>CP125974.1:56807605-57278257 GCA_030063025.1 Avena longiglumis | reverse complement strand
AATAAAAGAAAGTCTTGCCAAAATGGAAATGAATCAACATTTTGGCAAAACAATGGCAACTTGTTCACATACAAACACAAGAGAGAGAGAGACCGATCCATACACACATGAACATATCATTATCCTCTCCATACACACATGCATGAGCATCATCGATACTCTCCATATACACACACATATGACCATCGATCCTAGCTCTCCACACATACACACATCATGACATGAGCATCGATCATCTACATACATATGAGCACATGCATCATCCATATACACATGAACACATCCTTACATGGACAACTTACCGAGATGAGAGACCGATCGCGAGAAAGATGGAAAGGAGAGGTGCGCGCGTCGACCGGAGACGGATAGATGAGAGACCGGAGACCTCCTCTATTACTTATGTAACATCCAAAGCAAGTTTTACATGCTAAAAATGGTGAATGTATGGAGAAATTAAGGTGGGAAGGAGAAGGTCCCGACTAGATCTAAGGAGGAAGAAGAAGGGCAAAGTGAAGTGTGGGTGGTGGATGTGGTCACACATGTGCACATAAAGTGTCAGTCTTAAAAATCGACACATCCGTGGCGCACACGGCAACAAGGCGCCACAGGAGTACAAACTGTGGCGCACTAGGCAGAGTGCGCCATGATGTTTTAGTCCCCGTGGGCGACTAGGCGGAGTGCGCCATGGTTAGTGGCCGCCTGCAGCGTAGGTGGGCATGCGCAGAAGCGCACCATGCACACGCGCCACAGATGACCCTAACAACCGTGGCGCACGTGTGCATGGTGCGCCATGTGTTTGGCGTAGGCCAACAGGCCTCGCCCATGATATCTGTGGCGCACTAGGGTCATGTGCGCCACGGATGTTCTAGTTATTAGTAGGGCACCACGTGAGCCACACTGCTTTAGCCGTGGGGCACTTCAACCATGTGAGCCACGGATGTGCTGATTACCTATAGCCGTTTTCCTAGTAGTGCGAGTCCACCCGCCACAGGCCCCACACTGTCCCGGCGGTAGCGGCATCGTCTTCCAGGAGACCCCTCTCCCACCCGCCGTGAATCCAAGGCTGGAATGGCCCCTGGTATATGCCATGGATGGGCCGAGATCCCCGGGTGGACGGCGATGGCGATGATGATGACGACGCACGATGAAGACCCCGGTTGCGTTATAGGACTAGGCATGATTATGACTAAAGGAGGCTTTTAGGCCTGAGTGTTAGCTAGTCCCATTTGTCCCGGTTTATATTAATAAATGTCTTAAGTGTTACCTAATAAATAGAGGAAATGCCTATATAAAGAGAGGGTTCATATTTAGTCCCGATTTGTACCGTTGGGATATAGTCCATGTAAGGTGGTCTAGTATTTTAGGAAAATAGGACGGTAGCATTCTCTGAAACGCATTTTGGTGGTTACTTCACAAATCCACCGCTTTTAAGGGCCGAAAATGGAAAAGGGATTTTCCGTATGCATAAAAAGGAAAACTTCCTCCGCAACATTGTTCTACATACCAATGTCCACACACACATGATCATTGTTCTAAGACATTTAGTCCCTTGATGTAGTCACAAACCGACTAAAGGGATTATGCAGTGGGCCGACAACACTAATAATAGTGAGTGTCGACATTATGTCGTATGGGTTACCTTGTCCCTGATGGTGTCACCAACCGACTAAAGATGAATTATTAGTCCCGTTGGAGACACCAACCGACTAAAGATGAGTCAAAGACTAATAATAGGGGTGAGTGTCGACATTATGTCGTGAGTGTCGACATTATGCCGAGCCGCTTGTACTATAAATATGCATCCTTGTGAGTCCAGTCCTCCACCAGCTTTGAGGCATCTCCAAGATGGTTTTAGAGAGCAGGATTACTACGTTGCTTCGTGGAGATGCCGACGAGCCCCTGCCTCCAGATCTCCGAGAAATCGTCATAGAGGCACTCCTAATATGTGAAATTAGTTAGCTCCGAGGCGTATTGATCTAGTTAGTGAAGTTACAAGCTGCAAGATGGTTTTGAGAGCAGGACACCATCACGGCTAGTTTCAGGAGATGTTGATTTGCCTGGGCCTCCGCATCTCCGAAATCGGTCATAGAGGCACTCCTAATATGTGAAATTAGTTAGCTCGAGGCGATTGATCTAGTTAGTGAAGTTACAAGCTGCAAGATGGTTTTCGAGAGTGGACACCATCATGCTGGTGGAGATGTCGACGAGCCCTCCTCCAAGATTCTCCGAAATGGTCATAGAGGCACTCCTGTCCAGCCACAAAATGGGACTAACACTCAAGACATTTATTAATATTAAAAACTGAGACTACAAAACCGGGACTAAAGGCCACAAACCGCGAAAGATATCCTTCGGTCAAGCCACAAACCGCGAAAGACATGAACTAGAGTTACATAATATGAGCATGAACTTCTTGGCATATGTCATTCCTTATGACCGCTTCACACGTAACCATGGAGCATCTTCTTTACTTAACGGAATGCTTGGGTCAGTTTTCACTGTGAAGGGCGGAATTTCATCAAACTTATTATAATCTTCTGACATGTCTGTCTTGTCCTCCATTCCCACGATGTTTCTTTTCCCTGAAAGAACTATGTGACGCTTTGGCTCATCATATGATGTATTCGCTGCATATTTTTTCTTTTTTCGTCCGGAGGACATGTCCTTCACATAGAAAACCTGAGACACATCATTGGCTAGGACGAATGGTTCATCTCTATAACCAAGATTGTTGAGATCCATCGTTGTCATTCCGCATAACCCGGGTCTATCTTTACCCTTCCTCATTCAAAGTTGACGATTTGCAAATAAACAAAGGGACCTTAAAAGAGACTCCATAGTCTAGTTCCCATATCTCTATGTAACCATAATATGTGTCCTTTGTCCATTCTCGCTCATTGCATCAAAGCGACACCACTATTTTGGTTGGTGCTCTTTTATCTTGGGCGATCGTGTAGAATGTTTTCCCATTTATTTCGCACTTTGAAATTCAATACAGAGAAGATGGTGACGCCAACAAGTATAGCCGATCTCCAACAAAGGTGTCATTCAAGAGATGTGTCCGCATCCAACCACCGATGCACTTCATGTGTTCATCTCAGAATCCATGATTCAAAGCTTCCCGGTTTTTGAGCGCATAATATTCTTGTGTTCCTCCATATACGGAGTCGCCAAGGTGGAATTATGTAGAATGTAGTGTGCTTTAGTGAAAGAATCATTCCTACATATCGCTGCTTTTCCCAGCGGTTTTTCCACTTAGTCTTCCTCATGCCGCGAAAGTCGAAACACCAATCGCTTAAGGTCGAATAAAGTCAACACAAAACTCAATGACCTCCTCTGCTCCATATCCCTTGGAGATGCTTCCTTCCGTCTAGCACTATGAACATATTTCTTTAAGACTCCCATGAACCTCTCAAAGGGGAACATATTGTGCAAATACCGACCGAGAATGGTAATCTCTTCCACTAGATGAACCAGAGATGCGCTATAATATTGAAGAAGGATGGTGAACACCAATTCAAAACTAACAAGACATTGTACCACATCCTTCTCAGAATCTTTGGCGTAATATCCGATTGATTACCTTCGAGATATTGCATTGAGGAATGCACACAACTTCACAATGGGTACTGAACATTTTCCGTAGAAGCCCCTCAATGCAATCGAAGCAATCAATTATAATCACGTGATACTATGAGACTTCAGGTTTTGGAACTTTTTCTGCCATATTTATTATCCCTTTATATTAGATGAGTTCGGACGGCACCTTCATATCAGAAAGGACTTCAAAAAGATTTCCTTCGCTTTGGTAAGAGCATAGCGGCACGACTTAAGTGACGCCTTTATCCGCCTTTGTTATCTGTATGCATGTTCTTTGGGTCTTTCATAATTTGTTGGTCCTCCTGCTTGTGTATCTTTTGTCTTCCCATACACGCCTAGGAATCCTAGCAGGTTCACAGAGATTCTTCGTCACGCATCACGTCGATTGAAGAGCGACACGCAGGACTTTCCAATATGGCGCCCCAAAATATAGATTTCTTCTTCCACATGGGTGCGTGGTCTCAGCGACGCTGCTCGAACTGATTGACCGACCCTTTCCAAAGATTACTTCTATGTCCTTGACCATACCAAATACATCATCACCAGGGAGTTCAGCTTCTTCGTGATCCTCACCTTTGAAATGCTTGCCTTTCTTTCACGGATGATTGGCCTGAAGAAATCGCGATTCGCTAGGTACACAACCTTCTTGCATTTATGCAAATATGTACCTTGGTCTTATCTAAACAAAGGTGCATGCCTTATATCCTTTGTTTGTCCGTCCGAAAGGTTACTAAGAGCAGCCAATCATTGATGGTTACGAATAACAACCCTCGAGATTAAATGGCTCGCTTGTTCTCATCCCACGATCGCACACCGGTTTGCCCCACAACCGTAAGAGTTCTTCAACTAATGGCCTAAGGTACATCAATGTCGCGTTCTTATTTCGGGCCTTGGATGAGCACCGGCATCATAATGAACTTACGCTTCATGCACAACCAAGGAGGCAGTTGTAGATACATAGAGTCACGGGCCAGTCAGGATCGCAGCTCTTCCAAAAGGATTCATGCCATCCAGATTTAGACCAAACCATAAGTTCCTTGCGTCACCGCAAAGTCCGGGAAGTCTCTCTCGATTTTTCTCCACTGTGACCCATCGCCAGGTGTCTCAACTCCCCTTTCTTACGGTCTTCTTTGTGCCATCGCAACAACCCGGCATGCTCTTTGTTTCAACATGCTTTCAACCTTGGTACTATAGGAGCATACCACATAACCTTAGCAGAACCCTCTTCCTGAGGGGCTCTCCTCAACATCACCAGGTCATCTCGCTCGATCTTATACCGCAACGCTGCTGTATACCGGCATTTATCTAAATTTCATACTCCATCATGTAGAGGATGCACATTAATGCATGCATGTATCTTTGCACATCTAATCCCAGGACGAGAGTCTTTGCTTCAGAGGTACTCTCGAAGTTCGTTATGTTTTGGAAACTTCGCTTCATTATTTTCAAAGATCTTTCAAATGAGGAGCCGCTTCAAGACCACACTCCTTCCATCGCAACAATTCCAGCAGTGGTACCGAGCTTTGTGCCGCCATCTTCACAATTTGGGTACAACAATTTCTTGTGATCTTCTAACATGCCCTCTAACTTCAACTTCTCATTTTCTGCTTCAGCCTCGCTTTGCATCGAAAATGACCCTACCAAGTTCATCACCGCCTATCCGATGCCCGCTTCACCTTTTCCTCTCCATTGTCTTCCATAGCAAGATTATCAGATTCAGGAAACATATGATGATAGTTGTTATCATCATCTTCTTCTTCACCATCTTCCATCATAACCCCTCTTTCCCTGCTTGGTCCAAAGAATTATAGTTGGGCATGAAACCTTTCATAATCAGGTGGCCGCTAATGATTTTCGAGGAAGAGTACCTTGTTGTTCCGACATTGAACACATGGACAACGATAAATCCATTCTCTTTGTTTGTCAGAGCCACATCGATAAATTTATCCACGCTTTTGATATACTGCCACCGGTCACCGTGACATCCATTCCCTAATCGCTCATCTGCATCATATAAGTAAGTTTATCAAAAACAGACATCGTAAATAGTGAAATAACCAATTCACACCGACACATGAATTGTATCAATGACCTAGAAAAGATAGGATTGCTAACCTCGATCGAGGGAAATAAAGAGGAGAAAGCTCAAGTGCCCTGACACCTTCTATATTTTTGTTCTATGAGAAATTCAACTGGATTTTTCACTCAAACATTTCAATAAACACCTTCAATGCATGCATGAGAAAAACTAGCACACCCTCACAACAGAGTGGAGGCAGAGGGGTCATGCCAGATTTATAGAGGGCAGGCCTTTAGTCCTTGAAGCCAGAACCGGGACTAAAGGTGCGTACACGCCACGTGGTCAGGTAACCTTTAGTCCCTGGTGGCTCCAACCGGACGCATGCCCCTTACTAACCGACCCATGCCTCGCCTGCGTTCGCCTCCAACCGGACGCTGTTAAGATTAGTCCTGGTGGCGCAACCGGGACTAGTGCTCTGAGGGGGCGTGGATGGATGGCCTGTTTTCTACTAGTGCATGGTGGGAAGGGGAGGTGTGCCAGGCGGTGCTACATGAGGGATGGTGGGGCGCCGGCGGCAGGCACTGGGCGGCGTGGTCGGGAGGCCGGAGCCTGAGGTCCTCCAGCAGAGAGGAGACGAGGAGGCGGCGACGCGTCGCCATGGGCCGTTCTGACGAGGAGGCGGCGATACGTGCCTGGATGACCAAGATCTGTTCTGATCTGGGTCGTTTGGTCCAACAAGGGCTTCGATCGTGGATTCTGGCGGTGACCTCGGTCACGCCGGTGATTCTGTAGCCAAGTACTTGTTGGCCCCTCCTTTGTTGCTCTCTCCGGCTGGATGGTGACGGGCGGCGTGGGGGCTGCGAGTCTTGCGAATAAAGGCAGGCGGTCCTAGACGAAGATCTGCTTGTCACTTGCCCTCGGTGATCTGATATGGACCGGCGTGTTCAAGGCTCGCCATAACTCCATAGGCGAATATGTCGAGATGGCTGGATCGAAGGTATTCGCAATGCGTACTAACGCTTCTGGCCGCTTGGTTTCGGCTGGGCATTCAAGCTCGCTATCTGTTACTATAATGTGTCTTGTCTTCACGATCTATGGTGAAGTCGAGGCGGAGAATGTCAAGAAAGGAGGAACATGAGTGTTATGATGGTGGTTTGAGTCTTTGTGGTGTCGCTAATCGATCAAGGTGATCTGTGACTCACAAAGAACGATCGCTATGGGGGAGACAACACAGAGGAGTTCCTACCTTACTGCGTGGTGAAAATCCAAGATCCGCCTTAATTGGTTCTGACAATGACCTTGTTGAAGGCATTGTTTTGAGTGAGGACTTTCTCCGTAGTTAAAACCTATGATCTTTGATCGCATTTACGGCGCTTGTGCATTGTGTCCTTCTTGAAGGTGTTGCTATTGGAGTGGTTGGACCATCGTGTTGTTTTGGTGGTGTTAGTGTCGTTGTTCGAGGAATAGTTCTGTAGCGGGCTTTTTTTTTGTAATTTTTTTTTCAAGGCAGTGCATCCGTAAGGCGTTAGGGCGTTGTTGCAGGTGGGTGTAATTGGTATCTCCGCGATATTAATATATCACTAGAGGAAAAGGGCTATCCGTCATGACCCCTGAGCATTAGTCCCGAAAGCGCCACCAACCGACTAATGCTGGCACGTCCCCGCTTGGAGCGGCACGTCAGGGGCATGGGTCCCGGTTGGTAGAGATGCGTCCTGCTGGAGCCACCAACCGACTAAAGGTTTGGCCACAGCCACGTGGCTTGAGACACGACTTTAGTCCCTTGTTGGCTCCAACCGACTAAAGACCCCGCCTCTATAAATGCACGCCAAATTTCTCCTCCACTGCTTTTTCAATGGTGGAAGGTGAGGGGTGTGCTAGTTTTTCTCATGCATGCATTGAAGGTGTTTGTTGAAATGTTTGAGTGAATAATCCCTGAATTTCTCATAGAACAAAAATATAGAAGGTGTCCGAGACGCACTTGAGCTTTCTCTCTTTATTTCTCTCGATCGAGGTTAGCAATCTTAACTTTTCTAGGTCATTGATACAATTCATGTGTCGGTGTGAATTGGTTATTTCACTATTTATGATGTCCTGCTTTTTGATAAACTTACTTATATGATGCGTATGAACTCGGGAATGGATGTACGTGATCGCGGGTAGCCGTATATCAAAGGCGTGGATAAATTTATCGATGTGGCTACGCAAACAAAGAGAATGGATTTATACGTTGTCCATGTGTTCAATGTCGGAACAACAAGGAGTACTCTTCCTCGAAAATCATTCGCGCCACCGATTATGAAAGGTTTCATGCCCAACTATAATTGCTGGACCAAGCACGGGAAAGAGGGGTTATGATGGAAGATGGTGAAGAAGAAGATGATGATAACAACTATCATCATATGTTTCTAATACGGATACTTCAATGGAAGACAATGGAGAGGAAAGAGGTGAAGAACGGGCATCGATGAGCTACCGATGAACTTGGTAGGGTCATTTCGATGCAAAGCGAGACCGTGAAATGTAAAATGAGAAGTTGAAGTTAGAGGGCATGTTAGAAGATCACAAGAAATTGTTGTACCCAAATTATGAAAATGGCAGCACAAAGCTCGGCATCACAATCGAATTGTTATGATGGAAGGCGAGTGTGGTCTAACCGACTCCTCATTTGAAAAGATGCTGAAAATAATGAAGTCAAGTTTCCAAAACATAACGAACTTCCCGAGAGTACCTACGAAGCAAAGAAAACTCTCTCCTCCGGGATTAGATGTGCAAAAGATACATGCATGCATTAATGATCGCATCCTCTACCATGTAAGGAGTATGAGAATTTAGATAAATGCCCTAGATGCAACGCGCTATATAAGATCGCACGAGATGACCGGTGATGTTGAGGGAGAGCCTCCAAGAGGGTTCCCGCTAAGGTTATGTGGTATGCTCCTATAATACCAAGGTTGAAATGCATGTTCGTAAACAAAGAGCATGCCAGGTTGTTGCGATGGCACAAAGAAGACCGTAAGAAAGACGGAAGTTGAGACACCTCCGATGGGTCACAGTGAGAAAAATCGAGAGAGACTTCCCACTTTGCAGTGACGCAAGGAACTTATGGTTTGGTCTAAGTACGGATGGCATGAATCCTTTTGGGGAGCAAAGCTGCAAATACATCACCGCCCGTGACTCTATGTATCTATAACCTGCCTCCTTGGTTGTGCATGAAGCGAAGTTCATTATGATGCCAAGATCATCCAAGGCCCAAGAAACCGGCAACGACATTGATGTGTACCTTAGGCCATTAGTTGAAGAACTCTTACAGTTGTGGGGCAAACCAGGTGTACGCGGCGTGATGAGAACAAACAGAGCCATTAATCTACGAGGGTTGTTATTCAGAATCATCAATGATTGGCCTGCTTAGTAACCTTTCGTGATGTATAAACAAAGGATATAAGGCATGCACCCACTGTTTAGATAAGACCAAGGTACATATTTGAATAAATGCAAGAAGGATGTGTACTGGCGAATCGACGATTTCTTCCACCAATCATCCCATAAGAAAGAAAGGCAAACATTTCAAAGGTGAGTCGATCACCGAAGAAGCCTGAACTCCCCGGGTGATGATGTATTTGGTATGGTCAAGGACATAGAAGTAATCTTTGAAAGGGTCCCATGGTCAATCAGCCCAACGACGCCGCTATAGGACACGCACCCATGTGGAAGAAGAAATCTATATTTTGGGAGCTGCCATATTGGAAAGTCCTGCGTGTCCGCTCTTCAATCGACGTGATGCACGTGACGAAGAATCTCTGCGAACCTGCTAGGATTCCTAGGCGGTATGGGAAGACAAAAGATACACCAAGCACGGAGGACCAACAAATTATGAAAGACCCAAAGAACATGCATACAGATAACAAGACGGATAAAGGGCGCCACTTAAGTCGTGCTGGCTATGCTCTTACCAAAGGCAGAAGGAAATCTTTTGAAGTCCTTTACAAGATCAAGGTGCCGCCGGGCTTCTCATCTAATATAAAGGGATAATAAATATGGCAGAGAAAAGTTTCAAAACCTGAAGTCTGGATCACACGTGATTATGACGCAGTTGCTTCCGATTGCATTGAGGGGCTTCTACCGTAAAATGTTCGAGTACCCATTGTGAAGCTGTGCATTCCTCAATGCAATATCTCGAAGGTAATCAATCCGATATTCGCCAAGGTTAAAGGATGTGGTACAATGTCTTGTTAGTTTTGAATTGGTGTTCCCACCATCCTTCTTCAATATTATGACGATCTCCGGTTCATCTAGTGGAAGAGATTGCCATTCTCGGTCCGTATTTCGCACAATATGTTCCCTTTGAGAGGTTCATGGGAGTCTTAAAGAAATATATTCATAACCGTAGACTGAAGGAAGCATCTCCAAGGGATATGGAACAGAGGAGGTCATTGAGTTTTGTGTTGACTTTATTCGACCTTAAGCCGATTGGTGTTTCGACTCATGCATGAGGGAAGACTATGGAAAAGGCACGGGAAATAAAGCAATGATATGTAGGACGGGTATTCTTTAACTAAAGCACACTACAGCTTCTACATAATTCCACCTTGGCAGATATCGAGGAACACAAGAATATTGTATGCTCCAAAAACTCGGGAAGCCCGAATCATGGATTAGATGAACACATGAAGTCTTTTGGTGGTTGGATGCGACACATCTCTTGAATGACACCACTGTTGGAGATCACTATACTTGTTGGCCACGCCACCATCTTCTACTGTATTGAATTTCCAAGGGTAAATAAATGGGAATACATTCTACACGATCGCCCAAGATAAAGAGCACCAACCAAAATAGTGGTGTCCGCTTTGATGCAATAGACGAGAATGGACAAAGGACACATATTATGGTTACATAGAGGAGATATGGGAACTAGACTATGGGGTCTCTTTTAAGGTCCCTTTGTTTCACAAATGGGTCAACCTGAATGGGGAAGGGTAAAGATAGACCAGTTGTATGGAATGACAACAAAGGATCTCAACAATCTTGGTTATAGAGATGAACCATTCGCCCAAGCCAATGATGTGTCTCAGTTTTCTATGTGAAGGACATGTCCTCCGCATCAAAAAGAAAAAATATGCAAACGAATACATCATATGATGAGCCAAAGGCCACATAGTTCTTTTCAGGAAAAGAAACATCGTGGGAATCGAGGACAAGATGTACATGTCAAGATTATAATAAGTTTGATGAAATTCCGCCTTCATAGTGAAATCACCCAAGCATTCCGTTAAGTAAAGAAGATGCTCCATGGTTACGTCAAGCGGTCATAAGGAATGACATATGCCAAGAAGTTCATGCTCATATTATGTAACTCTAGTTCATGTCTTTCGCGGTTTGTGGCTTGACCAAGGATATCTTTCATGTTTGTGGCCTTTAGTCCGGTTTTGTAGTCTCGAGTTCTGCTTTGTGGCTGGACCGAGTGTTCTATGACCAGCTTCTCGAGATGCCGAGGAGGGCTCCGGCGATCTCCTCAAATCGCCGCATGGTGTCCCGCTCGAAAACCATCTTGCAGCTTGTAACTTCACTAAGTAGATCAATGCGCCTCGAGCTAACTAATTTCACATATTATGAGTGTTTATGACAGCTTTCTGGAGATGCCGGAGGATCTGGCTCCGCATCTCCCGAAATCGCCGTAGTGGTGTCCTCGCTTCTAAAACCATCTTGGAGATGCCTCAAACGGCTGGAGGACTGGACTCACAAGGATGCATATTTATAGTACAAGCAAGCATAATGTCGACACTCACGACATAATGTCGACACTCACCCCTATTATTTGTGACTCATTTTAGTCTCTTGGTGTCTCCAACCGACTAAAGGTTCATCTTTAGTCCCGTTGGTGACACCATCCGGACAAGGTTCAAGCCGCACGACATAATGTCGACACTCACACCTATTATTAGTGTTGCTCGCCCACTGGGCCAAATCCTTTCGGCCAAGGCGTTGGTTTCTCCAACCGACTAAATATGAACCCTCTCTTTATATAGGCATTTCCCCCTATTTATTAGGTAACACTTAAGACATTTATTAATATTAAAAACCGGGACAAACCGAGACTAGCTAACACTCAGGACTAAAGCCGCCCCCTTTAGTCATAATCATGCCTAGTCCTATAGTACGCAGTTTCAGGGTCTTCATCGTCGTTGTCATCATCATCGTCATCGTCACCTGCCACTCCGGGGATCCTCAACCCATCCATGGCATATACCAGGGTGTTGGAATTATGCCCTAGAGGCAATAATAAAGATGTTATTATTATAATTCTTGTTCATGATAAAGTTTATATTCCATGCTAGAATTGTATTAAGCGGAAACATTAATACTTGTGTGGTTTGTGAACAACACCGTGTCCCTGGTACGCCTCTAAGGACTAGCTCATTGATCAATGATGGTTAAGGTTTCCTAACCATAGACATGAGTTGTCAATTGATAATGAGATCATATCATTGGGAGAATGATATGATGGATGCACCAAACTAAGCGAAGCAATTAGATCGTTTCATCGTGTTCATCTTTATAAGCTTTTCCTATGTCAAATATTGTATTCCTTAGACCATGAGATAATGCAACTCCCTGGTACCGAAGAAAGCTTTGAGGTCATCAAACGTCATCCTATGAGAGGGTGATCATAAAGGTGTCTCTCGTGTGATCGGAAAGTATCTGGGTTGTATGTATCGAGATGGAATTTGTCCCTCCCAAGTCGGAGAGATATACTTCGCCCACTTTAATCGATATCAACACCTCTTGCAAGCATGTGGTTAAGGAGTTAATCACAAAGTGATATCGGATTACGGAACGAGTAAAGTACTTGTGTGAACTAGATTGAACTAGGTATGACTACATCACGATCGAATCTCGGGCAAGCAAGTAAAATATCGCGAGACGAAGGGAATATATATATGGGATTGATTGAATCTCGCATCGTGGTTCATCCGATATGATCATCGATGAATGTGTGGAGTCAATATGGGTGCCTGCACTACCGCTGATTATTGATAGAAGATCATGTCGCATATTCTCGAACCCGCAGGTCACACACTTAACGTATCTCGACGCTAGGATAGATTGGATAATTGGTTTATGAATTTTTGTTCGAGTCTCGGATGGGATCCGGGACATCACGAGAGGTTCGGAATGGTCCGGAGAATAAGATTCATATAAAAGGCAGTTTTGGAGTTCGGAATTGTTCCGTGTTAATCGATATTGTACCGAAGCTTCTAGAACCTTCGGAAGGGGACCAACGTGTCCCCACCTTCCGGGAGGGGCATGGGCCTATGAGGGAGTGTACTGGCCGCATTGGGCCAGGGCACAAGGCCCCATAGGGCCCAGCCGATCCTAGAGTTTAAATCGCTTAAACTAGAGATAGGGTTTCTAGAAGAGGGAGAGTCCATGCCCCCACTCCTTATACTTTGGGCTTGGGGAGGGGCTTAGCTGCGCCTCTATATAAAGAGGGTGGGGCGCACCAAACCTACACCTCTCCTCCAAACCCTAGCCGCCTTGCTAGCTTTCCTCTCTCCCTCCCGATCGCTTGTAGGCGAAGCCTGCAGTAAATTCTCCACCATATACACCACGCCGTGTTGTAGATCCAATCTATCTCTCCACCATACTTGCTGGTTCGAGGAAGGAGGAGACGTCGAGGTGATGCACGTGTGCATCTCACGGAGGCACCGCCACTTGTGGTGCTAGATCGGATCGGATCGCGAGGAGGAGAAGCGAGTACGACTACATCACCCACGTTAAACGAACGTTCCAGGCGAATCTTCAAGGGTATGAAGATCTAATCCAATCTCTCTCGTTGATTGCATCTCCTAGATTAGATCTTGGCTTTCCCTCTGTTCGCATCCGTACAAAATTTTGATTTACTATGCCGCGAAACCTTCACAGGGGCCATTCCAGCCTCGGATTCACGGCAGGTGGGAGAGGGGTCTCCTGGAAGACGATGCCGCTACCGCCGGGATAGTGTGGGGCCTGTGGCGGGTGGACTCGTGGGCACCGTAGGCGAGGATGGTCTCCCCCGGCGATGTAGCGCATCACTTCGATGATAGTACGGTTCGCCCACACGCATTTAACGGCCCGTTGTGGTTCACGGTGGCGGCCATCACCCTCGTACTGGCGAGCTCCCTTTCCGCCTATTAGCGAAGAAGGCATTCCAGTGTCGTAGTTGCCGGGATCCCACCGGGGATCCATCCGCTTTCGGCGTGAGCTCGTGGTAGAAGTGGTTTGTGATGGCCGCGGCATGCGGAACCTTGAGGGCGGAGGGACAGAACCCCTCGGCCAAGATTCGGCATCCGGCGTGGCCGTAGCCAGCGGACAAGGGTAGTTGAGGCGCCAGTGCCTCGGTCTCCTCGAGGTCGAATGGCCCAAGATGGCGTTGTCCATTGTTCTAAGAGAGGAAGGTGTGGATGTATGGATATCCATGACACGATCATCCTAAATATAGAGGAAAGGCGGAAAACTTGGCGTGAAGCTTTGGGAAATGGCGGAATATCTTTAGTCGGTTAGTGACTACATCCGGGACTAAAAGCTCTAGTAGAAAGGAAAGGCGGAAAACTTGGCGGGAAGAGGTGGGAAATGGCGGAAAATATTTTTAGTCCCGGTTTGTGACTACATCCGGACTAAATGTCTTGAACAATGATCATGTTTCGAAAAAACCATCACAAAATGACCTATCATGTTCGAGGTTTCATGGCTTTCGGTCCAAATGACCGATGTTATGTGCTGAATCACGGCATAGTTTGTGATGTTGTGCCCATATTATGCATGTGTGTGGACATTGGTATGGAGAACAATGTTGCAGGAGGAAGTTCTCCTTTTTGTCGCACGGAAAAGCCCTTTTCCATTTTCCGAGCGCAAAAAACGGGTCGTTTTGTGAAGTAACCACCAAAATGCCGTTTCACAATGCTACCGTCCCATTTTCCTAAAATACTAGACCACCTTACATGGACTATCTCCCAACCGGTACATCTCAAACCTTTTCGTCCATCCCGGGTAAAAAGGACAAATGTCTGCCGAATCGGTAGGAAGTGGGTCCGGTTTGTACTACAGGTACATGATCTATCGCCCGTGATTTTTTGAAAAAATCATTTTTAGACTCACAATATGTGGTTTCTTCAGAGATCCAATGCAATTTCTAACGATGCTCGTCCCCTATCTTCATGCACACCGGTTCGACCATAGTTAGAAATTCAGATAATTCAAAACGGGCATAATAAATTAAAAAAAAATCCGAACAATGAAAATCCTTCGCTTGGTGTCATATTTTGTTACATAGTTGAAAGGAAAAATACCAGACTTGGTATATTGATCATGTTTCGAAAAAACCTTCACAAAATGACCTATCATGTTCGAGGTTTCATGGCTTTCGGTCCAAATGACCGATGTTATGTGCTGAATCACGGCATAGTTTGTGATGTTGTGCCCATATTATGCATGTGTGTGGACATTGGTATGGAGAACAATGTTGCAGGAGGAAGTTCTCCTTTTGTCGCATCGAAAAGCCCTTTTCCATTTTCGAGCGCAAAAACGGGTCGCTTTTGTGAAGTAACCACCAAAATGCCGTTTCATAATGCTACCGTCCCATTTTCCTAAAATACTATACCACCTTACATGGACTATCTCCCAACCGGTACATCTCAAACCTTTTCGTCCATCCCGGGTAAAAAAGACAAATGTCTGCCGAATCGGCAGGAAGTGGGTCCGGTTTGTACTACAGGTACATGATCTATCGCCCGTGATTTTTTGAAAAAATCATTTTTAGACTCACAATATGTGGTTTCTTCAGAGATCCTATGCAAGTTCTAACGATGCTCGTCCCCTATCTTCATGCACATCGGTTCGACCATAGTTAGAAATTCAGATAATTCAAAACGGGCATAATAAATTCAAAAAAAATCCGAACAATGAAAATCCTTCGCTTGGTGTCATATTTTCTTACATAGTTGAAAGGAAAAATACCAGACTTGGTATATTGATCATGTTTCGAAAAAACCTTAACAAAATGACCTATCATGTTCGAGGTTTCATGGCTTTCGGTCCAAATGACCGATGTTATGTGCTGAATCACGGCATAGTTTGTGAAGTACCTTTTCCACTACAGGTACATGATCTAAATTCCAAATTAATATTCAAAAATATAAGTTAATTCATTTTAAAAGGTTACATTAATTATTTTTTAGAAATAGAAAATGGTTTTGGATTATTTATTCAAATCCATACACTTCTTATGTTTAAAGTTTTTCTAAATTCCAAATTGATATTAAAAAATATAAGTTAATTCATTTTAGTTGTAAATGGTTCATATTTTAAATGGTTACATTAATTGTTTTTAAAAAAAAATGGTTTTGGATTATTTATTCAAATCCATACACTTCTTATGTTTAAAGTTTTTCTAAATTCCAAATTAATATTCAAAAATATAAGTTAATTCATTTTAAAAGGTTACATTAATTATTTTTTAGAAATAGAAAATGGTTTTGGATTATTTATTCAAATCCATACACTTCTTATGTTTAAAGTTTTTCTAAATTCCAAATTGATATTAAAAAAATATAAGTTAATTCATTTTTAGTTGTAAATGGTTCATATTTTAAATGGTTACATTAATTGTTTTCTAAAACAGAAAATGGTTTTGAATTATTTATTCAAATCCAAACACTTTTTATGTTTAAAGTTTTTTTAAATTCCAAAGTATTTATCATTTAAAAAACATTACAAATTTAAACCCCAAAATAAAAAATAAGGCGGGAACAGAGAGAAAATAACTGAAAAATTTTGAAAACAGGGGAATACGTCCCGATTGGAGCCACCAACCGGGACGGAAGAGCCCCTTGCGCGCGCGCTCCTTCAGCTGCTGAAAATTTGGACTATAGGTCTCGGTTGGTGGCTCCAACCGGGACGTATGCACCTTTAGTCCCGGTTGGAGCCACGAACCGGGACTAAAGGCCCTTTAGTTATAACAGGGTGCCCCTCCTCTTCTTCTTCCCCATCTCCCCTCCTCTTCTCTTCTCGCGCACGATGCCGTCAGCTGCCCGCCATTGCATGCCCTACCGCCCTCGCCAAGCGCGTGCAGGAAGCCGCCTCGTCGCCCGAGGCTTCTCCTGAAGAATCGGCCCCTCGCTCCCAATCGCCGCCAACGACCCGAGTTCGATCGCCGCCGCCGATTCGCCGGCTCCCGACCTCTCGCCTCCCGACACCACCACCACCACACACCTGGTGAGCTGCTGTCCTCGTGGACCCTCTCTCTCCCCTCTCGCCTGGTTCATCCTCCCGTCGACCACCACCGCCACCGTCAGCCGCTCTCTCTCCGGTGACCTTTTGGAGGCGGCGCCGCTACTATTTGGCTCGCCTCAACCTCCTCTCTCTAACGCGCGCACGCACGCGCCCTAGATCGCCCCCTAACGCCGTTCCCCATCACCGTCCTGCAAGCCACCGCCGGCGTGACGTCACCCGTGCATCAGCCGACCCACCAGAGCCACTTTGCCTGCATGGCTTTCCTATGTGGCCTCTGGCCCACAGGTCAGCCTCTCTGGCTAGCCCCAGCCCGAGTGAAAAATGCCCCCCTGAACCACTTTTGCTTGTGTGGCTGCTGAGGTGGCTCCGGGCCCCTCTGTCAGTCATTGTGGCTAGATATGCCTGCGGTGTAAAAAGTTTAACCAGCTTTTAATAATTTCAGAAATAATTATAATCTTATAAATTCAATAACTTTTAATCTATAAGTCATAAAAATATGAATAATATATCAAAATGTTCAGAAAAATGAAACCTAGCTATCTAAGCTATAATCATGCATTGTTCAACAACTTAAATTACAAGTTTAATTAGAAGAACAAATCCACCCCTCTCATGTGTTCCGGAGTTTCTCCGAGTTAGGGTTTTCACCCCTCGGAACCCCGATTAAATCGTCGAGCATTTCTTAGGGTTACATTCCAATGCAAATTAACTTGTCATATCATCATACTTGCTTGAGCATTGCATCGATGCCATGTGTTGATTGTTTCCCTTTCTTTTTGTTGTTTGGATTATTAGGTTTATTATTAGTTAGGTATTATTAGGTTTATTAGGTTTATTAATTAGTTTGGTATTATTGGTCTTCGGCCCCACTGGTCAGTCACTGTGGGTAGCCCCAGACCCGATTCACATTTTCAAGCAACTTAGGTGCATGTGGGTTCGACGATGTGCCTATCTACTACACGGTTTCCCATTCTCTTCATTTTTATTATTGTGTATGTATATATTAGGGTTTCTCTGAATTAGGGTTTATATCTCTCAACGCCGTACTTAACTTTCTCCTTTAGCCGCTTTGACTTATTCGTTTTTCCACCTATGCAGAAAATATGGACCCACACGCCGAGAGGCGAAGAAAAGGAAGAGTTGATCCAAGGTGTGATCCGTGGGGAAGATAATTTAGACGATCAACGTTTACGAACAACTCCGGTGAGGGTGATCCTCTTTACCAGAGTAGACAACTTGTTTGAGGTTGAAGGTGTTGCCTTCCATGAGGAGAAGGCGATGCCTTGTGTAATCGAGAAGACGACCGCTCCATGAGGTGCATGTAATATAAATCAATTCATTAATTAATCATCTGCTATCTATATAGAAATAGTAACGATCTTTCTTCTTTTAGCCCTCGGATCGAAGGAATCTCTTGAAAAGAGCGAGGCCCAACCAAAAAGTTGCAAGACCATGAGAGGTTTAGGATCGAAGATGTCGTGAAGACGGCAGACAGCTCCGAAGTTGTCGCAACCAAATTTGTGGCACAATGCGGAGTAATCGTTAGGGACTTAATCCCGATCACCATTAGAAATTGGAATAGGCCTGCTAATGCGGATGAAGAGGGAACATGTTTATTTGTCTCTAACCACGCCAAAGATTTACTATGGAAGAGGCTCATGGTTAATTTCAAACTACCGAAGATAGAGCTGGATCCAGATGCGAAGGATCCAGTTGAGGACGCCTTACAACATGGGAGAGCCATGGAGGCTAAGGTCAGGGAGTGGGCTTTGAAGAAGATGGCCCAGTGTTTCACCAACTGGAAGAAAAGATTGCACCTTGACTATGTCGTGAAAAAGAAGACTCCCGATTTCAAGAATATTCAGTTTGAGAAGATAAAACCATTCTGGGATGAGTTTGTGGAATACAAGAAATCAGAAAAAGCTAAGAAAATGTCTGAAACGAATAAGCTGAATGCTGCTAAGAAGAAGTATCACCATACTATGGGGCAAGGTGGCTACAGGGTTGGCATTACTAAGTGGGAGAAACTTGAGCAGGAACTACGTGATAAAAAGATCACCCCAGAGACAGACGATTGGGTAGAACGTGCAAGGAATTGGTTTTACGGGCATGGGGGCACGTTGGACTCGGAAGGGAGGTGTATATATAACATACGACATAAAGAAGACCCCTTGCCAATCGAGAGGATGAGAAAAGCAGTAAAGGCTGTTAAAGATGGGGACTTCATTCCCGATAGAGAGAATGATGATCTCACACTCGCGCTTGGAAATAAGGAACATGATGGACGAACACGAGGCACAATAGACTCCCAATCATGGAGAACTGGGTTTCCCGAAGAGAGGAAGAAATATCCTGATAGAAGCCGTCAGAGGAGTAAGGACAGGGCGGCAGTTGAAGCAGAAAGTCAGAAAGAGCGAATGCGTTTAATTGAAGAACGATTAAAGCAACAACAAGATGAAATTAACACACTTAAAGCGCAAAGTACTACCGGCCCATCTCAGCAGCACACTGCATTCGATGCTACCGGCCTATCGAATAATCGAAAAGCGGTGGCTTCCACCGAGGTCCCGGTGATGACAATGGCGATGCCGATGATGCACCGACGATGGCTCTGTTGGCTACCCAAAGGATGATATCACGAGATGACACATGCGAGCTACATGTCAAAGTTGTGAACATATCAATGAAGGTGGCGGTTGGCTATGCCTTACCAATTGGACCCACACCAACTTACCACCGCCGTCGGTTCCAGAGGGCTACGCTGTTGTCGGCGTGGATGAAATCATGCCCACCTTTGAGGTTTTGGATCTTCACTACCCTGCGGTGAAGGGATGTGATCGCTGGGTGACGCAAAAACGCCACCATTCTATGGCGAAGGATTGTATCGCTTCAAATCACACGCCAAGGCCATCTTCGCCGCTCACCCGTCTCCAGCGAGGTCGCCGCCGCTGAAGCCGTCTTCGTCGCCTCACCGGCTCGTCGCCTCACCAATCTCGGTGCAGCCATCGCCGGGAGCCATCGCGGCGCCTCGGGATAAAAGCGTAAGCGTCGCTATTGTGCGTCGTGGCGGCCACGAACGTAAACAAGAGCCTCTTCCAAAAGTACCAACGGTTCCTCCCAAGAGAGCTTATGATCTTGAAGAGGAGACTGGCGATCGTTGATCTGGAAACGATAGCGTTTTCTAAGCTGAGGCCGAAAGAGCGTAATTCCCCAAGACCAAAGAAGAAAAAGCCAAAGTGTTGAAAATGCTAAAGAATCTTCATCAACCCGAGCCAAAGCTGTCATCGGACTATGAGCGTTCTATTCTCAAGTCACATGCGGCACAAAAAGCCTCAAGAGCGATCTTGATGCAAGCGGAAATCTGTTGCCCAGCTCGGAGAACAAGCAAAACAGACTTGCGCCCCTCTCAAGGTGATTTCTCAAACCAATGTGGGGTCGAGCAAATATGGGGCGAAGAGCGTATGATCCAGGTAGTTACTGTCTGAGAAGCTACCGCTGCTCAAGGTATGAGTATTCCCCAGTACTTATCCCAGTTAGAGTTCTTCCCCGTGAGTGAAGTAGCATACAAATACCAGTACGGAAAACCTCTCGTCAAACCTGAGGAGGTAAACAATCTTCCAATAAAAATGCGAAGATTGCATAACTGGTACATGCATGCCACAAGGGCCGGGGCTAACTGGATAGTGCTGAGGGTTACAATAAAAGCATCATAGGAAATATAAGGATGACATGATAGCCATTGAATTAGATGAACTATTTCAATTATTCAATCAAGACGCCCTGGACAAATCGATCATCAGTGCCTATTGTCTGTAAGTACTAATTCTGTAATTAATTTAGTCTCCAGCTATATTATTTTGTTTATTGCATGTATATAATCATATTGTAATATGCAGAATGAAGATTCTCGAATGCAGCAGAGGACAAATCTATGACATTGGCTTCATTGACCCATATTGGGTTCATGAAGCTAATCTCAAAATAAGCCCCCAGGATACGGAGGATAATATAGTACACGCGTTAAGGTTTCAAGAAACCAAAAGGGAAATACTATTTCCTTACAACTTCCAGTGAGTGTTATTGTCTTGTATACACTTTCTATTTCGCTTACTCGATGTTAAGTATATAATTGATTAGTTCTGCATTCGCAGGTACCACTATATTTTGTTAATCATTCAACTTGACAAAGGGCGTGTACTAGTCATGGACTCGAAACATAAACCCCTTGATACGTGGAAGGACATGCAGATACTTCTCCAGCGGTAATTCTAATCATTACGACACTATATCGGCAACGTTCGTGAATTTTATGACATCAAGTACTTAATAACTTATTTTATTCGTTTTCTACGCCGGGCAGCGCTTAGAAACGGTTCACCAAGAAGGCTAGGGGTGTTTGGAAAGAGGAGCTTACATTTCAACCACTAGATGTAAGCACCGCTAGCTATATCCGCGCATCTCTTTGATTCTAGTTTTGATACAGTTATTATCATGCTTGATTATTATTTTGATTGAACTCTGTTGTAAAAAGTGCCCGAGGACCGGTAACAATCTATGTGGATACTATGTATGCGAGATCATCCGGCAGACGTGCGATGAGAAGGGCAGAAATTTAGAGCAACTCCACATACGTAAACAATTTCTATAGTTTTTAATTACAATCAAATTGTGTTTAGTTTCATATTCATATAGGCTGACTCCTTTTTAAAATCAGATCGAGCGTCTGGGGACGGTCTTCGCCAAAGGATCGCATACGAGCAATTCAGGAGGAATTGGCGGGATTCTTGGATGCAGAAGTCCTAAACACACAAGGGGAATACTACTCGGCTGTATATAGACAATAGGAATTGTAAAAATAGCAACTTTCAAGAAATTAGCCGGTAGCATCGAATAGCAACTTTTGTATGTAGTGCATGAACTCGATCTGTATTGAATGTAATGTTGTCATGATGATCTTGTGTAATATAAGGTTCCTTTGATAAGTGCAAAACACTAAATAAACAATAAAACAACCTAAATGAATTCTCTGCGGCACAAAAGTGGCAAAATGCTGCCGGCAACAAGATGTGCCAAAATGAATTCTTCGCGCAGAAATGGGCTAAATCTCTGCCGCGGCAGCAGGTTATTAGTCGGTTCGTGTTACGAACCGACTAATGCTCCACCCTCGCCTCGATGCCGCCGTTACGCCCCATTTGTCCCGGGTGGGGCAACCGGGACTAATGGTTAGACTTTAGTCCGATTGCCCGTCCGGTTGGGCAACCGGGACTAATGGCCCTTACCAACCGGGACGCATGGGCCCTTTTCTACCAGTGTATACTCTTTTCCAAAAAAAAAATACTAGCCTAGCCATTCACCAACCATTTCTACCCTACCAGTGCAGATCGCAGATCACATGCTTTATAGGTCAATGTCCATGACCTTGTAAGCATGCCAAGACAGTACACTTTATTTATATCGTTTTTTCATGAGATTAAAAAATTGATTTTCTTGAAGTCACCATAATTCCTAGTTTCCATGGCATCAAGTAAAACCATTTTTTTATGGTCGACTCCTTTACTTTATGGCTTGGCCTAGTTATGCATTGGATTCATTTGCATCATGTCCGCCAACTTAGGTTTTTTTTAATAAAACAACATAATACTACTACATATTTTTTGTTTCAAAGTACAAGAGATATGTATGAAAGAAAAGAATAACTAAAGAACATGAAAATAATAGAAACGGTTACAGAAACGCCTAAGCAGCTCGAAAGAATAACTTCTATCATTTGGTGGAAGACTAGTTCTGATTAATTCCTTCCTTACTATAATACGGTCTTGTATATGTTATCCTTTTTACAAATGCAAAATGGAGTACTCCAACGGTTAGACTATTATCACTCGATATTCTTCTGGCAAGGAGATTCAAAAAAAATATAGACTAGCTAGATGGAATGTAGTCTGCCATCCAAAAGACCAAATATACTAGAAACTAGGGGATTCACATTTTGGGCTGGTCTAATGCATACGAAGAATTCCTTCTTCCACTTTGGATCTTTCCTTATCAAGGATGGTTCAGAAATAAGTTCTTGGGAGGATTCCTGGTTGGTGGATATATCTTTAACGAAACAATATCCGGATTTGTACAACATAGCACATAACAAGAGCGATAGATCACTGAGGTGTTGAGTGCTTCACCTCCTAACATGGATTTTAGAAGAGATCTGATTGGTCACCATCTTGCATCTTGGCACTCTCTTCAAGAGCGGTTAATAGATATACAACTAATAGCAGTCGAGAACGATGAGTTACGCTGGAATTTTACTAAGAATGACAAGTTTTTAGTTGATTCTATGTACAAATGATTTTTACCTGTCCATAAAAAAATACATCTAGAAAATGAAGATGCCATTAAAGAATAATTGTTTGCCTAGTATCTTTGTCGTGGTATGATTTTGACTAAAGATAATTTGATTAGACGCAACAGGCAAGAAAGTACTAAATATTGTTTCTCGCACAATGATAAAATTATCAAACATTTGTTCTAAGAGTGTCAATTTGCACGTTATATATGGTCATCTATCCTAGTAGTCTCAAGCTTATATACACCAGCGCTCAATATGGTAACTGGTTGCATGGTAGATAGGATACATATACGGGTGGGAGCGACTGCATTATTATGGTCGCCATGGCTATGTAGAAACAATATAGGTTTTAATGCTAAAATATCTTCCCTATGCAGGTCATATTCCATTGTGCACACTTAGTTCGGGAGTTATATGTTCTTTAATAACCGGAACACAACGCCCACAATGTGATGGTATGCTCACAGTTGGAGCAAGTGGCGAAAGATTTTTTTACCCACCATGGGTGGTAGCATACCTTGCGGATTGAACCTACTACACCATAGGCGTTTCTTATATTTTCATGTATTCTAGCTTATGAATGCGAGATTCATGCTTCTATCTCTTATTATGTTACATTTGGATGTGTGCACCTTCGTTATGCATAGGACATGTGTGGCTCTTTATATTGTATCGCCTTAATGTAAACTTTTGAGTCTAATAAAAATGACCTTTATAACAAAAAATAAAAATTATAGAAACAATCCAACCAAGGTTTATCTCCCATATAAGCTTTCCTACTAGACCTATGCTTCAACCACTCCAGATCCTCCATAAATATGGCTCTCCATCCAAACAAATTTGTCCCGTCTGCTCATAGATAAATGATTTTCTAATTTTCCATTTGTACCAAGGTGCAAGCATAATAAACTCGATGACGAAAGGTTTCCATATGTGATGCTATAGAGATTCAATAAGGTATAGTCCATTAGAAGTGGTAGTCCACTTAGACAAAGATATTTTGAATAGACATTTACGGAAAAAATGATCCATTGTCTCGAGCACCCCTTTCTTGGGGAAAAAACCCTCATGAACCGTCCCCTCCCAAGTCGGCCCCAGGCGATTCCAGCGGCTCCGGGGCCCTTCCCCTCCCTCAACCCATAGATCCCCCATCTAATGCTACTCCGGCCACCGCTGCTTCTGATGCTATCGGCGGTGGTGGCACCATTACCATTGAAGACGCGTGGGGGAGTGCTCCTCTATGGTGTTCACACGTGAGAGGTGGGGAGCTGGATGAGGGAATGCAGTGGCATGGTCGTGTTGTCCGGGACCTAAGGATCTCCTGTGTTTTGTCATCGAGGTGGTGGTGGCGCACTGCCCGTGCGGCCGGCTTAAGCCGGCGTGGCAGGCGGTCTGGACCACATGGACTGATCTGGGCTATAGGGCTCCAATCTGGGCCTAACGTGCCTAGCCAGGGTCCATGTGCTTCAGGATCGTTAGTTTTTATGGTAAATCATAGCAAGAAATAAAATAAATATGGTAATAATTTATTATACTTTCAAGGGAAACTAGATGATAATGATATTTTATTTTCTATATAAGAGACGCAAGGAATGTAAGTTCGTTATTCAAGGAGAGGGAAAATATACAAAAAGGGAGAGGATGAGGGGACAGAGAGAGAGATCTTGAGTTTGTATTAACAGTTCATTTGGTTAATTTTGTATTAACAATTCAGTATTGAAAGATTTAACTTTTCTTTCGGTTTTGGATGTATTTAAATTGTTGAAAGAGATGTGATTTTTGTGCAATGGCCAAACAAATATTTGTTTGTTCGTGATGTAGCCCATGCTAATAACGTAATGTGGCTCTCCAAATTTATGTATTACTAATTTTTTTACCATGTAATATATCCATATGTGAGTTTGAATATAATCTGATAACTTCATGTTATGGAGATAAGTAGAAAGAGAGAGGGAGGGAGGGAGGAAGAGAGAGCGAGGGGGTGGGGCTTGAGCGATGGGCATGTGAAGAATTAATATGCATATGTAAATGCGAGAGGGACTTCAAAAGGAGAATCTTGCTGAATGAAAAGATACTGTTGTAAGTATAACCTTGACAGACTAGGGATGCTTAATTGGATGTGTAATTGCAGTTTGCCAAAGTGGATTCATACAAAATCAGATTGTACACTGGCCGGAAACTGCAAAAAACTGCTGGCGCATGCTTGTTCAGTTATGTCGTCACAACATTAGCCGGACATCCAAGTGAAATGCGCTGAACCTTGAGGAAGTTTGTATATGCGATTCACCGAAATGCTTTGACACATTGTGTTTTCCAATGACTCCCGGTCCTACACTAACCCATGTGGCTCCATTTGTTTTCTTTTTGCAAAGCCAAATTATTACTTAAGATTTTTTTGGGGGGGTAGATTATTACTTAAAGCTTGACATTTCAATTGATGTAGATACTTTGAATATATAGACCCCAAAAATATGGTACTGTGAAGCCTTTCTCTTTCTGGATTTCCAGATGGACAATAGTAACATGGCTAGCCATTCACCAACCATCTCTACCTTGTAAATGTGCAGATCGTTAATAGAAACGATTAATGCTCACATGCTCTATAATTCAAGCATGCTATTTTTTCCAATTTATTCATATCTTTTCGCTGAGATTACAAATGTTTTAACCTTCATAAAGCCACCGTTCTTCCTAATTCCTAGTGCATCAAGTAAAATCATTTTGCTGGATTTCTGCTTTATGGTAGGGTATAGTTTCTTCAATATAGCTCATATTTTGTAGGTGCGCTGGGCTCGTACACTTTCAAGCCTGACATAGTTGTGCATATGTGTCATTTGCATCCTGTCCTCCAACTTGTGTTGTAATACAAACATTTCTTATAACAAAATCGATGACACTAATCTCACTTAATCAATCCAAATATTGACAAAATAAAGCCTGCACAAGGATTTTGTTTGAACTCTGAATTTTAACAATGAAAAATTTAAGTAATCAAGTCCTATAAAAATCTTAAGCAACTGAAAATCGGAGAAACAATGAATTGATCACCGGAGAGAAGCGCTTGAATCAACCTCGTGCATTTCTAAGCTCAATAATACTTCAAGTCAACTCAATGCATGTTCATATTTTGCTGCGTGTCTCCCAGAATTAAGCTATCCAAAACAAAGCAGCACAGAGCAATATAAACCTGATTGCACGCCACTCTGCTGCTACTATGACTGAATTCTCTAAGCCTTATCATTTCATTTCAAGCCTCCCATACATATCTGTGAAACTTAGACTGTAGTACAGCCTTCGAAATAGATCATTACCGGCTGCACCTTTCTCTCTTTTATCACAAACTAGCCACGTGGCCCTCGCAAATGCGAGGACATCCTCTTAAGTGAACTAAATTTGTCCGGGAATTAAATTTATGTGTTTATATATATTAAAAATACTACAACCACCACCAAATGTTATGGTAATACAATATCATGTGTGTGTAATTAAAGAATTTTTTATGTGCAAATAATCTATCTATTATATACTAAAAGCAATATAAGAAGTTTTTAGAAGACACCAGGTTAATCCACATCATTAGAATTAATTTTGGCTCTTAGATCTGTAATTTATGGTTAAGATTTAATCTTAGATTAAAATATAAGTAGTGTTACGGTAGCACATATATGTGTACAAAAGAAGTATTATGTCACGTGAAATTGGTAGAGCCTACCATCAGCACGAAGGTACCACGTCAAACAAAAAGTATGTACATCTAGTGGACATAGTTCTCTTTTTTTTTTGCGAAAGCACATACACGTCTCAATTTAACGAACGTACACGTCAAAAAAAAAAAAACCCGAAGGTTCCATTGTGTGTATGTATATCCGGCCAGGCTCAGTTTTTTAATCAAGGCTTTGTATAATTTCTTCCCGTGAGACCAAGTGAGTTGCATTAAACTTTGAAAACCACATCCGTTTAATACATTGCACGAAGCATATTTTCATGGTATATTAGCCTGTTCAAATGTATACATTTTCTTTGTCTAACACATATATGTATTGCCAATTAATTAGGATATCTTAGTTTGTCAAGATTAAAATATATAGGAGTTTGTAATGTCATGCAGACTCAAATTCTCTATATTTGTATTTTTACTGGTGAAAGTTTTTTCTGGAGATTCATACTGGCAAGCTAATTTTTGAAGCCGTATATATCAACAGTAAATCGTAGCTAAGACTCTATGTAACAAATAGTTCCTAAGAAAAAGTAGCATACTAGATATGCCACAAGATAAGAGCAAACCACATGATTATATGTTAGCAGATAATGAAGATCGTAAAAACACAAACTTCCACATAAAAAATAAATTACATATTGCCAGACCACTTTTTCCATGAACGATCGCGGGAATCCGAGTTAATTCTAAAATCTAACATGAACTATATATTCAAGGTAGCAACGCAGACAGGTATTTGCGATCTATGTTTGGTCAAGTAGAGATGGAGGTCTAGACTGATCAGAAGCAGAAGACTACATCACCCAAAAATAGTTCTTTGCTAGACATGCATTATTACAATGGCATGAAGTGTCATAGACGTTCCATTTTTGAGAAAAACAAATCAATACGTATGTTGGAAATATTCCTTATGTAAGTGTATGTCTAAACTATTTTTAGCTTTAATCCAGCATGATTTACTTCGACGGTTGGAAGTGACATAGAGGTCAAGTAATAGCTAATATTAAAATCTCTACAGTTTTATGTGTGATATCAAAATGCATATTGTTTATTCTTTTTTCATAACCTTAATGCATCTTATTAACAATAAATGGCTGCTGCCCAGTTATAGTTGGATTAAAAATTTGTGTCATATATTTTGTGAGCATTGGGAATATTATACTTTATTTATCTTAGACTCCCATATTTGATCGTACAGAGAAATCAAGGCTCATGTCGTTGACGTTGAATCATAGTATTGTGTCAAGATATATATCAGGACATACGAGTGCTACTGCCCTAAAACATGGTGGTTTATTAAAAAGAAAATGGTGGCAAGAAAAATATAGTAGAAGATCCAAAAACTAGCTAATTCATATGTCTATATGACTATTTATGAAAATATAAAAGTAATAAAATGTAGCACTTAAGGTTGAACTAATCCCACAAGTTATCAAATCTGATAGAAGAACAATTTGATTAGTAGGACCCTAAGATCAACAAACACACGGCTGCAAGGGAACGACTGCTCACAAGACCTATGTCAAGGTTTCTGAATTCGCCAAACTGAAGAGAAAAATAGATGAGCCAGAGGAAAACCACTAGCTCCATGGATTATTGCGCGATAAATGTGCCATACAAGAGAATCAAGGTCTAAACAGCGCCAATATATACCTTCATTCTACATAGTAAATTCTAAGCCACTAGGATCGATATTGTCACGAATAGCACAATAATGTAGCATAGCTAAACTACACCCTAGAGTTTTGTTTGAGAGTAGGTTCAATGTTAGAGGAATTCGTTAGTCAAAGAAGCAACTAGGCCCCTTCCGAAAACTTAAAACTTCCACTTTGACATAAAAAATAGCATACTTACAAACTCCAATGATCCAAACTCCTCAAAGTATATTAATCTTATTTCAATAACCAATCCATAATACTATTGACAGCAATATTCTAATGGAAAATCGATATTAAGCATACATAATCTACCATAATCTATAGGTTTGTGAAATTGTCAATTACTGACTAAAAGAAGAATACACTTTAATTGTAAGATACACTACTTAGTCATCCTAGCAAGAATATATTAGTCTTTACTTCATTTAGTAATATTATTTCAAATTCCGTCTAAATGATCCAAACATAATAAAATCATTCCTCAAGTTTTCTAAACATGCATAGGTCATTGCTCAAGTTGCCCCTAATTATTTTTTGCAATCTGATTGCTAACCTTACAAGATAAATAAAAAATGTAATATTTACCTATATATAAAATCTAATGTCGTGGAAATATGACACATCGATTCAATCTACTATCTTTGGCAACATCATAATAATTATTTACCAACAAAGAAGACTATATGAAGTATATATATAATGTGCAAGTGTAGAAAATCAATAAATGTATTTCCTAATTATTTTTTACACAAGTAGATACAACGCTCATCTCTTTTGAAAAGTAAAGACGATGCCCTCGCAATCGCGAGGGCCACCATGCTAGTTATTATGAATTCCAAAACACGATAACTTAAGATTATAGTACATCCTCTCTATAGTATATTTTTATCATAGACGATACAAATGTGTATTTAACTACATCATAGGAAAATATATTTTATTACATCATATTCATAGCTATACATAACCTCGTTTGAAGAAAGCATCTTTTTAGACAAAAAGCGCAGATTTCAAGATCTAATGAACACTCTTTTGTATATATATTTTGATGAATATTATTAAGTACTTCTAAATAGAAAAGTAATCATGATTATTAGCGAGCTAGTTTTATTAATCTATCTACTAATTTACTCTGCGGTAGGTTCGTCTCATGGGATATTCCGTCCGCTTTTTCCTCGGACGATTTTGCCCCTGACCTTTTGAGGGTATTACAGTAGAGCCACCGCCAAATTAATACGTACATTCCATCAGTCCGTGCGTGAAGGGCCCGAGCGAGTCCAGCGCCGTCCCTGCCTGCGCCAACTGTCCGCCGCGGACTACCATAGGCCAGCGCCGAAGAGCGGCCTCCACCTGCTGCCCGCCTCCCCATCTTCCCGTCCACGGCGAACGAGGCCTCACCAGGGATCCGCCTCCCTCCGTCCTCCTCCCCAGCTTCCTCCGGCCGCTCCCATGCCCTTGAGCGGCAGTGGTGGGGCCTCTGGCGACGACCTCGATGGTCCAGCTCCGCTGAGACTGGCACCGTCGACCTCCCGTCAAGCCCCTGGCCCATGTCTCCACATGTGTAGGCTCCGTGGCGAGACGGCAGGTTCCGAAGGAGGGAGGGGTAGGGTCGGCCGGTACTGCTTCTTAATATTAAGATCGGGAACCTGACTGTTGCTGATGGACACGACCTCGAGGAGGGTGTCGCCGCTCGATTCAGTCCACCTATGGTGGAGGTCGCGAGAAGAACATCTATGCAATCTAGAGCCCCGCTCCCCACGGAATTTTATTCCAGGTCCTTGATAATGAACACACGAGCAGACCAAATCCAATTTAAGATTTTCCAGACCAAGCTAGATGGTGGCACTTACCAAAGAGAGAAATTCCTCACGCGCAGGGGAGACACGCACACCAGCTCCTCCTTGTCTATGTGTTCTGTGGCCTTGCGTGTGGCTGCTCTCGACAAGTCGACATGTATTGCGCTTCATGGATACATAGTAGCAGACCTCAAAGAGAACCTGATGAATCTCAGGTAGCGGCCGTTCCTCCTAGCGGTCCGAGAATACAAGGTGTGCGGAAGAAAGCAGCCTGAGGTGCGGACCTCCGTCGCTGGGAAGGTAACGAGGACGCGCTCGCCCAACAGCGCCACGCGGAGGATACATCGCCTATTGGAGATGTGTCAACTCGAGCAGCAGACCAGCAGCAACGCCAATTGAGACCGACGCCATGGCGCCTCCAGGAGCGTCACAATCCAGCTAATCGTGGAAGTAGCCGCGCCGGTGCCGTCCATGGCGGATTCCATGGCGGCCGATAATTGTAGAGTTAAAGCACACACAGCAACTTTGGTGCCGCTTTGTCAAAAAAGCAAGTCAGGGTGAATTTATGTGCATTTTTTGAATAAAAATATTTCCAGTTTATTCTTGGTAAAGGACGACTCGTCAGAATTCTTTTGTTAAACCAATAACTGAGTGGCGACGCTTCCGCCGAGAGATGATAAAAAAACATAGCAAATTGCGAACATTGTGGCAATTAGAAATCAAAGAAAAACATGAATATGATAGAGTTCGACGTAGAGCAAAGAATAAACATTTTGCAAATTAAGAATCAAGGAAAACATGTATATGATAGAATTCGACCAAAAAAAGAGAAGCTTAATACACATAAAAGAATAAGAATAGCCGGACAAAACAAAGTGCTCAAAGAATTTAACATGCGACGAAGAAATAAATTTTTGGGAGAGAGAGGTCGGAGGAGAACACGTCCGAGGAGAAGCACAAGCTAAAATAAATTATGTCAATTTTATGATAAAAAACATGATGAGCCGTGGCGAACCGTGGCAACGCACGGGGGCAACGGGGATGTGGAGATCATCGTTCGCTAGGAGGTGTAGGTGTAGCCGTTGGAGGCATGGAGGAAGGAAGGAGGTCGCCTGATGCTTGTGGCGACGGAGAATGGTCGCAGCCAGGGCAAGTGGTAGTCAACGCCGATTTGTAGAAAGGTCGTTTTGGTCGCCGGACACTACCGGAGAAGAGAAAAGGCGAGCTCCAGATCCCCTCCTCTGCCGCGGCAAGGGGATGGCTGTGCCGCGCCGCCGGATGTGGTTCCACGTCAGCTTCCTCTAATCCTCTTACCCTCCCCTCTATTCTTTGACGATGACACATGTCGAACAGAAAGGGGTGCCGCCAGGGTTGTTTGGCGACCTGTTGCTTGGTCGTGGAGGCGAGCTCCAGATCCCCTCCTCTGCCGCGGCAAGGGGGATGGTTGTCCTGCGCCGCCGGATGTGGTTCCACGTCGGCTTCCTCTAATCCTCTTATCCTCCCCTCTATTCTTTGACGACGACACAAGTCGAACAGAAAGGGGTGCCGCCATGCTTGGTCGTGGCGACCTCGGGGTCGGTGCGCTTGAGTTGCATGGACGTGTCGAGGAGTCTGGGATTGGAGGCTGTGGTGGACACGTCGACGGCGACATCCGGGAGGTCGTGGGAGAGAGGATCCGCCAGATGGTCACAGATAGAGCAGTCGCCACATCAGGGATAAGGTCATGTACATAGGCATCCAGGGAGAAAGAAGACTGAACTGGTATTTTGACTCAGCGGTGGCACTCTCTGTAATATGTACAAACTATTAGGGGCAAAATCGTCCAGCATAAATTCAGACAGAAATTCTATGTCGAGCGAACCTACCTCAACGTAAATTTGTAGATAGATTGTAGTGCGCTAATTATTGATATGCCTAGCATATTTGTGTGTTGTGAAATGACCGATGTGGCATTAACGTCTTTTGATTGAGTCAAATTTATTTGCATTTTATAGTAAAACAGAATCATTATTTTATAGCCCGTAGCAACGCACGGGCATTATACTAGTATGATTATTAAGAAATAGTATAACTTGCCAAGGTAGGAGCCTCCACAGCAATTTGAAAGTTTGGACCGTTCGATCTGGCCATCCAATGGTGTACAACCATTTACTTATTGCCGAAACGTTGCTTCGTTCGTCGCTGGCTGCTGCCCCACATAACGACTTGGGCCGCACCTGGTTAATTGGGCCACAAAACCACTCATATGGTCCTAGCCGAAGAAAAAAAGAACGACAACAACTCATTTGTTCTTCTTCTCTGCTCTGGTCGCGCCGCCAATCCTTCTCCGCCCAGGCCTTGCCTCATCGATCCGTTTCTATGCAATAGATTAGCGCCACTGAAGAAACAATGATGGGAGTCTAGCATCGATGTATTGCCTGATTTCCCTATATTATGCGTCGAATTACTAGAGGTCTCCCAAATCTTTAGCTTCTTCCCGGCGTTGGCATGGAGCGGAGGGCGTGCAGGCAACGGATGGGGCTTCCACCATGTAGGGCTTCTTCGACTATCCTATAGACCCGGCCCATTGTCCGAGCAACTCATCCCCTTCTATTCGTGCAAGCGGTGTCGCAATAAATCATGGTGTGCAAACTGCGGTGTCATAATCATGGTGCTAATAATTTCGTCCCTCTTTCTCCTGTAATTATGGTGATTAATCTCTATTGTCAGTTTTCTCTTCTCCTTCATATATATAGTGCAACGAGAAATCGTTTTCCTTTACCCCATCTGGCTCGCCCTTGCCCTCCTATTGTTCGTCAATGATGTTCTTAGGATGATTTTCTTTTTGCACCTATCCTCCTTTTTTCTGTAATTTCATAGACACCAACATTAGGTGGCCAGCTGACTTTCTGTTCTTTGTTTCAGGGATTGCGTTTGGGATTTTTATTCAAGGGCTGCTCACACTAACCGTGTGACCTTCATTTGTGATCATGGATGCTGAATAGGTACACTCATTCATCCAATTTTACCACATTTTACCGATACAATGTTAATATTTCTTACCTCTATTGTTTACTTTAATATGTTCTCTATTGTATGCAAGTTATTCAGTTTTTAATCCCACAAAAATATATACATTTGCCTGCTGCCTTCAGTTTAGCATGACGCACATTACCCTTGTTGCTATATGATCCGCTATGGATACGTGAGTTTTGCTTGATGGTTGTTGCACCTTTGTCGCTATCTTGCTCTGTCAGCTCCCTCTGCCCTCTCTCACTAGGTCATGCAGTAAACCATCAAGATCTATGTACCAAAGGACGTGCCCAAAACCATCAGGATTCAGGATCTCTCCAGTCTGCAGTGGCATGGTTGTGGGAAAATTCAGGCTGTTTGCTTCAGGTTTCAATTGGCTTCATTATATGGAGTCTTGCAATTGTATGTTCTGTGTAAAGTTTACTCTACATTGGGGTTGTTGATTTGAGCTTGAATGGATTTTTTACGTGCTTACCATTTACCAGTGCTAGACTGCTCATTTTGAGAATGTTGGATGCAGGGAGGATGCAGGGTTTTTCTATTAACATTTGAATCAATAATCTCTTCGATTCTGCCATGAGTTCTCAATGATAATGCCTAGATAGATTGTAGATTGCTTCCGCTGGCCTCCAGTCCTCCACAGTTAAGCATTGGGATGAACAGAGGGATGTCAATAACATGGTACATAGTGCACTCTAGCTATGCTTGAGTTACATAATTATGAAAAATTCTTGTTTTTTGATGTGTACCTATGTCCATCTGTTTTCCTTACTTATGTACTCCTCCGTTTCAAAATATAAGATGTTTTAGCTTTGTGAAGCAAATGTATCTAGACTTCTTTTAGTATGTAGGTTCATTCATGTTTGGAGTGAACCTACACACTAAAACAAGTCTAGATACATTCTCTTCACAAATCTAATACTCCCTCCGTCAAATAATAGATGTCTTAGGTTTTTCAAATTTTGGATGAATCTATATACTGAATAGTGTCTAGATTCATTCAAATTTTGACATTGAGACATCTATTTTGGGACAGAGGGAGTACATCTTATATTTTGAAACGGAGGGAGTAGCATCTTGACAGAAAAAATGAATATGTGGCATTATATAACTTTCTCAGTTTTTTCTTGTAGAAAATTGATAATATAAGAGTTTATATGCTCGCATTACTGAGATATGATAAAATTTGTACAAATGTTTATAATATTTGTTGGTTTCATCAGGATCGTACAATTATTTGTACGTGCATTTCTATCATTCTTGTTGTAGTGTTGCATGTATCATAGAAATAGTATGTCTCCTTTCTTCCCTGATCATTGAGTTACTGCGCTTGATCAAATTTCTACACACGTATTGACTCCACGTTTGCTTAAGATTAATAACAGATAAAATTGTCATTGGAGCCCAACTGATGTGAGTCTGTAAACTTGCATGAGCAAAGCGTGTTGAGTGATGAAAGTGGTAGAATCATAACTACAACATGAGCAAAGTGTTCAATTGCTCAATTAGATGTTAGTGGTGAGTATTGATGAAAGGTGCCTTTGAACATAATACGCCATTTTATTTAATCCTATTCTTGCTGGTTGTAAATATGGAGCTTTCGGAAGATTTGGGCTGCTAAAATAAACAGCTGGAGAAAAAACCCTTGCTGCAGGATATTATTTCTGGCATCAACTTTAAATTATCAAGAGTCAGATGGTGAATCTAGAAAGGTAAAAATTACAAAGGTACTTTGTTTTCAGTCATACGTATTGCTAGAGAATCTTATATGGACAACATGTTCTAGCCAGCATAGATTTCGCCTGCAGATAGTTTGAATATGAAATTCATCTAGGAGGAATTGTATGTCACAAAGCCTATTTGGAGTTCCTTTTGTCTGAACTGGTAGTACTATTAGCATCCATGCTTTAAAATGGTGATGGTAATTTTTATGATAATATTTGTTATGTGTCTTACATTTATCTATCTAATCCGTAGTTATTTATAGTTGTATGTTGATCCATCTAGCTGTGCTATGGTCGACCTCGAGTATAATTTTGTTGGGATTTCTGGGGATACCTGAACTTCAGTTTCAAACGAACGCCTAAGTTAACAATGCTATATGTATTTTTTTGTCTAGCTGTGATGAAGTGCTTGGTTCAGTGCACTACTACACAACAATAGGATCTAGATGCTAATGGATAAGAGGTGCTTGTTCTTGCCAAGTGGATCTTTTCAAGATGCAATGTTGAAAATGTTGTGGATACCATGCTATTGTTAAACCTCAATGTAAATTTTGTCTTGAATATGTGCATCTATTAATACATATATCTATTAGTTTGATTGTCACTATATTTTTTATATATTTATATAGGTTTCTTGATAATATGGACGGGCGCGGCAACGCGCATTTACGGTCTAGTATATTGAATATTGAAGTTATATATGAAGCTTTTAAAATACTATCATGAATCTAAAATAGATATATTGACAAAGGATGTTAAAGAAGTTGTAATGTGTACTATGATATTGGGGTCTCCATACCACGGAAATAGTTTAGGTTAATCAGTTGGTCTACAAGCAGCTAAAAATTCCAAGAATTCTCATCTCAACCACAAAGAAATTTAAGGGAAGTTGCGTCCCTATACATGACTACCTTTGTTGTGAATATATTAATATTCTGAATGTACAAACCGCTAGAAGTGTGACCAATAGTTAACCATGAACCTTATCTTGTGCATAAAATAGACAATGCAGGTGTTAGGAATAGACAAAGTTATATTCCTCTGGGGGCCAAAGGCCACAATATATAGTACAGGTACATGGCAAATATGCAGGAAGCCCCCTAACATATGGGGGAAATACAATATACAGATATATACATCTAACAGCCCCCCTCAAACTCATGGTGGATCCACAACACTGAGTTTGGAGAGTAAGAAATCATGCTGCGCTCTGGTCTGGGCCTTCGTAAAGAAGTCCGCCAACTGTAAATCTGAAGGCACATACTGAAGCGCAACAACCTGAGCACACTGAGCACGTGTATAAAAGCATCAACACCAATATGCTTGGTAAGCTCATGCTTGACCGGATCACGTGCAACACTAATACTTTGTCTTGTCGAGACAAAACCAGACTCGGTGTGGTAATCGAAACCCCAAAATCCAAGTAACCACCATAACCAGGTCACCTCAGCGTCAACAAGGCCATAGCACGCAACTCAGCCTCAACACTCGAGCGAGAAACGCTGTCTTTCTTAGTCTTCCAAGCAATGAGCGAACCACCAAGAAACACATGGCGAGAAAGTGAGCGGCGATCCGAAGGATCACTCGCCCGAAGCGTCCGAATAGCACCGGAGCTGGAGAGCTGGAACGAGGAAAGAAAAGAGACGAAAGTGATCGTACCACGAAGATAACGAAGAACACGAAGAAGATGACTATAGTGAACAGTGGTAGGAGCGAAACAAACCGACTCGAGAATATGAACAGGATAAGAGATGTCGGACGAGTGACAAGAAGATAAACAAGACTCCCAACAAGATGGCGATAACGCGTCGGATCGGAAGAGGATCACCATCGGTAAGTTGAAGCTTAACATTAAGCTCCATAGGAGTCTCAACGGCGCTCATCCCCAAGAGCGACGAGCAAGAAGATCCTGAATATACTTCTCCGAGAGATGTAAAAGCCATCAAGTGGAGGAAACCTCAATCCCAAGAAAGTATCGAAGAGGACCAAGATCAGTCATAAGAAACGATCACGAAGACGAGCCTTAACAAAGGCTATATACTCGGGATCATCACCGGTAATGATCATATCATCAACATAGAGAAGAAGAAGAGTCGTCCACGAGGAGAAGTGTGAACAAACAACGCTGGATCATGAGCACTAGGGAGAAACCAGCTGTCACTCTGAAGCAAAGCGCTCAAACCAGGCACGAGGGGCCTGTTTAAGGCCATAAAGAGAACGTCGAAGGCGACAAACCATCCCCTCAGGAACAGAGTACCCAGGAGGAGGCTGCATATAAACCTCCTCACTCAACTGACCATTGAGAAAGGCATTCTGAACATCAAGCTGGGACACAGACCGTTGTGAGACGTAAGCAACGGCAAGAAAATGCATACGGTGGTCATATGAGCGACAGGAGCAAAAGTCTCATCATAGTCACGACCATGCTCCTGCTGAAAACCACGAGCCACAAGACGCGCTTTATAGCGCTCAAGAGATCCATCAGAGCGAGTCTTAATCTTATAGACCCACTTACACGTGATAGGACGAACACCGGGAGGAGGAGAAACAAGATCCCAGGTGCCAGTGCGCTCAAGCGCAGCAATCTCCTCGGCCATGGCCAGCTGCCATTCAGGATGATGCTCAGCATCCCGATAAGAGGTCGGCTCAGAGGCAACAGAAAGACCATACTGACTAGGAGAGTAACGGTTGGGGGCACGACGTTGACGTGAGCAGGGCGAGTAGAGGGAAGATCATCGAGGAAGACGACGCAGAGACGGCGATGAAGAAGAGGAATAGAAGAGAAAGACTCGGAGAGCGAGGAGAACTAGGAGAACTAGCGGAGAAGAAGATGATGGCGGTGTCGAAGAAGAGACATCGGAGGAGGAGATCTGAAGAAGACACAATAGGGGTAGAAGGAGGTGTGTCGAAAGAGAAGAAAAGAGATATCTTCCACGGGTAAGTACCGGTGGGACGAGGATAGAAAGGACGCGTCTCATCAAAAGTAACATCACGAGAGATCGCATCCGACGACCAACAGGGTCCCAACATCGATAGCCCTTATGCTCATCATCATGTCCGAGGAAAACACACTCAACAGATCGAGTCGGTTTGGTGAGTTCGCGAGACAAGTAAAACATAGCAAACACAACCAAACAAGCGAAGCATGGAGTAACTGAGACTGTCGGAGAGGCGCTCAAGAGGGATACCACCACCGCAAGGCGTGAAGGCTGAATATTGATGAGGTAAGCCGATGTAGCGACCCTCGGCCAATGCGCGGGAGAAGAAGCAATCATCATAGCGAGTGGTCTCAAGAAGATGGCGATGCTTCGCTCGAGAACGCCATTCGGGCATGTCGCCAGACAGGAAAATCGAGCAAGAGTGCCACCTCGGCAAGAACACCTCGCAATATCTGGAGATATACTCACCGGAGAATCAAGACGAAACACACGGATGGGGTAGAATATTGAGTACGAACCATGGCAAAGCGCTGATATATGGAGAGCACCTCACTACGAGGCGCATAAAATACAACCAAGTGTACCGAGAAAATCATCGATGAATAAAATATAGTAGCGATGGCCCCCTTTCAAAGCGAAAGGCGGACCCCAAACATCGAATGAACTAAATCAAAAGGTCATTTGAGATACGAGCCGCTAGTAGGATAGGAAGTGAATCTGTTTACCCAACCTACAGACGACAATGCAAAGACCCATCTCTGAGACAGACCCGAAGACCACGATGAACTAATGACGATGGCGAGAGTCACAGAGGTGACCAAGACGATGATGCCACGCTGAAAAGAGCTGGTAGTAGGCGACAACCGGAGAAGAACTCGGATGAAGTGGCAGCGGAAGGAACACGAAGCGATCTAACTCCCAAAGTCTGAACAATCACGGCTCGAGGGCCAGCTCAACCAGGGCCTAGGTGCGGTCTGAACAACACAAGAATCAAGATCAAGAATGACGCGACAACCGTAGTCGATGGCTGGTTAGCGAGCAGATTCATCTTAAGAAGAGGGACATGAGAGATATCGGGAACAAGAAAAGAAGACGTAGAAAGGGTGCCCGACTAGAAAGGGAGAGAGGTACCATCGTGTAAAAACACGACAGGAGAAGGAGAGCGAAGCGATGAGAGAAGAAGACTCAAATGTCATATGAAAAGAAGCTCCGAATCCGGATACCACGAGACGCACTGATCGTAGAAGGTGGTGGTCGCCACGGTGCACGAAGAACGAGTGCGAACCACGATGCCCGTCGAAGAAGAGCACATGGCGACAAGCGGACCCGAAGACTCGATAATGTCTGATCGAGAGAGCAAGCTGCTGAAGATCCGGAAGGAGCCGACATCCACGAGCCTGGTGCTCTTGGCGTAAGGGGGTCCGTGTATAACAGTGGCCCAAGTGTGGCCATCCATTGCGATGGAAGCGTGTGAAGAGAACCACGGCGACCACGACCACGAGCTTCTGACTCGACCACGAAAGGCTGCTTTTGGTCTTGGTGACCACGACCACGGAGGTGGGCAGAATCGGCGCGGTGGCGGCAGGGGACGCAATTGAGTCGAGGGAGCGATAGAGGAGCACCACGGTAGCAAGCAGACGGAACCGCAAGAAGACCAGCGATGCGAGCGGGTCTCCTCAGCCGGCTCGGACAACACCTCGGAGGCGGAACACGACCACGAGCATTCAGGTGAGCACGGAGCTCAAACTCTGGCGGCCGAGACAGAAACTCATAGATGCGGTGAAACTCCGGATCCGGCGCTGTCGGCAACACGAGCATGTGCCACAAACAGCGGACTGAGAGAATCAAGGCGGCGCGGATAGCGACACTCGAGTATAGAACTCATCAATAGTGGAATCACCTGCTGAAGAGCATGCTCTGGCGAACCACGGACGGTAAAGAGCATCCCAGACGGTGGCGGCGGCGAAGATGAGCCCAGCGGCGGCAGTGGGAGACTCATGAACTCAGCGACATCGAGGTAGAACACGGAGGTGAGAAAGCGGCAACGAGCATCCTCATCAACCCGAGTGTAGGCGTCGGGCGTGTCGATAGGCCTCGAGATCGGAAAATCTTGCTTGAACTTGGTCATAAGCGGCAAAGACTATCATCAAGACTGAGCAGCATCCTTGGCCTCCTGAGAAGCATCAGCACCAAGAACAATCGGCGTTGGCGGAATAGGAGCCACAGGAGGAGGGGGGCACGGCGGACAGGAGACCTCGCCGGACAACACACCCCAAAGACGGAGACCGCGCATGTGAACGCGCATAAAGGCAGCGAAATCAGGGTAATTCGCGCCATCAAAGACCACCGGGCAGCGAGGAATCGCAACATAACCCGATGAAGAAGACATCTCTCTCTCTCTCTCTCTCTCTCTCTCTTTTTTTTTTGTCAGATCAGATCTAGACTCAGATCTAATGGAGACAAACGAAACAGACCAAAAGCAGCCGGCAGGCGCAGGATGGCGAGAGAGCAGCTAAACAGCGATAGTGCTAGGGACCCGAGCAGCGATGCTAGGGACCCTGTTGAGCAAACCCTGTTGAGCAGCAGTACGGCTAGGGAACTTGAGCAACAGTAGCAGCAGTGCTAGGGACCCTGTTGGTCCCAGGCGGGAGTCACGCTGGCGATCAGGAGCAAGAGCACGGGGCGGGCAGGTGGCAGGTCACGCAGGCGGTCAGGAGCAAGAGCAAACCTGTGGCGAACGAGGTCACGTGTCGGTCAGTCCAGCGTGAAGGACGGTGGGGCGGCCAGCGTGGAGGATGTGCGAGACGTGGAGGGCGGGAGGCAGTGCGCGATGGAGGACCGGTGGGCGGCCGGACAGATCGAAGCAGGCGGCGGATGCGGCCAGATCGGGAACCGGGACGACCGGGGCGAGCTGGCGGCGCAGTTAGATCTGTGGGCACGTAAAACCCTAAACCTGCTCTGATACCATGTTAGGAATAGACAAAGTTATATTCCTCTGGGGGCCAAAGGCCACAATATATAGTACAGATACATGGCAAATATGCAGGAAGCCCCCTAACATATGGGGGAAAGACAATATACAGATATATACATCTAACAGCAGGAAGCATGTCCGGATATATAAAAAAAGTGTGTCCTTGAAGCGTAGACTACAATCACTCCATGCATTCATTCGATGGCATCCCTAGCTGCAACCAAGTGTCGAAAATCTGAACTTGAACATGAGAGTAGGACCATACTCTCCCTTCATCTTGAAGTTAGTTCCATAAGCATGCTTGTCCAAGACTCCTTTTGATAGATCTGGTGAAGACCTAACAAACACATAACAAATCCTTATATGATAGATTTAAAAAAAATTGTGTAGTTCGATAAGATTTAAGCAACATAATACAACACCAGTTCATATCATGCCCATTGGTGAAAATTTTATGGATATGACCTTCAATATTGTATAACAAACTATTACAAACCTTTTTGGAAAATGGTTTCATGTGGTACCTAAATAAGAGAAAGGACACATCTAGGTAGGTGTGTGTGTATGTGTGCTTTATTATGGGCTATTTGGAATGTCGGAAATGAATTTACCTTTAACAAATTTAGCTTTCCTTCTTTCATGCAGGTTATTCCTTCGACTAACCGTTGAATCCATATGTAGTCATTTCTCTAACCCAAAGCAGAGTATACAATAATGGAAATTGAGTGCAGCTGTAGGGCAATGGTTGCATGGGACTTATACATCTCATATAGATGGCCTTCTGATCGACACTTCACATGATGACCCGAAGGAGATACATATTATTTCTTTTTACATGTTTGTCTTTATGGAGAGTTTGTGTCACCAATATCTGTAATTTTGTAAAATCTCCTTCATTAATAACGCGATATATGTCTTCCTATGCTTCCCCTTTTCGAAAAAACAATAACAAACTCAATAGCTAGTTTCATAAGAACCAAATGGTTTAGACCCAAAATTGTTTAGTTTGTAGATAACATACTGCAAAATTCAAGAACAACTTCTGAAATTGAAACTCTGATCATTGTTCTGATAGCTATGGTCTCTTACTTTGGTTTCTCATAAGCCCAAAAGCATAGGAGAAGGCAATAACATTATGTAGTGTCTCCTGATGACCTGAATAACAAAGGTTGATCTTGCCTAGCATGTTATTGGACATGGAAAGGAGGTTGCAGAGTTGCAATTGAATAAACTCTTGAGGCATGTCGCTGATCAAGAAACACTCATCCATGAGTTTCATTGATCTTCTAGAACAATTGGTTATTAAGTAGTTGCCAGTCTCGACAAACACATACACTAGTCGCGCTAGTTTCATCTGTTAATATTTAATGTAAAGTACGTGCATCCACGGCTAAAAAAAAACAGATGTGCACGCTGGTCCATGTGACCCTTCCTCATCTTTTATTTGTCGATCTACCATGTGAGACATAACAAAAGCACGAACTCCTCAATTCTTTTTGCAAAGGAAAATGATACCACTCCCCCGGGGGATTGCATCCTCCTGGTGGACGGTTCACGGAACGCGTGGTGGGCCTGGTGTTCTTGCCTTGCACGCGCATGACTCTGCTGCTTTTTGCGTTCGTTTCCTGCTAGCTCGCCTGCGCTGCCAATCCACGCACCCGTGCCTGCGATTTACGCCGTCCAGCCGTGGCTGCCGCCCCGGCGCTGCCTCGCAGCGGCGCTCCTCTCATGCGTCGTCGTGCCGCCAAGCCGCGCGCCCATGATTGGGCACGCCTAGCCGTGCGAGCTCCACGACCACCTCCCCATGCGATCTCCCCCATGTGAGCTCCACGGCGCTCACCGTCCTTCGCTGCCTTGCGCCGCCGGCCGCTACTGCCTAGCACCATAGAGGCCGCCTGCTCCACTATCTCCCATGGTGTCGTCCATGAATCTGCGCTCCTCCCCAACGTTGGCAGCACTGTTATGTGTGCACTGCGGTGATGCTACGCATGGTGACCAAACATGCGACATACGGCTTCTGGCGTTGCTACCTATGGCGACAATCGTTGCTAGCCTGCGGTGAGCGACACCGCTACCTTCAGCGAGAGGCCCTGCTACACATGGCGACCGACCCTGCTACATACGGCTTCTGATGTTGCTACTTGCGACGAGCGGCGCTGCTATATGTCATTTTTTCTTACAAGTTTTTGCTCCGGCGATGTCACCGGCGAAATCGGCTTTTGCTACATTAGTATAATTATATTGCTACATATGTTTTCTTATTTTGCTACGATAGCACAAACTTCTTGCTACAAGGTATCGAGCGTTTCTACAAGTCGTGTCAGTTCTTGCTACATGCGGTCGATGGTGATACTACAAGCGGGTGTTGGATTTGCTACATGCGGCTTCTGATATTGCTACCTACGGCCAAAGTCGTTGCTACCTGCGGCATCCTGACCTGCTACCTGTGGTGAGAGGCGTTGATACCTGCAGCGAGCGGTCATGCTACACATAGCGACCGGACCTGCTACATATGCTTTGTGGTGATGCTACATGCGCGAGCGGTGCGGCTATAATGGCATATTTTTGCCACAATTTTTCCTCCGACAATGTATCCGGCGAAGTTAGTCTTTTGCTACATTAGCATGATCATCTTGCTACATCTGTTTTCTGATTTTGCTACAAAAGCACAATTTTTTTGCTACGCGTTATTCGGCGAGGTCTCCGGCGAGTCTCCGGTGAAATCGATTTTGCTACATTAGTATTTTTTTTGCCACACCGTCGCCGGCGAACTCTCCGGCGAACTCTAGTCTGTTTTTCTATTTCTATGTTGAACCGTTTTTTGCTACATGTAGCAAAAACGAGATATTTTGTAGCAAAAACGGGCGTTTATAGCAAAAGCGGGAGTTTGGCTGTTGTTTAATGGACACGTGTCGTGAGGAGGACCCGGGGGATGGGAAGTTTTAATCCCCCGGGGGACGCCTAGTACGACCCTTTTGCAAATATGGTGTATCCCAATTTTTTCCTTTTCTGTAAAGATCATGATCGAGGTGGTCGGCCGGGGGTCAATTTCTTCAAACAGACTCCATGATTTAAGGGATTTAAGTTGTGGTACATATATATCTAACTCCACGTATCTAATATGTTCCCGGCCACGTACGATGTGTTATGTAATTAATTAAGTCCCTGATTCTGTTGTTAAATCTTGGTGAGCAGCTGACACATCTAATATATTCCGTGCCATGTCCAATGGATTACGTAATGAATTATGAACCTAATTATATTGGTAAATCATAGCCACAAACTTTAGATCTAACTATAAAAAATAATTGAGATGATGTGGATTAACGTGGTGTCTCGAAAAACACCATTATATTGCTTTTAGTTTATAACTAGCAAGGTGGCCCTCACAAATGCGAGGGCATCATCTTTAGTAGATTGAACGTGTTTGAGAAATAACACATTATTTCATGTTTTGTTAGAAGGAAAAAAAAACACTTTACAACCATCGACAACTGGTATGGAAATAAATTTTAGATCTAACTCCGTTCGGAAATAAACACTCCATATGCTAGCAGCCTTTTGCTCTACCATGACGAGGCACGTTTCCGGCCGGCAGGGTAGCTAGTACGAACGTCTGTGTTTGTAGTGATTTCTCCGGCTATTCCGACTGATCCTAGAAATATGTGTACCGAACGCTGATTGTTTAATCCTAGAGTTCACAGCCGACACGTTATCTTCTCTCAATATTAACCGTGGCATACCGTGATTATAACCTTTCGTAAGGCCGATTGCTTAAATCGGAAGTCCACACGTCCAACACGTTAGATTAACTGTGTCAAACGTTCCCTAAAGGTTACGTAACCATTAATCTCATGTTAAATCCTGGCCATAAATTTTAGATCTAACTATAAAAAAGAACGTAACCATTAATCTCTTGTTAAATTCTGGCCATAAATTTTAGATCTAACTATTAGAAATAATTTAGATGATGTGGCTTAACGTGGTGGCTCTATTTAAGACATGTATATTGCTTTTAGTATATAATAGATAATAGATAGATAAGTAGAACGACCGCAATGTTGCTCTTTGACGGTCTGTGTCATTTTGATTGCATTTAGTCTGCTTGGTTCCTGCTCAATCCGAACAAGTGCCTGAATTCATACTGCAATGGTGTGGCTAGACCGAGTCCAAAAGGATCCATCCGAACTCCGAAGTCCAAAAGTCAGAACATGATCTGAGATTCTTAATTGAATGGTAGATCTCCATCCATTCACGAAAGATCATGTAAGGTGTGTGATTCATTCTCTAGAAGTTTGTGTACGCAAACCGCCGAAATGCAGTGAAATGCAGTCCGAACAGTGAAGGTACCCAGGTCACACCATAGATTTCATCCAGGCTACTGGGGCTCGAGCTTTTTGAAACACCGTGGTTCCCGATGACTCCCAATTCTACACCAACATCAACATCGTACACTACCATCATGTGGTTACAATTTTTTCCTTGCATAACCAAATAAACTAGTACTTTATCTTGACATTTGCAGTGGTGTAGACTTGTTTGATATATAGAGCTCATATATATATATATATATATATATATATATATATATATATATATATATATATATATATATATATATATATATATATATATATATATATATTGATGCCCTGAAGCATTCCTGTCTCGGACTTTTCAAGAGGACAATCATAACCTACACTAGTCATTCACCCACCATCTCGGTACCATGTCGTGAATATGCAGACCGCGAACGAGAACAGCTGGAGCTCATATATTTACTTAGTCATATATTCTTCTAAAGCAAGCTCAGATGGTCAAGTTTATTTATATATTTTTGCAAAAGTACTAACATTTTATTTTTATCAAAGTCACATGCTTCTAATTTCCCATGGATCAACAAATAAGTGGACTTCCTCTCTGTTTTCACTGTCTTCAATGTAGTTGATGTTTTTTATGGACAGAGGACTAGTGAACCTTAAACCTGGCCTAGTCATGCATTTGAGTCATTTGCATTTTGTCCTTCAACTTATGTTATAGTGCAAATATTCTGATCAAAATCTGATGACACTCATTTCAACTAACAAATCTAAATATTAACAAATTAAAGCCTGCATAAACATTTTGTTTTATAACTTATGTTTTTAGTAAGTGTAACTTGTAATGAAAATCAAGTGTTAGGCTAGCGTTTCCGTGTGTTCCATATGCAACACAAAGTCGCCACAAAAGCATTGCAAGCAGCTGGTGAGCTCGGCTGTTGGCGCACGTCGTGTTTCTAAGCCGCTGCGACGATTGCCCGAGGACGTGATTTATCAGCTAATTTGAGGAAGTTCGTATATGTATGCAGCCTGGTGGAATGTTGCCAAATTCAACCCCAACCACGAAGATGCCCATAACAAATGGCCATGTCGTATAAACTCCATCACCTGATCAAATAGTTGTTCAATTTTTTAAACACACCATGTTTTCTTTTGTGGTGAAACGGAATTTCAGGTTGACCCCAAGTCAACGAAAAATCCAATAACCATCTCCGCCGGGAAGTATGTCATGGAGGAGGCACCCCCATATCCTAGAACCTAGAAGGAAGGAGAAAGAACCAAGAACCAGCTGGCTAGGAGCACCGAGCACCATCACGAAGTCACCCGGCAAGGACATTTGACAATAGTGTAGCTCCCAACGACACCGAGACAAGAGGGTCCCGAGAGAGATAACCCATCTTGGACGCCTCGCCAATGTGTCGCTCGGCGGAGCACCGACCGTTGGCTTCTTCACGACGAGCCATTCAAAATCTTAGGATTTCTTGAATATATTTTTATTTTGCAAACTATTCCAAAATTGAGAGTCTCTTTTTTGGGGAGAAGTGAAGATGTAACATCCCATGATTTTGAAATTGGTATTATCAAAAAAATGCATTTGCATTCCATTGTACTATCACGCAAAACTCTTATCCAAAATCCTTTGTCAAAACCCAAATTAAAACTCCCGATTTTATCTATTAAGGGTCTTTTGAAAAATAGGTTTTTGTATTTTGTTGGACAGAATAAAGTTTCCCTAATGTACTAAAAACAAATTGGAATTTATCCTAATTTCAAAACTATATTTTGAATTTTCTAAAGTATCCATACAATGCTACATATGCATAATGTCATTCTTGTATTTTTTTATTTTTCTCAAAACTATTATATTAAAAGTATTTTGTGTGTATTTTGATTTTATGAAAATTTAGAAACTCGTTTCACTCCATTTAGAGTTGTCAAACTAACTATAGAAAATAAATACTATAACAGAAAAGAAAAAAAGAGAAGAAAAAGGAAAAAATCCCAACCTTGCCTTAAAATCTGTACAAAATCTATTTTTTAAACCCAACTCATTTTATACATCAAGAACTTTCGATATATAACTCTAAATTGACTTCCGTTTGTTTTTACTTGTTCCATACTCCAACTAGCTCTCCACTGTCATAAACCTCTTTATAAATCACTGAGTCGCAGCTATCTCACTTTCATTTTTGAAATCTCTAAACTACAAATACCTGAATCTTATTTTGTTCTTTGATCCATCTAAACTTTGTCTTTTTCCATTGACTTCAATATGAAAGATGTAGATCTCGTAGAAATCTTGTAATGCTGATACAGCTCACCTATTTTAATCCACCATAGTTGGAGAATTTCGTGTCGCAATACTTCAGATCCGATGACGTAAATCCAAGATCTACTCACACTCGTTTTTTGAAATCCAAATTCTTTTAGTGTAAAGGTAGATCTAATAATTTATCACGACTTTCATGTTGAAATCTTTTGAGTTTGAGTTACAGTTTTGTCTGAATGAATCCAATTCTCTTTTGAAGCAATCCGAAACTAAAAGCATATTTAAACCGTAGATGGATCCCACTGAGCCTAACCGGAGTTGAAGCCAAAGCTGGAGAAGTCCAATTACAACTTGCAACCCTCCTGTTTTGTTAATTTTTGGAATACAATATGCAAATACCATGTCAAACTTGTAAAAAACATATCTATTTATTTGTTTATCCAAATTTAGAAAATAATATTGGATTCACAAAAAAGATAAGAACATTACTCTGTGAAAAAATTTCAACTTTATCAAAGGTATATTTTCTGGAATTTAAAACACCTATAATGGGATTTAAATCATAATTATTATTATGTAAATTCAATTGAGATGAATCTTTTTGTAAATGAAATATAATGAAATTCCTTATCGAGATAAATTGCACGCAAAATTATTTGGCTCTATTTAACAGATTATATTGTAGAAAGCCTAGACTTATTAAAATAGTATTTTAATCATAGAAAAAGATCTGCAAAACATTTTTAAGTGATTCCAATTTCTAGGGGATCTAAATTGAATGCATATCTATTAGTTTTTAATACACAATTTTATATGACGGAAACATTATAAGTTGAACTAAAGTGATTAAACCCTATTAAAATTAGTTTGGTTTTAATAAATTGTTTTATGCATTGATGTTTTCCATAAGCATCAACTGATATATTGATGTCCATAGAACTAAATATAACCTTGTGAATTATTAAGTCATCATGCATGCATTTGTTTATTATTGTTGTATTGTGTCGTTGCAAGTTTCCAATGTTTTGAATAGTGTTTTTGTTGTTCCTTTATTTTAAATTTTGAGGAGTGCAACTACTATGAGTGTACGAGTGAACCATAGAAACTGTGAGGATTATCAGAACAACTATAACAAAGGAAAGTAGAGCTATCATAAATGTCTCACTATTTTTTATAAATGTAGTATGATTTTTAGTAGAGCTTGCATGTGTAGGACTTTTGCTATTATGCTATGCTATGACACGTAGGCATGATTGCCATATTTCCATGACTTGAATTCCTTTGAGCCATCGTATTGTAGTTGTTTATTCATGCTTACTAGAAATGCAAAGAGAAATCACGATTGATTCTATTATGAAAATATATGTTTTGTTATAATGAAAATAGCTAGAAAGTAATGAATCTCCTAGGTGTGATAGAATGGTATGATGTTGGATGGTTTGATTGCGGAAAAAACACCCAGACATAGGTGCTCCCGATGTGTCGGTTGCTCAGCGAGTTATAGCAGCAGCCTTCGCAAGCAAGGGTGGAAACACAAGTGGGATGCATCTTTGGTGGTGCTCATTGATTACCTAGCAATGATTTTCAGGGTGAAAACCCAAAGTCTGGCCGTCATTGGTTGTAATTGACAATGATCTTGTTGAAGGTATTGTCTTGGATACTCTGTCTTTTTTGGGGTAAAAAACCAAGATCTTAGATCGGTTGACGACAACGCTTGTGCATTGTTTCATTTCTGGAGGCGTTGCTGTTGGAGAGCCTAGTTGTAGTTTGGGTGTTGTATTCGGTGGTGTTTAGAGTGCTTCTGTTGTGAGTGGTTGTACGCCACGACAAGGTCTTTATTTTATTTTATGTCTTCTTTATTTTGTTCTTAGATATGTGCACTCCCGATGTCTTTGGGTATCTTGTTGGTGCACAAATTGTGTGTAATTAGTACATTTACGATATTAATATACTCCCTTTGTCAAAAAATGACTTAACAATGTGGTTTCCATGATCTATAGTTCTACATAGCATTGCCTCTCATGTGTTTAGACTCCTTCTTGCCACGAAAAAGGAACAAATGTACTATGCACTTCAGTTAGCAAACTTAGGAATATAGGTTGAATATTATGAACCCTATGTAATATGACATAATTCGCCAATTGTTCTCTAGAGTTGCTAGACCTTTTCTCGAAAACGGGAGAATAGCCTTGGCCTCTGCATCAGCTGATACACACATTGTTTTTATTGTAAAGTTAAGAATTAGAGTTGTGTGCAGGTAATAAATATGCTTATTGTTTAATGGACTTTGCTAGCTAGGGAATGTGCCCTAACTAGGTAGTACTATGCTTATTGTTGTGACAACTTTTTTTTCAAACCTAGTTACTACATTACAGTCACCTGGTCACCATGTAAAGTCAAGTAGGTTACCAGGTTAAAAATTATCTAGTTTTCAAAAAAATAGAGTGAATTGAATAATATATCTAATCATGCATATCATTTTCATACAAAAACCACATGTAAAATTAGCTAGTAACTATTAACTACTAACATGGCAAGGTTAAAAAAACTACTAACATGGTAGTTGCGTTAATTTAACCTAACAACTAGGGATGATTTTTTGTTGTTGTCATAACATATTAAGATGGTTCTTTTAAAAAAAATCCTCATCGAGATGACCATGGTAAAATTGGATCAAAAATCGGATCAATGGTTTAAGCAATAATTTATTTGAATTTCCTAATCATAAAAACATTTCATATATGCATGCATGACTTTGACTCTTCAGCCCCTATAGGGACGCGATCTGGCGCCACCCGCCGTATGAGACTAACTCCATGGGCACATGCGCTTGTCAGAAAAAACATTCTTTAATAATATAGCAAGATGTTCAACATTCATGTATCTTTGTAAAGGAACTTTAATGTTCAACTCCGATATACCCAAAAATTATAAAGAATAGAGAATTATTCCAAAACTTAGAACTTGTTCAATGGCATACAATTTTTGTGTATGTAGAATGATGGGAATGTCGTCAGTCCGCTCGTCAGCCATTTCCAAACCTGTGAAAATACCGTCTGGATGATTTCTGCTAGTTCAAAATTTTGTATTAGCACCAATGTTTGGCTTTGATATGTGAAGGAAAATGAACTAAGCTATCACTAGTCGGTTTGGCTGTTTTGGCCGATATCAGTTTTTGTAAATCCTTAGCCATTTCTATTACATGTAGTCTGCTTCCTCTTCCATGCATCAACCCAGCTCTAGAGTGAGTGGCCTTGAACGCACTCCTCCAGCCGCAGCTCGACGCTCCACGCTCCATCATGCATGCAGCGCGCTCCTGTCTATCCCCCTCGGGCTTTGTTTGGTACTAGTGTCTTAGTAGGGATTAGAGGGGATAATCCCCAAAGGGATAGTGCCACCCGAGGTCCTGCAGAGGATGTAGAGAGTGTACAAAACAGAGTGCAGCTGAGGCCGTAGTATGAGAGTTGGCGCTCAAGCTGCATTGTCGGGTTAGCATTGCCTTCCTGCGTTGTGGCCTTGGATGATGGTGGTGCCGGCGCTGTCCATCCCCGCGAACAGTTAGTCTTGGACTTGGTCAAGAAGTGTTGTAAAATGCAGCCCCGTAAAGGTTCCCAATAACAGATGGCCAAGTCATACAGTATATATCACTATAGCCAAGGATACATTGCCCATTTGAAAATTTGTGTTTCCCAATGACTTCCAATTCTACACTAACGTCATATTATAGCATGTCTTGCTCTTGCAAGATTTTCTTGCATATGTAACCAAATATTAAGCTTCACATTTCAAGTGATGTAGATGTATTGAATATATAGAGCTCAGATGTATAAAATATCATGAAGCATTACTCCCTCAAACTTTCCAAGAGGACACTCATAACCTACACTATCCATTCAGCAACCATATCCACTATGCCATTAACATGCAGATTAAGAATAAGGACAATCAATGCACACATGTTTTACTTAGTCATATGTCCTTCTAAACTTTGTTTTAAAGAGTGATATGTTCTTCTAAAGCAAGCTAGGTTGATTAAGTTTGTTTATATCCTTTTACAAACACAAAAAATTGTGTTCTTTAATTCAGTGTGCTTCCTAATTTCCACTACATCAAATAAAACCTTTTTAACGGTTTTCCAATTTATTGTCCGATAACATCTTCAATGCTAGTCAACAAACCGAAAAAGTACGAGGAGAGAAAAGGCTAGGTGATACCCAGTAGCGGAGGGTAGGGTTCACATCCCCTCCGAGGCGTCGCCCATTGCAGCGCTGCCATCGAGGACCTCTTAGGCCTTTTGGGGGAGGCGGATCCCGGCCTCTCGTCGATGGAGGGTTCACTTTTCTTGTTTTAGAGAGCTTTTGTGTCTTTGTCGGGATGGTGAGGCAGCGACTACATCCTAGTGTCAGAATAAGATCCTCTTTGTCCTTTTACTGCTTTCGATGGTGTATCTAGCCTTTGGCGGAGGACGCTTGGAGTTGTGCTTTCAACAAACCTTATTTGATCTCTTCAACTTTCGTCTTTGTTAGTGAGGCTAGTGTCTTTTGATCTACAACTTTTCACATTGGTGATGGTTGCTGCTCTAGTGCGCTTGTTATTTGACAACTTAGCATGACAACTTCTAGTGTACCAACTACAACAATCTCTATTACGATAAGCTTTGTCTGGCTCCTATAATGGAGGGATAGGATAGTGGCTCGCCTTTGGCTCGTACTGGTGTCTATAGTCGTGGCTAGGTGGTCCATTGACCTATTTCTAATGCTTATTACTTTTTATACTCTTTGTACTGTTGTTGATGATTACTAATAGATCAGTGGATTTTTTGCAAAAAAAACATCTTCAATGCTAGTGCTTCCTTTTTTGTTGTCAAAAAATGTTGCAAATATGTCGAGTATATGTTTTGATCTGAATATTCTTTTCTTAAAGAAGTGCATGGGTTTGGGTCTGAACAATATTTTTGTGTGTGTTGGATTTGAACAATCTGGAAAGTGGGAATTTTCGTTTCTTATGCACCAAATCATGAAAAGCATGATCATTTCTTTCTTTTCATTTGGTGCATGATATGAGTTGAGAATCTAACCAATTTCTTCATGGAAGTTGTTATACCTTATGAGTTACTCATTCTCAGAGATGTTTTCTAGAGTACATCATATTTGGTTCAATGATGATTGTTTTATTCATACTGATATGCATATAACAGATAATCACATTTGATGCATGTTGGTCAGTTTAATTTTATGGTAAATCATAGCAACAAAGAAAAAAAAATATGGTAACATTTTTTCATACTTTCATGGGAAAATAGATGATAATGATCTTTTATTTTCTAAGAAATGCAAGGAATGTAACTTTTTTGTTCAAAGAGAGGGAGAGCAGAGAAAATGAGTGGGGGATGGGGAGAGAGTTCCTTAGTTTTCATTAACAGTTCATTTGGTTGATTTTGTATTAATAGTTCAATATTGAAAGATTTAATTCTTATACCATGTTAGCAATGGTTTTTTGATGTATGTTAAATATTGAAAGATGTGATTTTCTTGCAATGGCCAAACAAGTATTTGTTTGTTTATGTGTGATGCAGCCCAATGCTGATAATGTAAATGTGGCTCTCCAAATTTATGCACCACTACTTTTTTTACCATGTAATATATCCATATAGGCTGTCCACACACATACAGATGCTTTCACTTGGAGACTCACAACCTTTGGTTTATTCATGGTTAAGTCATTGTATCTAGATCACATGTATGACCATACTAGATTTCTAAGAAAATACATATGGAAAATCAAAGTTCCACTAAAAATCAGAATTTTTATGTGGTTCTTACAACACAAGGTTCTTCTCACAAAAGACAATCTAGCTAAAAGGAATTGGCAAGGGAATAAAAGTTGTTTTTTGTGATCAAGATGAAAGGTTCAAGATTTGTTTATTTCTTGTCCTCTTGCTAAGATTGTTTGCGTGTCTGATTGTGTAGTGCTACGCTGGGCCATCTCTCCCCCTCTGTGTCGTCCGGACGGAGGAGGAAATGCGATGCGAGAGACTATCTCTTTTCCTCGTCATTCTGGATCTGCGTCCAGGCATCATGTTCGATGTTAGAGTGACGTCGTGACACAATGCACACACCGCCTTAATTCCCACAGAGTACTACAACAAATTGCATGTTATTGTGTCAGACACAGTACCCTGTCCAAGCCCGTGACACCGCCTCCACCGGCGAGACCGTCCAAGCACGTGTGGCGTAGTTGTAGTATTTCTTCTCGGAGGTCCACGAGGCCACTGCCGCGCGGGACGTGTTGTGGGGGCTCACGAAGTCCGCACGAGAACAAGTGGCATATGTGTATGTTTATTTGTATGTGTATGTATATATGTATATTGTATTGTATGTGTATTGTATATGCATGTGTATATTTTGTGCCACGCCGACAACCACCGCCACCATTATGCCGTCGACCCTGACCTCCTCTGTCCTTGCTGAGCCTACACACGCGTCGAGGGTGAGTTGCCCATTTTAGGTAGCCCGCGTCATGCTGTTTCGAACACACACCCCCACGCATCTCGGCCCCGCTCTCTCCCTAGCGCCGCCACCTCTCGTTGTCAATATAGCATTATAATAACCATGCTATGTTAATCAACTTTGCTGCCAAGTTAATTAGAAGAAGTAAATGTACCCTCTCATATGAATCCGAGGTTTCTCCGAATTAGGGTTTGAAATGACCAAGCATGTATTAGGGTTACATTTCAATACTTTAAACCTGTCATATCATCATCCTTGCTTGAGCATTTCAATAGATGTATTACTGATATTTGTGTGATAATATTATTGTTTTAGAAACTATGGATCCACTTCGTAGAAACCTTGAAGACGAAGAAATAATGGAGAACATTATCCATGAGTACACCTCACAATATCTGAACTTGGAGGGACATGATGACAGCTCAAGTAGTCATGGAGAAGATGAAGACTCCGGTGAACGCAATTTAGTGATTACAAAGTCCGGCGAGGTATATACATTGATTAAGCCTCTGCTGACTTCCACCGACTGATTTGTATATATGTACATGTATTAATTAACGCTTATTTCTTCTTTTAGCCCTCTGGATCGACCAGCCAGCAACAATCTTCTTCTACGAAAAAGAGCAAGCGAGGCGCGAGCCATCGGCTGAAAGATCATGCAAAGTTCACGATCGAAGCAGTCTGTGTTGATGGCAGGCCGATGGAGCCCAAGAAGGCTGCAGACAAATTTGTACGTCATGCTGGAGTTCTTGTTAGGGACCAAATCCCAATCATAATTGAAAATTGGAATAATCCAAAGAAGGGCGAAGGTACCTTTGTCGATGAAAGATTCAAAGAAACGCTTTGGAATTCGCTGTTGGTAAATTTCACCCTTCCGCCAGAGGAGGATGAAAACAAACCGGTTATAAAGGAAAAGGTCATAGAGTGGACTCTAAAGAAGATGGCTGACACTTTTCGCAACTGGAAGACAAAATTGAACAAATTTTTCAAAGATCGCGAGACTCCAGATTTCGAAGACGCATATTATGCGAACATAAGACCTCACAGGCCCGAATTTGTGGCATACAAGGGAGGTGCTATAGCTACAAAGAGGTCAGAAACCAATACGCTAAATGCCCAGAAGAAGGAATATCACCAGAGGACGGGGTCAGGTGGCTACATATCTCAGAGGCCTAAGTGGGAGGAAGCTGAGAAGGCCCTGCGAGATAGAGGGATCACATCCCAGACACATGGGTGGGACCTACGTGCAAAGACTTGGTTCTACGGAATAGGGGCAAGGTTGGACCCAGAAACATGATTGTGTATCTTCCCAACCCTCCTTACCAAACCCGTCACCGTACTCATCACAGCATACGAGGAAACAGCCGCCAGGACCTTCCATCCCGACAGAGAGAATGACCAGCTCACACGCGTCATCGGTAAAAAAGAACACCCTGGACATGCACGAGGCACAGGGGGTATGACGTGGAAGGATGGGTTTGCGGTGGGCGACTCTTCTGAGATGGCGCAGAAAAGAAAAAAAGCGTCTGAGCGGATGACACAGATAGAACATGCACTTGTGGCGCTGCGGCGCAAGTGAATGCATGAAACCAGCAAGCTACCGGCCCGTCTCAGCGGCGAAGAGCTGCATTGGAAGCTGCGGCGTCCCGGTTCTGCGCAGAAAAGCAGCGTGGCTTCCACGGAGAACGTGCAGCCCACGCTTGAAATGACGGGTCCTCGATACCCCGTGGATGAGATCACGGAGAGCGAACACGCTGAGCTGCATGTGAGATTAATGGGCTTATCCATTAAGGTGGTTGTCGGCTATGCCTTACCTCCTGTAGCTGGTGGAACTTACCACTGCCGACCGATTCCAGATGGCTATGCTATTTTCGGGGTGGATGAGGTTGTGAAGGAATATGAGGAAGCACAGGTTGACCATGCTACAGGTTAAGGGGAAACTCAACTCAAATTTGCAGTGAAAACAACCATTTTTTGGAAGAAGGAACACATCGTGCTTCCAAATTGGAGGCCACTGGCACCCCCGCCGTCTCCGCAGCGTCAGCAGTCTGAGCCGCCTCAGCCGTCTTCAAGTCATCAGAATACTCCCCTGCCGTCTCCGGCGCTTCAGCCATCTCCTGCGCGGCAGCCATCTCCAGCGCTTCATCCATCTCTTACGTGGCAGCCATCTCCGGCGCGCCAGCCATCTCCTGCGCGGCAACCATCTCTGGCGCGCCAGCCATCTCCTCAGCGTAAGCGGAAGAGCACTGCCATGAAGAGCATCACTAGCACTGCCACGAAGAAATCCGTAGGAAACCGTACGCCAAAGAGTTCAAGAAACTACGTCCCGCAGCCTTCCGCCAAGCCATTACCAGTATTACCGTGGAATCGCAGCGACGAGGATACCAATAGGATCTCGGAAGAAGAGGTCAAGAAATTCTTTGCACCTAGACGGGCCAAGCCAAAGGAGAAAATAGATCCGGCGGTGGTGGAGAAGTTTTACAATAATCTTTTGAAACCTGAAACCCCACTTGTGCCGGACTATGAGCGCCAGATTTTGAAGGGGGGTGCCAGGCGGAGGGATACTGAAAGTAGCAGTCGTGTGGCACCCTAGAAAACAGTTCCCATGCTCAGAGAGCAGGAAAAGCAATCATGCGCCCCGTTCCAAGTGTTCCACACACGGAACGCTCCTCCTATAAATGATTACGAGGCAGAGCTACAAAGAAAGGCCAATGAGATGGGGATGACTTACATTGCATACTTGAACCTCATGGGAGACAACATTCCCATAGGCGATGTCAATCCCATACAGCCATGAAAGTATGGGAAGAATCTGTCAAGAAAGATGAGCTCAAGAATCTACCAACAAAAATGCGAAGATTGCACAAGTGGTACCTTGATTTCTGCAAGACGAGAAAGGAAGAATGGATCACGGCGCATATAAGAGATCAGATTTTCTTGTGCGGAGACGACGAGATCGACTTCAACATTCAAGACTTGCATTTTCTATTCAATCAGAAGGAACTCGACAAAGCTGCCATCAGCCTTTATTGTGTGTAAGTACTATTTCCGTAATTTCTATCTCATCTCATTCACTTCATTAATTGCATGTATATATATGCTCACCATATATGTATATACTATTATGCAGGAAAAAGGTTATGGAATGCATGAAAGGAGGCCCTTTTGACATTGGATTCGTTGACCCAAATAGAGTTCATGAAGAAGTGGTAAGAACCAAACCCGGGCAAACAGAATATTTCTTGCTAAGGTCTTTACTGAGACAACAAACCAAAAGGGAAATACTATTGCCTTACAACTTCTCGTGAGTACTGTTACCCTCTCTTGTACGCATTTTGTTTCGGCTTACTCAATGTTAAGTGTAACTGATGATGGGTTATGTGTGCGTAGGTTCCACTTTATTCTGCTAGTTATTCAACCTAACTCAGGAAAAGTCCTTGTCATGGACTCTTTACGAAAAGAAAAAGAGATATGGGCAGACTTTAGAGAGATGCTCTAGAGGTAATTTCAATCATATTATCGCACTAGATCGGCAACTTTCGTGACTACAAGTAATTAATTACTCCTTTATTCATTTTGTTTGCCGGACACAATTTGGAAAAGGTTCACGGGCAGGGCCGTGGTCAAAAGAACTAAAATTTGTAGACCAAAATGTAAGTAATACTAGCTAGCTACGTCCGCGTATCTCTTTGATTCTGCTTCCAATTCCATTATATCATGCTTTATTGATTATTATTTTGATTGAACTCTCTATTCTCGTAAAGTATGCGCATCAGGGACCCGGCAATAACTTATGTGGATACTATGTTTGCGAGTTCATTCGCAACACGATATGTGCGACGGGCCAAGCCGCACTAGAACAACTTAGAGTAAGTAAACAAAGTACACAACATTATTTTATTACCATCAATTGTGTTGAGTTTTATTCTTATATATATATTGACCCCATTCTTCATATATATTTAGATCGAACGGATGCGGGACCAACTCCTACCATTTGACCGCATACGAGCCATTCAAGAGGAATTGGCGGGGTTCATACTTGATGAGGTCGTCACGCCTGGCGGAGAACTCTTTAGATATCCAAAAACTCTTTAGATGCTTGAACGTGTTTGTCTTGTACTTGATGCTTCAACGTTTACGGAGAATACCACACAATGACGATGTTTGTGTATAATAATAGTTGCTTAATTATTCATGTACTCGTATGTACCGACGACGATGTATGTGTATATACCGCTCCCGATCGATTCCCCTCTCTCCCCTCCCGTCCCGCACCGCGAAATACGGCGAGCAGGCGGGGCGTCTGCCGCGGAGATTTAGGCTGTTTTCTGCGGCGTAGATTTATCTCTTTCTGCACGGCAGAACTTTAACACCGGTTCGTGTTAAGCGGTGTTAAAGAGCTGAGCGCTGCGACAATTCGCGCAACCGGTGTTAAAGGGGGAGGGTTTCTAACACCGAACCCTCAACAGCAGTTCTACAACCGCTGTTAGAGGGCCTTATGAACCGGTGTTAAAGGCCCCCGTCTCCACTAGTGAGGATCCCATGAGAGTAACCCGCCTTGGCCGCCTCGCCAATGTGTCTCTCGGCGGCGCACTGACCGTCGGCTTGCCTTCTTCACGACGTGCCATTTGGCAACTCCTAATGGCTACCCCAAGGACGGTGCGATGGCATTATGAACCTAGCATGGTACTCTCCGAGGGAGGCTCATGAAGCCTCGAGAACATCGACGAAGGTGGCACAACAATCCGAGCCCTAGAATAAAAGATCCAAGTGACGTCCATGTAATAAGTAAGAAGATTCATTTGTTTAGGAGTGAGTGCTGCCTAGATAGTTAAAGTAGTATAAAGTGGGTGGACCCTGCCACCCACCCACCGCAAATGGGGCGTAAAAACCCCACACCTAGTGCAACTATGCCATCAACCACCCAAACCAAACTAAACTGATGTATAAGGACCCCACCCCCAGCCCGTTGATGGCTATGCCCCGTCCAGCCTCCAATTGTCTTTGGCTCCTTGCTGGTCATAGATCAATGGCAACGATGGGCATGTGCAGTAGCATATCGAACTAATACGATACCTAGGTACCGCTTCCTCTACCTCACGGCTTGAATTTTTTTTACTTACCTCTGAATCTCATAGAAGTAGTACTACCTCTAAATCTAGTACCTCAAAAATTCTGAATTTGATAGCAAATAGATCAAAGGACTATTCCTCATCACTCAACTCAAGTACCTCTTTATATCCTAGTAGAACTTTGTTCCTTCTCCTCGCCAGCAGCCAAACCTAGCTTTTCCGTTGGCCCGACGAACCTCCCGATCACCGACCACATTCATGTGTCAAAGTTATGTTTTTTTGAACATTGTAGAGAATATCACATTATAAAGTTATTTCATTAAATAAACATGTGATTTTTTTTTCAATCTATTTAGTTTGAATAACGATTAGGGTCTTATTTTATAAGTCGCACCGGGGCCCCCAAATCCTCAAGAATGGGCACCCCAACCTCAAAGGTGGAAAGGTTAGATTCCTCCTCACCTTCAATCCTGCAGCAGATTTTGTTGCTTTCTATTTTCAGTGAGAATAAAGGATATGTTCCAATAAATGTTAGAATCATACATACATAAACACATATAAAAATAGCTTCCAATCTTATGGAAGGATAATATCAACATCCCATGAGGTAACAACATAGCATTGATGTCTAGAAGCACAATATCAACATTTCAACAGGCTAGAAATAACAACGTGCTATTTTTTTGCTAACGCTATGACGTTTTAGCGCGATGTGGCATGATTTTTCACAAATAGTGCCATGGAAAGAAAAATTGCTAAAATTTAGCGTGACATCTCTAGATATGATATAGCTCTATTAGCACTGAATTAGCGTTATTTTTTCCATGATAAATCCTAATAAATGGGCGTGGCAACGCGCACCTACATGATCTAGTGGTGTACCAAAGCCTTGAATACATAACATGGCTTAGAAACTTTAATTTGACCAATCACTAAATACACCACAAACCCCTAGGATCCTTGTAGGGTGGATGTTTTGCCTCCCGGTATGAAACACAACTATTTTCCATTCTTTGACTATAAGAAACATAAGAATTGAACTTTTACGTTGAGAGAGGGAAGGAAGTGGGAAAGAGATGAACTTGTGAATAATATAAAGAAGACATGAGATGTATAATGTAAAATGTAAAATGTGAGGGACTTCATAACAAGAATATTGATTGGGTAATGAATATTACTAGCATGAATGTTTATGAACTCAACAATCAAGATAGTTAGGGACTCCAACTAGGTGGATAGTTACATCTTTCACCAAGTGCAACTCAACACAAAATAACGGAACAAGCCTTGATGTGGTTTCCCTATGCAACATAAAGTTTCCACAAAAGAGTTGCAACAAGCTGGTGAGCTCGGCTATTGGGACACGTCGTTTTTCTGGGTCACTAAGAAGATTTCCCGATGACATGGTCTATCCGCTAAGTTTGGAGGAAGTTCTTAGGGGTGACCCACCATGATACCATGAAATGCATCCTATAGCGCGAAGGTGCCTAGTAAATGATGGCCGAGTCATGCGAAGGTCATTGCATGATCAATCGGTTGCTCATATTTCTAAAACCCTACGCTTCCCAATGACTCCCAGTTCTACAACAACAACATAAGCTATTGTCATGTGGCTGTAAGATTTTTATTACTCTGGCTTAGCCTTTCAAGCGGAGAAGACATGGTGAACATATATAGCTCGAATATGATATCTTAAATCATTCCTCTCTCAAGATTTTCAAGAGGACAATCATAATATGGGATAGCTATTCACCAACAAACCCTACCATATGTGAATATTCATATCACGAATAAGGACAATTACACAACCAGTTCTCACATGCATACTAGTATTATGAACTTGTAACACGCTCATACACGTCAATAATTCACATATAGAGAAAAAACACACTTTTCCTCTAATAACTTGATCCATATGTGCAAATTATTCAGAAAGTAATGTTTTGCCAACAACTGTGCAAGAACTTGCCCACATGTGCACATTAATCACTCTGTCATGGAGACCATTGGTTTTCTGACTGTTTCTTTTATAAATTACTCAATGAATCTTTATTTCTTCTCATCCTTGCATCCCTATGGATTGTTTATTTTGTAAATTAGGTCACGCTGAGCATTGACGATGATGTATTCCTCCTCTTGGATTCTTCTAGAACTCCGCGTCCATTAATGCAAACATCGGGTGTAGTCCCTGAGGCAGTGACGCCAAACTTGAACTCTCCCACATAGGAGTTTTCGTCAAAGCAATATAGGAGTAGATGTTGTCGCTCGGCCAACTCATCAGCGTCGCATTTTCTTGTAGAAGCGGTAGACCCCCTGTCAATTGTTTTGGTAAATGGCAATTGATCGCCCTACGATGTAAAATGCGATAGAACCCATGTTACATACCTCTATAGGAGGATATACCTTAGAATTGAGTGAAGCAAGCATTACAACAATTCACTAAAATCATAAGATAGCATCACACAAATATATCCAAATGAGCCTACACCACACCTCTTCATAGCTAGGATGCACAAAACTGTAACCAACCAAAGAAAAAAGAAGAGGCCAAGTTCAAAGAATCATAGAGATCATAGGACACTATTGTATAGTGGGTCAATCCTTAGATTACACTGCCAATTAAAGTGGGATAAAAAATATACCATGCTACACCGTACAATCTTGTACACATTTCCGTAAATAGATTTGATTCATCAAATGTTATAGAGACAACAACGAATGGACCAAATTGGTACTCCGATAGATTAGCTACAAAGGAGAAGGATTCTTATATTGTGATTAAAATCCATATCATTTCTACATAGTCAAACCGACCATAGTGAAGATGGTTTAGAGATCGAAAACTGTGGTGAAAACTCTACCTACCACCATAGGCCCAATAGGGTCCGACCGGGCCTAGAACAGACTCGTAAATTCCACCGCCACGCTACAACAAGCTGGCCACCGTTGCCACCATTCCCAACATCGAGCTATCATCATAAGCATCACTTGGAGAGGCGCTGTCATAGGCAGGACAACCCGCTGTGGTCCTAGATGGGCCTCACAGGGGGTAGATATGGGGCGGCCATATGGGCTTCATAGAGCCCTAGATCTTTGGTAGCCATCCGCCGCCTAGCCATGCTCCACGCCTCCCCGCCATTCTCCGTGCCACCCCGCCGGAACACGACGCCTTCGTGCCTGCTCCTTGTTCGGAACCACGCCGAGTACTCTTGAGCCACACCACCCGACGGGGAGCCACCCCGCCCGCGCCCACATAATGGGGGCTCTTAGTTATTTCTTTTTTATACGAAGATTAGAAACATTTTGATTTTTATAGTCACTGTGTTTCCTAATTCCACTGCATTAAGTAAAACCATTTTTATCTGTCAAAAAGAAAAGTAAAACCATTATTTGTGGATATTTCCTCCTTATTGTGAGATTAACTTCTTCAGTTTGGCTGATATTGTTTACCCATGCATAGTCCACTCCTGAACCTTCAAGCCTGGCCTATTATTTTTCATATGAGTAATTTTATATCCTAGCCTCCACGCAAATACTTCCGTTAGGAAATTTGATGATAATAATATCACTTGACCAATACATATGTATTTCATGTACAAACACTTTGTTTAAACTGTCAAGTTTCAACAACAGTGCTAAATTGTAAGCAACCGAGTTTTAAGAAACTGAAAATTGGCGAAATAAATAAATAACCGGGAGCAGAGCAGAGCTTCCATGTGATCCACCGCGTGTGATCCTAAGCTGAATAGTGCTAATCGCATCAAAGCAAGTTTATTGTTGTTCAGATCTTCCTGTCTCAGGGAGGCCACCGGCCGCCGCCAACACATGGTGCACAACTCGCACTTGCTGTGGGCGCGGGGGCACATAATCTCTTTGGAACTCTAAGCGTCCCACTCCCGATGACTCCCAATTCTACACAAACACCGCACACAATGCCTATGTGGCTGCTAGGTTGTTCTTCCATAACCAAGTACACTCGACATTTCAGATGATGATGTATACAATATATATAGACAAGATGTGTGACACATCATGAAGGGTTTCTCTCTCAAACTGTTCAACCTGCCTCCACTGGACATTCACCAACCAACTTTATCGTGTCTTGACTATTCAGATCGCGAATAAGGAAAACAATGGCCATATATTTATCCAACTAGAATGGTGGCCCTCGCAAGTGCGAGGACATCATCTTTAGTTTGTTGTTCACATATGGAATGGAAATTTTGATGGCCATATCTCCATGAATAACATTCTACTATCAAGAGTATCAATTTTTCATGAAAAAATATTATTTTTATTCAATTGATTCCATTTCCATAAACATGGAGTATTGGAGACTTTTATTCCTCTTCACTGAATCATTAATTTTAGGATGTTGGAACCTTTAGAAAATTCATAACATGGCTTACTTCAGTAGTGTAGAATTAGACCTGAGCACAAATAGGTGCTCGTTTGTATCAGTCAATCTCTACACTTTTAATCCCTCCTTGGACATTCCTTAGGCATTGCCAAAATGGCCTAGTCCTGTACATACTCTTGTAAATACTCTTCTATTTTTTATTAAAATACAGTAGGAGACTATCCTGCTGTCATTCCTCAATAAATAAATTATTATTTAATTATTTTCAATGACTATAACTATCATACATTTCTGTCCGTCTAATCAATCTATATATTGTATTAATATTGTTTTTTCTTATTAGCCACAAATCTTAAATTTTGATGCCCCCTCCACTTTTTTCCGGGCTTGGGACCTGCATCGGCAGTGTTAGGCCCCCCACCCCCATTTTTATACAACAGTTTTAACTTTTAAGTACCCACTATATACAAAGTAATGAGGATTATAAAAAATGACATGCATTATAAATCGAAAAATATATAGATAGCGTATAATTATGGAATATCAAGTAATATATATATACTATCAATGTCCATTGTAATATAAACACTTATTTCATATTAAAGTGTCTTTGTACCTAATTCATTAAATACTTTTGTATTTTCCAGTGCATCTGTAGTTCATAGTAGAGAATATCCATCCTGCCATATAGTGCAGAAAAATCAGATATTTTTCAGCTAATAAATCTCCATTTACTTATACTTATCTTATATGCAAGAAACATCATCTAAAAATCATGATACAAAAAGTGTTTAATGGGTTCATACCTTTAGAAATTTTCTTTATATACTATGTTCTTGACTGCGTCATCCTCTTTGCTATGTTCGTCGTCGACCATTACCCGTAGTCCTTCCCTTTTTGTGACCCTTGAAAATGCTACATATAGCTGGCCGTGTGTAAAAACTTGTTTAGGTAGATATAGTCCTACTCTGTTTAGTGATTGCCCCTGGCTTTTGTTTATTGTCATAGCAAAACAGACACTGATAGGATATTGTCTTCTTTTTAGCAAGAATGGCCATGGTGATTATGTGGGTGACATGATTATTCTTGGAATATACACCTTGTCACCTACATGGGTTCCTGTTATGATCTGGGCTTCGATGAATCTTCTTCCAAGCTGAGTTATTGTCATTCTTGTACCGTTGCATAACCCAGCACTCTGGTTAATATTACGCATTAGCATCACTGGCAATCCTATCTTTAGTCTAATCTCATGATTTGGAATTCCAGGGAACTTTAGGCTATTTAGGAACTCTTTTGAATATAGCATATCTATATCATCACTTAGAGTAATAGCCTTGCATACTGTGTCACAACTACGGTAAATTATATACTCACCTTGTAGCTGATCCATTATATATTCATGATCTCGCTTACTGTTTCTTTTCTTGGACATAAGATTGCTCTTTCTTCCAAGTATTCTCGGTCACGATATTTTTGTTGGAAATTTGGGTAGATGTTTTCCACTATTATTTTCATTGGATCATTTCCCTTCTTCAATAGTATGTCACTTGGTATTTTTATCCACTCCTCGCCTTATGGTGATGTTGTTGTTCCATTCCCAATATTCAAAATCCAGTCTGCAAATTCTGCTACGTGTCTTTTCTCTGTCTCATCATCTGTCATGCAAGTGAGTCGCATGTTCTTTTTGAGTTTGAATATTTCGAAGTGTTGCCAAAGATAGGACCTTTTAATGGATGCAGTGACTATGTTGTGTCTTCTTTCCTTTGGAAGAACGGGAAGTATCTGGCGGAAGTCCCCTCCTAGAACCACTGCCATGCCACCGAATGGCTTTTCACTGTTGTTCTCATTCTTATGCCTTAATATATCTCTTAGGGTTCTATCCAGTGCCTCAAAACATAATTTGTTTGCCATTGGAGCCTCGTCCCATAGAATTAGCGATGTATGATTAATTAGCTCTACCAAGTGTGTACCTTGCTTGATATCACATGTTGACTCTTCTGTAAGTATTAGAGGGATATGGAACCTTGAGTGTGCTGTCCTACCTCCTTGTAGAAGTAGTGCTGCAATACCACATGATTCCACTGCTAGGACTATCTTTCCTTCGGAACGCAATTTTGTTGTGATTGCTTTCCATAGGTATGTTTTCCCTGTACCACCATATCCATCAACAAAAATCTGTTTTCCCAAATTCTGGTCTACTGATTCGATTATGGAGTCAAATGCGTTTAGCTGTTCGGAGTTCAGATTACCAACGATACTTAGATGTTCATCTTTTAGTTCCTGTTTGTTGTAGTTCATCTCTTCATTGAGCAATCTGTTTCCAAGTTCCTTTAGACCTGAAGAGTTTGGCAGTTCGATTCCTGGGTATTCCTTAAGTGTCTTTCCAGCCTCTCTCATGAGCTTTTCATTTCCACCAATGTGTAATCTTTCTTTTGTTTTTCTGTTAAACATAGTGTAGGATAGTTCAATATTTTCCTCTGTCTATACTCCATGTCTTCACTTAGAACTCCCCAACATGTTTCCCACACAACTTTTGGATCTGTAACCTCACAGTGGCATAAGATGGTTGTGAAAAGTTGTCGTAGCTGATTTCCAGTTGCCCAGCTTGATGCCTCGTTAATGCAGTCAATCCACTCTTTGTCATCGTCAAGAAACCCTAATGCTTCACATGCTGCCTTGTATGATGTGTGGACAACTCCATTGACAGTTCTTATATCTTCGAAAGATGTGCATCCTTTGACAACATTAAGTAGCATTCTCATGTAGTATTTTTCACCACTTGCTGGATGGGCATAATAAATCCTCCCAACGGATCTTCCTTTTTTACGCTTGCTCCATTTTGTTTTTCCTTTGTTCCATACCCATTTTGAAGGGAACTCTGCATATGTCAATTTTCTTGCTTCTTCACACTGCTTGTTTGTCTCCATCCATTGTGTAAACTTAGTTTCTTACTATCTTTGTTAAGTCTGCAGAGTCTGAGAAGATGACATGTTGTTCATTCTGCAGGTGGAAAGGCAACCTTTCAACACAAGGATCTCGGAAGTGCATTTCAAATTGAAATATTCGCCAACACGCATCGTGTGCTGAGATGTATTTACACTCGAGGTAACTTTTGATCTCATCATTTTCTATCACAGCCGTAGCTTGGTCATCACCCTTGTTTATGTATTTAAAGAGATACTTTATTGAGAGAGATCGGTTGCATATCTCAACATTTATGTGTGCTTGGTACTTTACCAGTAGATCTCTATTGTACAGGACCACATATCTGTTGTCCAACTTCACTTCTCCCTTCTCAATGTATCTCCCATCATCACGCCTTCTGTATACTAGGTATCCATCTTTATCTATGGTTGTGTTGGTGTTAAATTGTCTAGGGAATTTTCTTATGCATCTGTTATCAACCATGCATGGTGAGTTAGTATTGACCTGCCCACATGGTCCATGCATCATGAAGTTTTCGACTGCTGCATAACCTTCTGTATCTACTTCCTTGTCCGGGATCTCCGCACTTGTTATCTTATCTACTTGCTCTGCTTCTAGATTTTTGTATTTTTTCTCGTTCTTGTCAAGGAATATTACTATGTGGGCGTGTGGGAGACCCCTTTTTTGGAACTCAATTGTGTATATAACTGCAATAAAAACAATAGCCATTAGTTAATGTATATTTGAAATTTGGTAGTATATAAGTTGGGTATCATTACTTGCGAGTGTGTTTCTGAAGTATTTCCTTTCCTTTATGTCTTTCATGAACTCCTTTAGTTTTATGTGGAATACTCGGTCAACAATGTCAGGTCTTTCTGATGCTGTTTGCCCTAACTCCTGCAACATTGATTGTATTTCTGGCCAAGCTGCGTTGCATGTGAATGTCACAAATAGGTCTGGGTATCCGGCCCACCTACATATTGCCATTGCATCTTGGAAGTTTTGTTTTTTGTACCTCGGGCTATCTGTGACGGTGGATGGAAGTAGTACTCTCTTCCCTACCATGTCAGCTCTTGTATCTCCCCTTTCAACTGCATCCTCAATCCAGCATATAGATCTTTCTTAGTTTTCCTTGATTTTTTTTAATCCACTCAAGCCAGTAGTGTAAAATGCATGCAAAGGCGTCCAAACGTTAGCTTTTTACACATCATTAAGTGCATTGACTAGTTCATCCGTTGTTGTATCCGATATGCATAATATTCTAGCATTGTAACATGCTTTCTCTTGCATGTTGCACCTTCTTTTAATATGTATGGTATTTTTTCTCTATATCCATCTTCACCATAGGAAAAGAGTAATGGATACTGCATGGACATAAACTTTGGATGGTTCTCGGATATTCTTCTAGGTTTCATGTCTTTGTACTGAACAATGATGTCACATCCTTGTCTATTTTCTGTTGTATCATTGACAATGAGGTCTGCCACTTCAGATGCTGATGGCATGTTATACTGCCTGCCATCTCTTTGCCGTTTATTGATTATTTTTAGTTTCACGTCATGATAGTCACCTTCTTTGAATCTATCCCTTGCCATTCTGAATGTTTTTGCGAGTATATTTTCTCTGTCCAACATATTTTTTAGGCCTTCAACGATGTGGGGATCTAACGACTTCCTCTTATCTGTTGAAGCCGTCGATGCTTCTATCCTGTTTTTTACCTCGTTTTCTGTGTCATAGATGTATAGCTGAGCCCATCGTGGCTTGTCTCCTTCTTCTTTTGGAAGTAGAGTTCCTATCCGATGGTAATTTAGCCCATTCATTTTGAAAACATAAGGTCCACTTCCTTTGTTTATTTCTTTGTCAACCTTTCCTCCCATTGATGTGAAAGAAAACATGGAGTTGTACAATCTAATATTTTGCATGTAGTTGTTTGACCTCTTTCCATTTTTTCTCCTTAGCAATTTCGTAATGTAAGCTGGCGGCTCCTTTAAGGTTGTCAATACCACGTTTCCAGTCTGGCAGCATAGTCCAAATTTGGGATTGCTGATGCCTTTACCCTTGGTTCTTTCTTCATACTAGAAAATTGCTCCGCAGCGCTCGCACTTGCAAGTTCGTTTTCCAAAGTTCCAAATGTTCATATCAGTCCTTTTTGACAACCTGTTTATTATTTAGCATCATCTATTACATTATAGATCAACACTTGATTATACAAATTATGCAACTTGGTATACATTACCTCTTTCTCTTGTCGGGCTCTTTTGGCAGTTGGTCTCCATTGGTAATTAGTTCGACTTTTCTTTTCCTACTTGGCATCGTATTTAATATGATAAAGTGTGTGTATGCATCTTACCTCTCCTGGTTAGTAGTTTGTTCGTTTGGCATAGTACTGCATTCTGGGCCATCTCCATGTACTACTGTAGACTCTCTCTTTTTCTTGTCCTGAATTTTCTTCATCCTTTCCGATCTTGCCATTTTGACCGTGTCCCTATATTGTCACGTGTAATTTTAAAACTTCAGTTTTTCCTAGATAGTATTACCAAAGTGAAGTATGAAATCATGTAGTCTAGTGAACTGTATTTATAACAATCATGTAGTATCCTTTTTTACTTTTGTTCATATATAATTAATGCTCTGAATTTTTTCCATGTAGATATTTGAAGCATAGGATATGTAGCATAAACCTCAAACAATATGGCATCATACACTGCTGAAATCACTGTCTACCAGAACTGAGGCATGCACAAATAATGACAATGTTTTCAGTCTTTGAGACACAGTTAGCTTATCGACCAACATACATATTAGCATTTATATGATTATATCAGATAAAAAGGTATTATTAGATATCTCTATATATAATTTGATTAGTCTACTTTTTTCAAAGCTTACTAATAATTTTATAATGTAGGTCAATATGATCCATGTTTTAGTTGGAAACCAGGGGCGGATGCAGGATTGGAGTTTGGGGTGGGGGTGGGGGAGAGAGGCCAATCCTCTCACATAGCCCTATCAAAGTTCTGTGATTACTAACATAACAATTACCTTGATAGATTGCATATTTGATTGATTTTGAGCATGTTGGCATTTTTCTTTGATGTCTTCCGCTCCTCTCCTTTTCTCTTCATTGATTATTCCTGTATGGCATTGAAAGTATAAATATAAATATCTTTATTGATAGGGAAATATGAAGTTGTAAAGATCACATACTCCCTCCGATTCAAATTAATTAACTCAGATTTGTCTAGATACAGATGTATCTAATAGTAAAACATGTCTAGATACATCTGAATCTAGACAAATCTAAGTCAATTAATTTGTATCAGAGGGAGTAGCTATTTAGAGATATTTGAAAACACAGGTTGTTTGGCTTAATACCTTGTTCTTTTTTAGATATCAATCTTTCAGACTTAATGAGTACGATCAAATGTTAGTGCATGCATGAAGAAAGATGGGTATTGAGATTGTAATCGTGACTGAAAAATTCATTGTGGCAAACATGTACTTACCTTACGGGAATTATCTGCTATGTGAACTTGGATCTACTTGGATCACACTCTCCTGGGATCTTGGTCCTCTTTTCTGCAAATCTTGTAGATCACGTCTTGGTTTTAGAGAAGAGGTCGGAATTTTGTGGCGTGAAGTTGTATTATATAGTCAGTTTCCGAGTAAACTGGAACCCCTTTTGTCTTTGTCTTTGGATAGGAAATCTCCTTTTAAAAGATTTTAGGTATCTCTCAAACGTTTGGACTCTTATAAGTCCTCTATATTATTCTGTTTGCAGATTTTCCTTTTTTTACCTTTAGAAAATTAATGCAACGTGTACATCAACATGTTTTAAATTATTAAATATGTACGTGTATCTAATATTTAAACCTATCGTACTTACATGTTGTTTGGATTAGTGCTATAATCTTAGAAATTCATAGTTCTCGGTCAGCGGCAAGTAGCCTCAGTTTGTTGCTTAGGTCCATAAAAAATCTTGGAAGAAACACTTAATCTATCTATTTCAAGGGAATCGGGATTCTCGAAGCGTGGCTGCAGCGATTCCATCCGCAGCAGCACCGACAACTGAAAAGATTTAGAGAAGATGCTATGGTTCAGATATTCAGGGAGAGAACCTCTGCACTGGCAAGCATCAGGTGAGTGCCTATTTTTTCTTAATTGTTCCAGTTTGTCAATACGAATTATTTGGGTCCTTCCTTGTTACAAATGGATCAGTGTTTCGATGTGGCGCAAACAATCATGATATATGATTTGAAGCAATTTTTTATCCGCATAGCTAGAAAATAAGATTACCAAGACTGTCTGCATGCACACACACATGTCATAATTAAAATCCGTGCTCTCATAGAGCTTACAATGATCACTACTAATCATATATAGAGTAGTTGTTCAAATTTATACTAAAGCAAAAGATAACAGTAATACTTCATATTTGAGTGATAAAGCGATTGCATTTGATCCTAGTATGTGAATCTATCGGGTGTTTTCCTAATCCTCTTTGGTCTATCCTCATTGAGAGTCAAGTCTACTATATTCTCCTTTTCTGAAGGAACTTTTCTCTTGTTTTTGTTATCACTATTTTTCTTCCTTGTCGTCCTTGCAATTTCTTCATTCAACTCTTCGGCACATTCATTCGTGATGATGTAATCACTGCTCTCATCATGGTTGTTCTTGTCTCTCTATCAAATTGAAAAATAATCAGTGCTACTGTTAAAACAAAGAACTTCAGCTAGATGGAACATGTAAAAGTTTTACATGATCAATTACCTTTTTACACTTTTTACTTTGTTTCATACAGATTTCATCCTTCTGTTCTTCTTTAACCTGTAAGATAGAATAGCTTAGTTAGAGAATAGGATGGCATTTGATTTGTACTAAACTTAATATAAGAAGTAACCACCCTATTATTGATCTTCCCCACTCTTAATACCTTTTTAAATTTCTTGATGGTATGCTTTTGTAGATGGTTTAAATTTTCCATGCAGTGAACATCATCAGTGACTCCAGCATCTGTATTGGTTTCTCCATTTGTTTTCAGTTTGTACCTATAAGTTCGAATGCAATAATTTAAAATATAAGATATCTTTTGCATTAAGAATAATATACTATAATATACACTTTATGGCAATACAAAACTTAGCTAATATGTATAGATTATGGAAAACAATCTGAACAGAATACCTTGTCATCCAGAAATTTGTTTTGCATAGTAACATTTTTCCTATTTCTTGATGAAACTTTTTTGTCTCCTTTTTTACATATAACGTATTGTTTCCTTTTCCCAATGTTATCCGAATTGTTTTTAAACTCCTGCATATTATTTTAATATATTAACACGGAAATTTCTTGAGCTATAAGAATAAAAACAAAACAATGTTAGAGCCAACATTTAATAACAAATGGCTTACCTTGTTCTTCTGCTTTTTCCCCTTTTTAACCTTTGTGTGCTTCTTGAATGGAGATTTATTCACACATGTATTTATACTTACGCACTCTTGATCCGAACCATCAATTATAATTAAATTTGCACTTGAAGTTTCACAATTGAGTTGGTTATCTTTTGTTAATGTATTTTTCTCATTATCTTCCAACTCCTTTGATTCTGTCTCTGATGCTTCCTGCATTTTTTGGTCGTATATGACATATAAAAAAGAGCTTAATGTTAATAGAAAATAAAAATAAACATTATCATACCTCATAATCAGAAATTTGCATTTCCGGAACAGATTTCTTGCTCTTCTTGGAGCCAACCCTTGGCACTTTTCTGCTAGATCACTTTCTTGATTTCTCTTCTTTTCCCGCTTGATAAAAGCTTGACTCTTTCTGTATTATATTGGGTAATATATTTATGCCACAACAAACTATGCATGTACTGATGAAAAGCCTTATACCTCATCATGGCGATTACTTATGAAGTAACCTTCATTTCATTTTTTTGACATGAATATATTTCTTCACATGATGTTTCTTCTATCATGATATTGGAATAGAAATTTTCCTATGTAATAAAATGATTTAGTATAAAACGCATAATACATTATGTGCAACCATATATTAGCATACCTGATTTTTTAATTCATGCATAACAGAACTAATTGAGTTTCCACGTCCTTGATTGTCCAGTGTGTCCTATAAAACATTTTCCATTATGATTTTGTATGTCATTTGATAAGAAAAGTAATTGAGAGGGACATACCTCTTCAGCCTTGTCATTTAAATATTCCATCTCTAGCTCGTTATTCGGCTCAAAGGTGTAATTCACTTTATAATTTTCCATGCACTCTTCTAGATTCCTTGAATTTAACTTCAAACGGAATATGAGTGTTCTTCCACAGAGGTTGCTAATAGATTCTGGGATAGTCGATAATCCATCTTGATCTAGTAGGGTATGAACTGACATATTCCCCAAAAGTCTTTGTGCCACCTCATTAAATATTGCACATGTTGTTGTTCCTGTGTCGTCACTTATCCTTAGATTGATTATGTACCTAATATGATACTTTAGTGTTAATAGGTACCTCAAAGTAGGATTTTTTGGTAATGAAATAGAATATGGAGTATTCTCACCGTAGATCGGCACTTTCTGCTATTTTGTTACATGATTTGCAAACAAAGTTACTTGAGTTCTTTTTGGCCGCACAATAGCAATGAATACATGCCATGTACCACCAACCTCCGTCTGATATAATCTCATCAATTATTGCTTTTGTTGTGCATATATATTCCTAATTTAAGTTAAGAGCAAAAGGTTAATAACGTAACAAAAAATCTCTGAAACACACTTGAAGTTAAGCATATGGACTGGCCTTTGTTTTCACATCACATCACTTCTTGATCTCCTTAAGGTTTTTCTATTGTAGAACATCTGTTGTTCTATTGTTCCTTGTGTGCTTGCATCAACTTCGATCATTGTTGGGAAGGTATCCACTGTACCATGCCTATATATTAGTGGTAACTACATCAAAATGCACTCATACATATGCATTAATTTATATAGCATACCTGTTGATGAGTTGTTTTGTCTCTGGAATTTCCAAGTCTAAATAGACCTTTGATGCATTTGTTGTTCGTAATGATAAGCCTGGTTATAAATGAATCAGTACAATCATATTATGCAAAATAAAAGAGACTAAAATTCTCACCATAGAAATCTTTGACCATATTTGAAGTGGCAATCACTATTGTTTGTTTGCCCAAGATATTCTCATTTACCATATCTGCTAAATTGTCCCCCCATAAAGAGACCTTGATTTTCTCACCACTTTAGAAATTTAATCATGTAAAAGTAAATAAAAATTATATGAGAACTAAAATCATAAAAATGAGCTAAATAATGCTATAGCTTAATGACTTACTCTAACAAAAGGATTTCAATTTCACGGATTTTTGAAGTTTGCTCCTTTGAGGTGTCCTTGGATATTGTTTTTTGTTGTATTGGTTTTATCCCTTTAAGCAGGCCAATAACATCTGCATAAAGAAGTATAAATATTACTTAATTGATATATAATTTTTTATTTGCATGAAGGATACCTGAGCATTGTGCATCATTACTTTCCCTACTCCATAAGGTAGTATTGTCGGCAAACTCAAAGTAATATTGCAGAAAGTTATGTGATTCTTCTAGAACTTCCTTTACTATTGTATCCGAAATAAAAATAATTTTTAGATTGTTCTTCAAAGGCCTATACTTGTCATATTCCCAAACATTGAAGTTCTTCAATATGTAGATGGAGTTTTCCTTAAACTTTTACTTAAACTTGGTGATCAGTTTAGTTCCAATAGAAGCATGGATTGTGTTGCCCTATGTACAAATAATATGTCAGTAAAATGCAAAATATGGAACACTGTTCAAATTATGCACACCTAATATTTGTACCTTCTTATCTGCTAAAATCATATCAGAACTAATAACTTCATTAGTCGATAGGTTAATTGAATCACAAAGTCTTAAAACCTTGACCTTGATTGTCCATGACTCGTTTCTTGTAGATAATGCACTTAGGAGTGTTGGTTTCATGTCTGTCAACACAAGTTAAATAGATGAGCAAACGTTAACATATCAAATTATACATGGATTATGATATTCATTGCTTTCATAGAGAATATGTATAAGATCTCAGGTCTAGGGTTTATGTGTTTGTTCATTGCAAGGAGAAGGTGATAGAAAATTTTGTGCATATTGATGGAAGTTTACACATATATTAACCATGATGTCACACCATCTAGCTAGCTGTAGTTGATTAAATTGATAAACAATAAGATCAAAAGACAATAAGATTAAAAGAGCAAAGGAAATTTACCTGTTATACAAGGATCATGTTATTTATTACTATTAGAGAGAATATATAAGAGTTCAGATTTATTGTATTTCATACTTTATTACCTTAGACTTGAAGATAGAAAAGAAGATCCATCTTGATAGCTTGTATTTAGATCCATAAACAGTAAGATGAAAAGAGAAAGGAAATTTACCAGTTCTTTGGAAATTACTGTCTTGGGGTGATGGATTGGATTTTGACGCTGATCTAGAAGCATGGAGTTGTAATCTGTAAGCACAGATGAAATCTGTGGGGGTACGTGAAGAGCTGATATGTAACTTGTATTTAGATTGATAAACAGTAAGATCAAAAGAGAAAGAAAATTTACCGGTTCTTTGGGAATTACTGTCTTGGGGTGATGGATGCTGGATTTTAACGCTGATCTGGAAGCAAGGAGTTGTGATCTGTAAGCAGGGATGAAATTTATGGGGTACCTGAAGAGCTGATATGTAACCTGTATTTAGATCGATAAACAGTAAGATCAAAAGAGAAAGAAAATTTACCGGATCTCTGGGAAGTACGGTCGTCCATACGTGCAAGATGTTTATATATTAAACGTGTACGAAAGGGACTCAACGTGTAAGTCGTGTTGGAAAGGGACTCTATTTCCTTGTATTTTTTCTTGTTGCTCACGTGATGTTGAGGCTGGAGATGTCTCACGTGATGTTGAGGTTGGAGACGTGTTGGAGTCAAGATAAGTCGTACCTATTGGAGTCTGTGTTGTACGTAACGCTAATTAAATCATAGCCATTAGTAATAGATCTAATGGTTAATATATTTTAGGTGATGTGGATCAACTCGTGGTGCCTCGAAACACAACCTTATATTGCTTTTAGTATACCAGTTAATTGCCCGTGCGTTGCCACGGGATACAATCATTATAACCTGCTAAATATGTCGAATGTGTAACTATCAAATCCACTTCTAGATCATGTGCAGTACAATGTTTTTCTAAAATACACACTACTTTTTGAAACTATCAATCACTCACCCATATTTTGCAATTACGTACGTCCTCCTCCCCTATGTAAGCTCGCGACTACTGTCAGGACTCCTCTAGATCACCGCCCCTCCTGTCTTAGTGGACACATCCATCCCCTAATCTCAAACCATTCCGATGAGGACACTGGACACTTTCCTCCGACCCATTGTTGATTGGATGCTATACACTGGCGTCGTTGCAAGGTTTGGATGGGGTTTAAGAAAAGGGAGGAAAAGACACCCCAGGTTGCCACCTATAATCCATTATTGCATAAAAATGATCTACCCTTAGTCACTAATTTTGTGAGATAAGATGAGTAATAAGATCGACATGATAAAACATAGACACAACCCCTCTACACTGGTAGAAAACACCCCATGTGTCCCGGTTGGTAAGGGGCATTAGTCCCGGTTGCCCAACCGGGACGGGGCAATCGGGACTAAAGCCCGAACCTTTAGTCCCGGTTGCCCCACCAACCGGGACAAAAGATCATACACGTGGCAGCTGCACCGTGCGAGGAGGGGGGTGGCTTTAGTCGGTTCGTGTCTGAACGGGACTAACTTCTCTGCCTTGGCGAGATTTGCCATTCTGCGCGCGGCAGAATTCATTTTTGCACATTTTGTTGCCGCGGCAGCATTTTCGCCACCTTTTGTGTCGCGGCAGAGAATTCATTTAGGTTGTTTTATTGTTTATTTAGTGTTTCGCACTTATCAATGAGGAACCTTATATTACACAAGATCATCATGACAATATTACATTCAATACACGGATCGAGTTCATGCACTACATACAAAAGTATTCCCCTTGTCTATACACGGACCGAGTTGCTATTTTTACAATCCCTATTGTCTATACACAGCAGAATAGTACTCCCCTTTCGGGTCTAGGACTTCTGCATCCAAGAATCCCGCCAATTCCTCCTGAATTGCTCAGACGCGATCCTTTGGCGTAAGACCGTCCGTGAGCGTTGATCTAATTTAAAAAGGTCAGTCTATATGAATGAAACTAAACACAATTTGTTTGAAAATAAAACTATAGAAATTGTTTACATACGTGGAGTTGCTCTAAATTTCTGCCCTTCTCATCGCATACGCTTAGGATGAACTCGCAAACATAGTATCCACTGATTGTTACAGTCCCTGTGTCAGGCACTTCACAAGAACATAGTTCAATCAAAATAATAATCAAGCATGATAATAACTGTATCAAAACTAGAATCAAAGATATGTAGGGGTTCGTAGCATGGAAAACAAAATTTTTCTATCGCATACAAACAAACAAGCCAAGATCTATCTACTAGATTGTAGCAACGAGTCGATAGAGGAACTCACCCTCGAAGATTCCAAAGCGGTTAACGAGAGCAGATTCTCGTGGGTGATGTAGTCGTACACTTCCGATCTCAAGATCGCGTAGACGATCCTTCCAGCGCCACGTTAAACGGCGCTCATGATCGGTCACGTTGCACTGACGAAGACCTTCCTCTCCCTTGTTCCAGCAGGCGTGGAGGTTGTAGCACTCTCCTCGCGATTCCGGCAAGACTGCGTGGTACCTAAGTAGAGGGAGATCCAGGGCTTCGCCTTAAGCCGGCAGTATGGTGGAGCTTATGAGAGGCTATTAGTGGTCTAGTAATTAGACACACCAATTAGAAGGCTCTAAACCAATTAGAAGGCTCTAAACCTGGCTAAAGCAATTAGAAGCTCTAAACCAAAAGCGGCTCTAAACCGGAGATCTAGAGTAGAAAGTTATGTCTCTATGGGAGCCCCCCCTCCTTATATGGGAGGGGGTCCTTGGCCAGGGAGGGAGGAGTCCCTCCCCAACTCGGACCAGGGCTTGACGGCGCCCGGAGGAGTCCAACTCCTCCTCCAGGTTGGTTCCAACTCCTCTTGCTTGTTTCCACAGTTTCTTGTTTTGGCGGTTTGACTTTCAAACCGACATTTGACTTTTCTGTTTTAGGATTCAATTTAATCCTTTATTTGGGACAGCAAGAACACTTAGTACATGATGCAATCATTCCAATATGTAATGACACATTCATGTACCTCTCCCCGGGTCGGACAATCCGAACCTTCTAGAACATTCCGATGAAAACACGGAATCATTCCCGAACTCAAAGCGGGACTTTCCTTATATGAATCTTATTCTCCGGACCATTCCGGATCACCTCGTGATATCCGGATCCCATCCGAGACTCCGAACAACATTCGGTCTCTTTCTCATAATACCATAACTACTCAAACAACGTCGAATCCTTAAGTGTGTCTCCCTACGGTTCGTGAATTATGCGGACATGATCGAGACACTTCTCCGAACAATAACCAATAGAGGAATCTGGAAATTCATATGGCTCCCACATATTTCTACGATTACTTTGCGATCGAATGAACCACTTACATACGATACCAATTTCCCTTTGTCTCACGATAGTTTACTTATCCGAGGTTATGATCGTCGGTATCTCTGCATACCTAGTTCAACCTCGTTACCGATAAGTACTCTTTTCTCGTTCCCGTGATATGTGATCCCTTGTGAGCCAGTCACATGCTTGCAAGCTAATTGGATGACATTCCACCGAGAGGGCCCAGAGTATATCTATCCGTCATGAGGATGGACAAATCCCACTCTTGATCCATGTGTTTCAACCAATACTTTCCGAACACTTAATGCCACCTTTATAGCCACCCGATTCACGGTGTGGTGTTTGATGTCATCAAAGCATCCATCGGTAAAGGTGATATGCATGATCTCATGGTCGAAGGAATTAGGTTACTATGTATCGAAAGCATATAGCAATTGAACTATTGAAATGACTTGATCTTTATGCTACGCTTATCTATAGGAGTATGTCCATCACATCATTCTCCTAATGATATGATCATTGTTAATAACATCTCTATGTTCATGATCGAAACCATGATCATATATTAACCAACAAGCTAGTTTAACAAGAGGCTTCACTAGGGACTCTTATTTTAGTTTACAAATCACACAAGTATTAATGTTTCCGGTTAATACAATTATAGCATGGTATGTAAACATTTATCATAAGTGTGAAGATATGATAATAACCACTTTATTATTGCCTCTTGGGCATATCTCCAGATCTCCCACTTGCACTAGAGTCAATAATCTAGTTTCAAACCTTTGTGTATTCAACACCTATGGCTTTCCGGTGTTGTAAGTACACGTCGCTAGTGGTCAATCGATCTCGGATCGACACTTCCGGTCCGTGTAATTGCATGTCTTTGCGTCTCGCATCACTCATTCTCTAATGAGATGGCTTTATATAAATTTGGTCTTTCGGTGTGACCTTTAGCTCTTTGGGGTTAAAACATGTTGATAATATTGTCGCACAATATATCTTCATAGTATTATCCCACTGTGAACTACACCTAGTTTGATAACAAACTACTTGACACAAATGCCCTCTTTTGCTGCTAAAATAGCAGTGATATACTTGGCCTTTTGTTGTAGTATCTGTCACAATGTCTTAACTTTGGAACTCATACAAATCCATTATGGAACTCACCTTCCATTATATTGTGCCACCCTTAGTTTAGATTGAGATAAACTTAATTTGTACTTTGTGACAAAACTAGTATCAATGTAGTACTTTTACAATGAACTAACCATCTATTTGTCACTTCTACAAACAATATATTCTTAGTTCTTCCAAAAGATCATAAGAATATCCTTACTATTGTCCAATGATCATCTTCCGAATCATTCTGGTATATGCTCATAATATTTAGAGCATAGGACATATCTGGATTTGTACATATCACAGTATGATTGATATAAATACTCTTTGTGATTTCATACATCAAGTATCAATCTATACTTGATTATTTGTTTCACTTTACCAAATGTCAATACACTTGAATATATCATCAACATTGAACTCATTCAATCCTTTCTGTGTGACAAGAACCTCTCTTGTAGTTTCTATATTGAACTCATTCAATATCTTGTCTATGTACTTCTGGCACAACCATATTAGCGTCTATTGATGCCAAATATTTGGGTTTTGCCTAAGTCTTTCATCGGGATGAAATTCTTAATATGTGTTAATAAAAGATACATTATTTCCAATCAACAATATGTCTTCCACATAATGTATTAGAAACATGTCTTAGCGCTCCCACTTAATTTCTTGCAAATGCAAGCATCTTCATCGTCTCTGATGAACTTTTAAACTCCTTTAACAGTTTCATCATAGTGAAGATTCCAACTCATGATGCTCACTTTAACCATTGAAGTTTGCATATGCTTTTAGCATCCTTTGAATTAACAAAACCCTATGAACCATGTTATGCACATGTCCTAGGTAACGATTCTATTAGAAGAACTTGTTTTGTTTATTCAACTACCATATAACAAATTATATGTAGTGGTTGCTACATTAATCCGTCTAGACTAAATATCGCTATGAAAGATCGGATCTTGTCATAGTCAACTTTTGAACATTGTTGTGAACTCTTTCCCAACATGTCGACTATTTCATAGATGTGAAAACATCCATGTCTATTTCTTTATAGATCCAAATACGACTGTAAGGTATTGTACCTTCCCAGAGGGTCTTTCAAGTTCAAATCTTGATCTCGTGTATGGAACTATCACGGATTTTATGGCTTCAAGCCATTTGACGAGTCGGGCCCATCATCGCTTCTTTGCATGTAGTCGGTTCATTATTCTCAAATAATGATTCAACCCTCAAATCTTGGTATTTGATTGTTTATCCGACCTACTTGTTTCAATAGGAACTTGGATCTTCGTGACCACAACCTTTGAGGTACGTGAGCCATGAGCATTGTTGCTGCCTCCGGAACACTTTTCGGTGCTGCGCAACTCTGCACATATAGCTAAGGTTCTTTTAACCTTATCAAAATTCTATTTTCCTCCTACTTAACTTTTCACGAAAAATTCCTTCAAAGAAACTTGACGTTTTAAGTGACAAACACTTTTGTCTCCGATGTTATGGAGGATTACTTAACAGTTATTCAAAATAACATACAAAGACAGGTTCATCCTACTTTGGTTGCACACATCTTTCTTATGCATAGCATACCAATGTTTAAGAAAGGACAACTTGGGTTTAATCCCAAACCATAACCTTATATGGTGTCATTTCAACGGATTATGATGGAGCTCTTTTCAGTGGAAAAACGGTAATCTCTAAAGCTTTTAATCTTTAAAATATAATGGCAGTTTTATAAATTATACCTTTGATCTTACCATGTCAAACAAGGTTTAATTACATATCTCGACGCTCCATACTCTTATGGTGTTTCGAAAATGCAAATCCATGTAACGATTCCTTAAATCTTAGGTATTATGCTAAACTCTGTAACTCAAATATCTTCCTTTATGATCTTTATCATAAACTGTTTATATTCTTGTTACAATGATTTTGCACTTCATCTTGAAAGTCTTTTGAACTCTTCAAATATTTCACACTTCATCCTTATTAAGTAAATATTCATATATTCACTCAAATTTTGGAGAAAGCATATGAAGTTGAAATCCATCGCTCTTGACTACACATAATGGATTTCATACAACAATATGTACTAGTTCCAATAAGCTAGTCATTCATTCCCTTTCGGCCTATGAACGAAGTTTTAATTATCTCTAGGAAAGTTTCACAAGCGTCATTTGATCAAAATCAAATAGACTCCAAAATTCCATACATATGGACTTTCTTCATGTTTTCTTTCCAATATAATTTAAACGGCGATGTCACTTCCTAAGTGACCTTTCAATCAATTTGTCTTTCGACATTTTTAGCACTAGTTTTATGGATGTGATTTCTCCAACGAGATTTGAATCATCCATCTTTTATGGATTACGGCAATTATTTGAACAACCCTTTTGTTCTCATAATACCTGATAAAACAAACCTTTGAAGGCAAGCTTTGATGTTTAATGAGCAACACAATAGCCCTTTATTTTGTTCTCGATGAACATCATCACATATTCTTTTGCTAGTTACTTAGGCCATTGTAGTTCATGAATTGTGTTGTTTCGTATGACGATTCACACCAACAAATTCAGTATCAAATACTTAAGAACCACATTGTTTAACAAGCAAAGAATACAGCCATAACACGTATATCATCTATATATACTTAAACTGAACAATTCTAGTCTTTTCTTTTCTGCCATATACTTATGAGATTCTCTTTCAGTATTTCCTTTTCTGTTTGAAAGAATCTATCAACATCAATTAGTGGAGTCATTCATATGACACATAGCCCAAAACATGTATAGTTAAATACCAATGTCTTTGGACTTGCACTTTGAAGTAGATCACCATCATCAAATGTTTGGTGTTCTTTCAAATTCCTTTATTTAGTAATCTTCTTGGTGTAGTAAACATTTTACCTACATCAAATATTCACCCTTATTATGGATTTATCCATGATCAAGCTACTTTAGCTTGTAACGGTGAATCATAAGTATAATGTTGCTCTCAAATACCTTTTGGAGGATTAGGACAACTAGTGTCTCCAACCTTTTTGCAAATTCTCATCAAATATGAGAACATGACTTTTGCCATATTATACTCTATCATGTTGCAACCAAAACTTTGTTTCAGATATCACAATATCTTCCACACATCATGGTTTCTGAAACAACTCTTTCAGATTCTAGATAACCTTGATATTAAGAGAATCCTTTGAATATCAAGAATCGTGGAGAAAAACATGATACTTATATACTAACATTGGAATTGTTACTCTTGTTTTAATACCAATTATTAAACTTCATGGAGTAACCGGAACTCACTGAAAGTTTGCAATAGGACTTTTAAACTTTAGATTAACACTTCAAAACAATACGATACCGTTAAGTAAAGTAAATTAACAGAATTATATAGTTCTATCATCTCAATTATAACTAAGCGCGGTGGTAAGCGGATGCCAATGACTACAACAACTATGCAAATTCACTTTGATTTAGTTTATGATAAATTGAGTTCTAATTAATAATCAAATTAATCTAGGTGAACTCCCACTCAAAACAATATCCCTCACATTGTTTTAGTGATCACACGAACCAAATCCACCACATCAAAACCGATCATCACGAGAGTTGATATAGCTTCAATGGCGAACAATCGACATGTTCATCATATCTACTATATGACTCATGCTCTACCTTTCGGTAATCCGTGTTCACGAGGCCATGCGTACATGCTAGGCTCGTCAAGATCAAACCTTAGTTTACGCATGAGCAAATCTCTTGCTCACGTTGTATACACTTGCGTAATCTATCACACCCGATCATCACGTGGTGCTTGAAACAACAAGCTTTATAGCGGTGCTAAGCGAGGGTGAACACTTTATGATTTGAAATTCATGTGCATGAGGATCATCTTATAATGCTACCGTCGTCTACTAAGCAATACAAGATGCATAAAGGATTAACATCACATGCAATTCAATATATATGTGATATGATATGGCCTTTCTCCTTCGTGCCTCCGATCTCCATCTTCAAGCACGAACATGATCTCCATCATCATCGGCATTGCATCAAGGTCAATGACGCTTCTCCATGGTTGTCGTCCACCGGCTTCAACTATTACAACTACTTTGAATAGACACGCGGGTCTTAACATAAATTAAAGACAACCATATGGCTCCTGCCGGTTGTCGACTTACAATAAGGAACATTGCATACATCAAATATAATCACAATCATGGCCATATCACATCACTGCACACCCCTGCAAAACAAAGTTAGACGCTTCTACTTTCTTTGCATATTTTACGTGGTTTGGGGCTTTCAATAAGTGTCGTTCTAACTTACGAACAAGAACCACAACATTGATACTAGTATTGTTGATCACCCGTTGTAAATTGGATCTTAACTATGCTAGGAGAAACATGCACCATAAAGCCACTTATGCAATACAAGTTACATGTCAAGCGTGGAGCAAGTCTCATGAACGATGTCATGTAAGGTTAGCCGGGCGCTTCATCCCAACATACCGCAAGATACAAAGTACACAAGAAGCAATCGACAATAAAAGCATCAACGCCCACAATGACCATTGTGTTCTACTCTGCAACAGATCTACATATAGACACGGCTCGATACCCACGTAGGGGTTCGTAGCATGGAAAACAAAAATTTTCTATCGCATACAAACAAACAAGCCAAGATCTATCTACTAGATTGTAGCAACGAGTCGATAGAGGAACTCACCCTCGAAGATTCCAAAGCGGTTAACGAGAGCGATTCTCGTGGGTGATGTAGTCGTACACTTCCGATCTCAAGATCGTGAGCGATCCTTCCAGGTATCACGTTCCGCAGCGCTCCCGATCGGTCTGCGTTCGGTTTTCGACGAAGACCTTCCTCTCCCTTGTTCCAGCGTGATGGAGGTTGTAGCACTCTCCTCGCGATTCCGGACTGGCGTGGTACTGGGAAGTAGAGGGAGATCATGAGGCGCCTTAAGCCGGTCTGCAGTATGGTGGAGCTTATGAGAGAGGCTATTAGTGGTCTAGTAATTAGACACACCAATTAGAAGGCTCTAAACCAATTAGAAGGCTCTAAACCGTGGCTAAAGCAATTAGAAGCTCTAAACCAAAAGCGGCTCTAAACGGAGATCTAGAGTAGAAAGTTATGTCTCTATGGGAGGAGCCCGCCCTCCTTATATGGGAGGGGTCCTTGGCCTTGAGGAGGAGGAGTCCCTCCCCAACTCGGACCAGGGCTTGGGCGCCGGCCTGGAGGAGTCCAACTCCTCCTCCAGGTTGGTTCCAACTCCTCTTGCTTGTTTCCCACAGTTTCTTGTTTTGGCAGTTTGACTTTCAAACTGGACATTTGACTTTTCTGTTTTAGGATTCAATTTAATCCTTTATTTGGGACAGCAAGAACACTTAGTACATGATGCAATCATTCCAATATGTAATGACACATTCATGTACCTCTCCCCCAGTCTTGGGACAATCCGAACCTTCTAGAACATTCGATGAAAACACGGAATCATTCCCGAACTCAAAGCAGGACTTTCCTTATATGAATCTTATTCTCCGGACCATTCCGGATCACCTCGTGATATCCGGATCCCATCCGAGACTCGAACAACATTCGGTCTCTTTCTCATAATACCATAACTACTCAAACAACGTGAATCCTTAAGTGTGTCTCCCTACGGTTCGTGAATTATGCGGACATGATCGAGACACTTCTCCGAACAATAACCAATAGAGGAATCTGGAAATTCATATGGCTCCACATATTTCTCGATTACTTTGCGATCGAATGAACCACTTACATACGATACCAATTTCCCTTTGTCTCACGATAGTTTACTTATCCGAGGTTATGATCGTCGGTATCTCGCATACCTAGTTCAACCTCGTTACCGATAAGTACTCTTTTCGTTACGTGATATGTGATCCCTTGTGAGCGGTCACATGCTTGCAAGCTAATTGGATGACATTCCGAGAGGGCCAGAGTATATCTATCCGTCATGAGGATGGACAAATCCCACTCTTGATCCATGTGTTTCAACCAATACTTTCCGAACACTTAATGCCACCTTTATAGCCACCCGATTCGGTGTGGTGTTTGATGTCATCAAAGCATCCATCCGGTAAGGTGATATGCATGATCTCATGGTCGAAGGAATTAGGTTACTATGTATCAGAAAGCATATAGCAATTGAACTATTGAAATGACTTGATCTTTATGCTACGCTTATCTATAGGAGTATGTCCATCACATCATTCTCCTAATGATATGATCCTGTTGTTAATAACATCTCTATGTTCATGATCAGGAAACCATGATCATATATTAACCAACAAGCTAGTTTAACAAGAGGCTTCACTAGGGACTCTTATTTTAGTTTACAAATCACACAAGTATTAATGTTTCCGGTTAATACAATTATAGCATGGTATGTAAACATTTATCATAAGTGTGAAGATATGATAATAACCACTTTATTATTGCCTCTTGGGCATATCTCCAACAAGATATGCGCGGATATAGCTAGTGGTGCTTACATTTAGTGGTTGAAATGTAAGCTCCTCTTTCCAAACACCCCTAGCCTTGTTGGTGAACCGTTTCCAAAGCTGGCCGGCGTGAAAGCGAATAAAATAAGTTCTTAAGTACTTGATATCATAAAATTCACGAACATTGCCGATATAGTGTCGTAATGATTAGAATTACATTTGGAGAAATCTGCATGTCCTTCCACGTCTCAAGGGGTTTATGTTTCGAGTCCATGACTAGTACCGCCCTTTGTCAAGTTGAATGATTAACAGAATATAGTGGAAGCTGCGAATGCATAACTAATCAATTATATACTTAACATCGAGTTAGCGAAATAGAAAGTGTATACAAGACAATAACACTCCTTTGGAAGTTGTAAGGAAAAAGTATTTCCCTTTTGGTTTCTTGAAACCTTAACGCGTGTACTATATTATCCTCCGTATCACAGGGGCTTATTTTGAGATTAGCTTCATGAACCCAATATGGGTCAATGAAGCCAATATCATAGATTTTCCTCTTTGCATTCGAGAATCTTCATTACGCATATTACAGTATGATTATATACATGCAATAAACAAAGTGAGATAGTGGAGACTAAGTTAATTACAGAATTAGTACTTATAGACAATAGGCACTGATGAGCGATTTGTCCAAGGCGTCTTGATTGAATAATTGAAATAGCTCATTAAATTCAATGGATATCATGTCATCACTTTCTTTCCCATGATGCTTTTTTGTAACCCTCAAGACTATCCGATTAGCCCGGCCCTTGTGGCGTGCATGTACGATTATGCAATCTTCGCATTTTTGTTGAAAGATTATTTACCTTCTCAGGTTTGTGAGAGGTTTGCCGTCTTGGTATTTGTATGCTACTTCACTCACGGGAAGAACTCTAACTGGGATAATCTTGGCAATACTCATACCTTGAGCAGCGGCAGCTTCTCCAGTATTAATGCAACTACCTCTGGATCATCTGCTCTTCGCCCCATATTTGCTCGACCCACATTGGTTTGAGAAATCACCTTGAGAGGCGCAAGTCTGTTTTGCTTGTTCTCGAGCTGGGCAACAGATTTCCGCTTGCATCGATCTTGCTCTTGAGGCTTTTTGCATGTGACTTGAGAATAGAACGCTCATAGTCGATGACAGCTTTGGCTCGGGTTGATGAAGAGTCTTTAGCATTTTCAACACTTTTTTTCTTCTTTGGTCTTTGGGGAACTCGCTCTTTCGCCGCCTCGACAGCTTAGCAACCTGTCGTTTCCGCATCAACGATCGCCGCGATCTCCTCTTGATCTGATCCATAAGCTCTCTTGGAGGAACCGTTGGTACTTTTGGAAGAGGCTCTTGTTTACGTTTGGCGATCGCTTCGACGCGATGGCGATGCGCTTCGCTTTTATCTGGCCGGCGATGGCTCCATGGCGATGGCTGCCGGAGATTGGTGAGGCGACGGGTGAGGCGGCGAAGCGGCTGCCAGCGGCGGCGACCTCGGAGACGGGTGAGGCGGCGGCGAAGATGGCCTTGGCGTGTGATTTCGAAGCACGATACAATCCTTCGGCCATAGAATGGTGACGTTTTTTGCGTCACCCAGCACAGTCACATCCCCTTCACCAGCAGGGTAGTGAAGATCCAAAACCTCAAAGGTGGGCATGATTTCATCCACGCCGACAACAGCGTAGCCCTCTGGAACCGGACGACAGTGGTAAGTTGGTGTGGGTCCAATTGGTAAGGCATAGCCGACCGCCACCTTCATTGATATGTTCACAACTTTGACATGTAGCTCGCAGTGTGTCATCTCTGTGATATCATCCACTGGGTAGCCAACAGGAGCCATCGTCGGTGCATCATCGGCATCGCCATTGTCATCACCCGGGACCTCGGTGGAAGCCACACTGCTTTTTCGATTATTCGATAGGCCGGTAGCATCGAATGCAGTGTGCTGCTGAGATGGGCCGGTAGTACTTTGCTCTTTAAGTGAGTTAATTTCATCTTGTTGTTGCTTTAATCGTTCTTCAATTAAACGCATTCGCTCTTTTCTCGACTTTCGCTTCAACCGCCTGTCCTTACTCCTCCTCGACGGCTTCTATCAGATATTTCTTCCTCTCTGAAACCCAGTCCTCCATGATTGGGAGCCTATTGTGCCTCGTGTTCGTCCATCATGTTCCTTATTTCCAAGGCGAGTGTGAGCTCATCATTCTCTATCGGGAATGAAGTCCCCATCTTTAACACCTTTACCGCTTTTCTCATCCTCTCGATTGGCAAGGGTCTTCTTTATGTCGTATGGTATATATACACCTTCCGAGTCCAACGTGCCCCATGCCCGTAAAACCAATTCCTTGCACGTTCTACCCAATCGTCTGCCTCTGGGGTGATATTTTTATCACGCAGTTCGCTCAAGTTTCTCCCACTTAGGAATGCCACCAGAGCCACCTTGCCCCATAGTATGGTGATACTTCTTGTTAGCGACATTCAGCTTATTCGTTCGAGACACTTTCTTAGCTTTTTCGATTTCTTGTATTCCACAAACTCATCCCGTAATGGTTTTATCTTCTCAAACCGAATATTCTTGAAATCGAGTCTTCTTTTCACGACATAGTCAAGGTGCAATCTTTTCTTCCAGTTGGTGAAACACTGGGCCATCTTCTTCAAAGCCCACTCGACCTTAGCCTCCATGGCTCTCCCATGTTAAGGCGTCCTCAACTGGATCCTCCGCATTTGGATCCAGCTCTATCTTCGTAGTTTGAAATTAACCATGAGCCTCTTCCACAAGAAATCTTTGGCGTGGTTAGGGACAAATAAACATGTTCCTCTTCATCCGCATTAGCAGGCCTATTCCAATTTCTAATGGTGATCGGGATTAAGTCCCTAACGATTACTCCGCATTGTGCCACAAATTTGGTTGCGACAACCGAGTCAGTCGGTCTGCTGCAGCGACATCTTCGATCCTGAACCTCTCATGGTCTTCCAACTTTTTGGTTGGGCCTCGTCCGCTCTTTTCAGTAGATTCCTTCGATTCGGAGGGCTAAAAGAAGAAAGATCGCCGTTACTATTTCTATATAGATAGCAGATGATTAATTAATGAATTGATTTATATTACATGCACCTTGCCGGAGCGGTCGTCTTCTCGATTACACAAGGCATCGCCTTCTCGATTAAACAAGTTGTCTACTCCGGTAAAAAGAGGATCACCCTCACCGGAGTTGTTCAGAAACGTTGATACGTCTAAATTATCTTCCCCACGGATCACACCTTGGATCAACTCTTCCTTTTCTTCGTCTCTGACGTGTGGATCCATATTTTCTGCATAGGTGGAAAAACGAATAAGTCAAAGCGGCTAAAGGAGAAAGTTAAGGAGAAACCCTGATATATACATACACAATAATAAAAATGAAGAGAAACCTAAACCTAGCTACAAACAGGAAACCGTGTAGATAGGTAACTCTAGCTAAAATCAACGGTTATCAATATTCCGAATTCGAGGGTGTAACCTAGTTCGAGAAACCTCCGATGCATATGAGAGGAACCCACATGCACCTAAGGGTATTAATGATTCCTTATCTAACCACAATGTTGGCAATGTGAATCAGGTCAGGGCTACCCACATTGACCGATCGGTGGGGCGAAGACCAATAATACCAAACTAATTAATAAACCTAATAATACCTAACTAATAATAAACCTAATAATCGAAACACGAAAAGAAAGGGAAACAATCAACACATGGCATCGATGCAATGCTCAAGCAAGTATGATGATATGACAAGTTAATTTGCATTGGAATGTAACCCTAAGACATGCTCGACGATTTAATCGGGTTCCGACGGTGAAAACCCTAACTCGGGAAACTCGGAACATATGAGAGGGTGCATTTGTTCTTCTAATTATACTTGTCATTTAAATTGTTGAACAATGCATGATTATAGGATAAATAGATAGGTTTCATTTTTCTGAACAATTTGATATATTATTTGTATTTTTCGACTTATAAATAAAAGATATTGAATTTACAAGTTTATATCAATTTACGGAATTAAAAAAGGCAAATATTTTTTACAGGCCCCCTACCCTTGAGGCGACAGATGGGCCCCAGGCCACATCGGCCCACCACGAAACAGTGGCGTCGGCCACACGTCCTGTGAGCCTCCCGAGCGGCCGGCGGCGGCGATAGCGGCACCACAGGCTGGATGGCGCGTTAGAAGAGCGATCACGAGGAGAAAGGGAGTGGTGGCGCGCTCCTTGTTAGTCACCGGGCGTCGCCTCCGTCGAGCGGCGGCGTCGTCGGGCACACTGGGAGAGGAGTATAGGAGAGGAGAAAAAGACCACCGTGAGGATCGGCGGCTCACCAGAACACGACGGAGGTGGTGGCGGCAGGCGAGCTCGGGAGACGGGAATCGGCGGAGGCGACGCAGGCGAGCTTCCAATCCAGCGATTGAGGTCACGCGAGGAAATAGGTAGCGTGGGCGGAGGCGGGCGATGGCGGAGCAGCGGGTGGCGGCTCGGGCGACTGCGGCGTAGAAAGTGCGCCGGTGAGAAGCAGAAGTGAGATGGGGAAGAAGAAGAGGAGGCGAGCCATTATAAACGAATGGGTCATTTGTCGGTTGATGGCTCAACAGGACTAAAGAGCATACGTCGGTTGGAGCCACCAGGGACCTATACTCCACTTTTTTTTCCAATTTTCAAGCTGGAGGCCTTGAGGATTTAGTCGGTTGGTGGCTCCAAAGGACATATTCTGTTTTCAAAAAATTTCAGGTTTTCTCTCTGTTCCCGCCTTATTTTTTATTTTGGGGTTTAAATTTGTATTGTTTTTTAAATGATAATTAATTTGGAATTTAGAAAAACTTTAAACATAAAAAGTGTTTGGATTTGAATAAATAATTCAAAACCATTTTCTGTTTTAAAAAATAATTAATGTAACCATTTAAAATATGAACCATTTACAATTAAAAATGAATTAACTTTTTTTTTTTATCAATTTGGAATTTAGAAAAACTTTAAACATAAAAAGTGTTTGGATTTGAATAAATAATTCAAAACCATTTTCTGTTTTAAAAAATAATTAATGTAACCATTTAAAATATGAACCATTTACAATTAAAAATGAATTAACTTTTATTTTTTAATATCAATTTGGAATTTAGAAAAACTTTAAACATAAAAAGTGTTTGGATTTGAATAAATAATTCAAAACCATTTTCTGTTTAAAAAAAAATTAATGTAACCATTTAAAATATGAACCATTTACAATTAAAAATGAATTAACTTTTATTTTTTTAATATCAATTTGGAATTTAGAAAAACTTTAAACATAAGAAGTGTATGGATTTGAATAAATAATCCAAAACCATTTTCTATTTCTAAAAAATAATTAATGTAACCTTTTAAAATGAATTAACTTATATTTTTGAATATTAATTTGGAATTTAGAAAAACTTTAAACATAAGAAGTGTTTGGATTTGAATAAATAATTCAAAAACATTTTCTGTTTTAAAAAATAATGATCAATATACCAAGTCTGGTATTTTTCCTTTCAACTATGTAACATAATATGACACCACGCGAAGGATTTTCATTGTTCGGATTTTTTTTGAATTTATTATGCCCGTTTTGAATTATTTGAATTTCTAACTATGGTCGAACCGGTGTGCATGAAGATAGGGGACGGGCATCGTTAGAACTTGCATTGGATCTCTGAAGAAACCACATATTGCGAGTCTAAAAACAATTTTTTCAAAAATCACAGGCGATAGATCATGTACTGTAGTACAAACGGACCCACTTCCTATGATTAAGACATTTATCCTTTTACGGGATGGACGCCGAAAGGTTTGAGATGTACGGTTGGGATATAGTCCATGTAAGGTGGTCTAGTATTTTAGGAAAATAGGGCGGTAGCATTCAACGGCATTTTGGTGGTTACTTCACAAAGCGACCCGTTTTTCGCTCGGAAAATGGAAAAGGGTTTTCATGCGACAAAAGGAAAACTTCCTCCTGCAACATTGTTCTCCATACCAATGTCACACACATGCATAATATGGGCACAACATCACAAACTATGCGTGATTCACACATAACATCGGTCATTTGAATGAAAGCCATGAAACCTCGAACATGATAGGTCATTTTGTGAAGGTTTTTTGAAACATGATCAATATACCAAGTCTGGTATTTTCCTTTCAACTATGTAACATAATATGACACCACGAAGGATTTTCATTGTTCGGATTTTTTTGAATTTATTATGCCGTTTTGAATTATTTGAATTTCTAACTATGGTCGAACGGTGTGCATGAAGATAGGGGACGGGCATCGTTAGAACTTGCATTGGATCTCTGAAGAAACCACATATTGCGAGTCTAAAAACAATTTTTCAAAAATCACAGGCGATAGATCATGTACTGTAGTACAAACGGACCCACTTCTGCCGATTCGGACATTTATCCTTTTACCGGGATGGACGAAAAGGTTTGAGATGTACGGTTGGGATATAGTCCATGTAAGGTGGTCTAGTATTTTAGGAAAATAGGGCGGTAGCATTACGAAGCGGCATTTTGGTGGTTACTTCACAAAGCGACCCGTTTTTGCGCTCGGAAAATGGAAAAGGGTTTTTCCGTGCGACAAAAGGAAAACTTCCTCCTGCAACATTGTTCTCCATACCAATGTCCACACATGCATAATATGGGCACAACATCACAAACTATGCCGTGATTCACACATAACATCGGTCATTTGGAATGAAAGCCATGAAACCTCGAACATGATAGGTCATTTTGTGAAGGTTTTTTGAAACATGATCAATATACCAAGTCTGGTATTTTCCTTTCAACTATGTAACATAATATGACACCACGAAGGATTTTCATTGTTCGGATTTTTTTGAATTTATTATGCCCGTTTGAATTATTTGAATTTCTAACTATGGTCGAACGGTGTGCATGAAGATAGGGGCGGGCATCGTTAGAACTTGCATTGGATCTCTGAAGAAACCACATATTGCGAGTCTAAAAAGCGATTTTTCAAAAATCACAGGCGATAGATCATGTACTGTAGTACAAACGGACCCACTTCCTGATTCGGCGAGACATTTATCCTTTTACGGGGATGGGCGAAAAGGTTTGAGATGTACCGGTTGGGATATAGTCCATGTAAGGTGGTCTAGTATTTTAGGAAAATAGGATGGTAGCATTCTGAAGCGGCATTTTGGTGGTTACTTCACAAAGCGACCCGTTTTTGCGCTCGGAAAATGGAAAAGGGGTTTTTCCGTGCGACAAAAGGAAAACTTCCTCTGCAACATTGTTCTCCATACCAATGTCCACACACATGCATAATATGGGCACAACATCACAAACTATGCCGTGATTCAGCACATAACATCGGTCATTTGGACGAAAGCCATGAAACCTCGAACATGATAGGTCATTTTGTGAAGGTTTTTGAAACATGATCATTGTTTCGGCACATTTAGTCCGGATGTAGTCACAAACCGGGACTAAAAATATTTTCCGCCATTTCCCACCTCTTCCCAAGTTTTCCGCCCTTTCCTTTCTACTAGAGCTTTTAGTCCGGATGTAGTCACTAACCGGGACTAAAGATATTCCGCCATTTCCCAAAGCTTCATGCCAAGTTTTCCGCCCTTTCCTCTATATTTAGGGTGATCGTGTCATGGCTATCCACACATCCACCTTCCTCTCTTAGAACAATGGACCGCCCTCTTGGGCCATTCGACCCTCGAGGAGACCGAGGCTGTGCACCTCCAACTACCCTTGTCCACTGGGTACCGCCGCTTGCCGGCCGGATCTTGTGTTGGAGGGTTCTGTCCCTCCTGTCCCTCAAGGTTCCGACGCCAGCGCCATCACAAACCACTTCTACCACGAGCTCACCTTGGAGGCGGATGGATCCCCAGTGGGATCCCGACAACTATGACACTGGAATGCCTTCTTCGCTAATAGGCGGGAAGGGAGCTCGCCAGTCTGAGGTGATGGCCCGCCACCGGTGAACAACAACGAAGTCGGCCGTCAATGCATGGTGGGAGAACCGTACTATCATCAGTGATCGCTACATCGCCGGGAGACCATCCTCGCCTCGGTGCCACGAGTCCACCCGCCAGGCCCCTTTGTCCGTGGTGGCATCGTCTTCAGGAGACCCCTCTCCCGCCGTGAATCCAAGGCTGGAATGGCCCTGGTATATGCCATGGATGGGCTGAGGATCCCGGAGTGGCGGTGGCGATGGCGATGATGATGGCGACGATGAAGACCACGAAGCTGCGTGCTATAGGACTAGGCATGATTATGACTAAAGGGCGGCTTTAGGCACGAGTGTTAGCTAGTCCCGATTTGTCGGTTTTAATATTAATAAATGTCTTAAGTGTTACCTAATAAATAGAGGAAATGCCTATATAAAGAGAGGTTCATATTTAGTCCCGATTTGTACGGTTGGGATATAGTCCATGTAAGGTGGTCTAGTATTTTAGGAAAATAGGCGGTAGCATTCTGAAACGGCATTTTGGTGGTTACTTCACAAAGCGACCCGTTTTTTGCGCTTCGGAAAATGGAAAAGGATTTTCCGTGCGACAAAGGAAAACTTCCTCTGCAACATTGTTCTACATACCAATGTCCACACACATGATCATTGTTCGGGCACATTTAGTCCGGATGTAGTCACAACGGGACTAAAGGATGGCAGTGGGCGGACAACACTAATAATAGGGGTGAGTGTCGACATTATGTCGTGCGGCTTATACCTTGTCCCGGATGGTGTCACCAACCGGACTAAAGATGAACCTTTAGTCGGTTGGAGACACCAACCGACCAAAATAGTCAGCACTAATAATAGGGGTGAGTGTCGACATTATGTCGTGAGTGTCGACATTATGCCGAGCTGCTTGTACTATAAATATGCATCCTTGTGAGTCCAGTCCTCCGGCCGGTTTGAGGCATCTCCAAGATGGTTTTAGAAGCGAGGACACCACTACGGCCAGTTTCGGGGAGATGCCGAGCCCAGTCCTCGGCATCTCAGAAAGCTTGGTAAACACTCTAATATGTGAAATTAGTTAGCTCAGGCGTATTGATCTAGTTAGTGAAGTTACAAGCTGCAAGATGGTTTTCGAGGCGAGGACACCACTGCGGCCGGTTTGAGGAGATGACGGAGCCAGTCCTCGGCATCTCCGAAACTGGTCATAGAGGCACTCCTAATATGTGAAATTAGTTAGCTCCGAGGCGTATTGATCTAGTTAGTGAAGTTACAAGCTGCAAGATGGTTTTCGAGGCGAGGACACCACTGCGGCCAGTTTGAGGAGATCTTGCGGAGCCCGGTCCTCGGCATCTCAGAAACTGGTCATAGAGGCACTCCTAATATGTGAAATTAGTTAGCTCAGGCGTATTGATCTAGTTAGTGAAGTTAAGCTGCAAGATGGTTTTCGAGCGGGGACACCACTGCGGCCGTTTGAGGAGATGCCGACGAGCCCAGTCCTCCGGCATCTCCGAAAGCTGGTCATAGAGGCACTCCTAATATGTGAAATTAGTTAGCTCAGGCGTATTGATCTAGTTAGTGAAGTTACAAGCTGCAAGATGGTTTTCGAGCGGGACACCACTGCGGCCAGTTCGAGGAGATCTGGCCAGCCCGTCCTCCGGCATCTCCGAGAACTGGTCATAGAGGCACTCTGGTCCAGCCACAAAATGGGACTAACACTCAAGACATTTATTAATAAAAGCGAGACTACAAACGGGACTAAAGGCCACAAACGCGAAAGATATCCTTTGGTCAAGCCACAAACGCGAAGACATGAACTAGAGTTACATAATATGAGCATGAACTTCTTGGCATATGTCATTCCTTATGACCGCTTGAGACGTAACCATGGAGCATCTTCTTTACTTAACGGAATGCTTGGGTCATTTTCCTTTGTGAAGGAATTTCATCAAACTTATTATAATCTTGACATGTCATCTTGCCCTCGATTCCCACGATGTTTCTTTTCCACAGAAAGAACTATGGCGCTTTGGATCATCATATGATGTATTCGTTTGCATATTTTTCTTTTTTCGATGGAGGACATGTCCTTCACATAGAAACTGAGACACATCATTGGCTAGAACGGCCAATGGTTCATCTCTATAACCAAGATTGTCGAGATCCACTGTTGTCATTCCGTACAACTGGTCTATCTTTACCCCTTCTCCATTCAGGTTGACCCATTTGCAGCGAAACAAAGGGAACTTAAAGAGACTCCATAGTCTAGTTCCCATATCTCCTCTATGTAACCATAATATGTGTCCTTTTGTCCATTCTCGTCTATTGCATCAAAGCGGACACCACTATTTTGGTTGGTGCTCTTGTTATATTGGGCGATCGTGTAGAATGTATTCCCATTTATTTCGTGCCCTTGGAAATTCAATACGATAGAAGATGGTGGCCGGCCAACAAGTATAGCTGATCTCCAACGGTGGTGTCATTCAAGAGATGTGTCGCATCCAACCACCGACAGACTTCATGTGTTCATCGTAATCCATGATTCGGGCTTCCCGGGTTTTGGGCGTACAATATTCTTGTGTTCCTCCATATCTGGGCTGCCAAGGTGGAATTATGTAGAAGCGTAGTGTGCTTTAGTGAAAGAATCCCGTCCCTACATATCATTGCTTTCTTTCCCAGCGTGCCTTTTCCACTTAGTCTTCCCTCATGCCGCGAGTCAGAAACACCAATCGGCTTAAGGTCAGGAATAAAGTCAACACAAACCTCACTGACCTCCTATGTTCCATATCCCTTGGAGATGCTTCCTTACAGTCTAGCGGTTATGAACATATTTCTTTAAGACTCCCATGAACCTCTCAAAGGGAACATATTGTGCAGAAATACCGGACCGAGAATGGCAATCTCTTCCACTAGATGAACCAGGAGATGCGTCATAATATTGAAGAAGGATGGTGGGAACACCAATTCAAAACTAACAAGACATTGTACCACATCCTTCTGTAACCTTGGCAGAATATCTGGATTGATTACCTTCTGAGATATTGCATTGAGGAATGCACACAGCTTCACAATGGGTACTCGAACATTTTCCGGTAGAAGCCCCCTCAATGCAATCGGAAGCAACTGCGTCATAATCACGTGACAGTCATGAGACTTCAGGTTTTGGAACTTTTTCTCTGCCATATTTATTATCCCCTTTATATTAGATGAGAAGCCCGATGGCACCTTGATACTGTAAAGGACTTCAAAAAAGATTTCCTTCTCTGCTTTGGTAAGAGCATAGCTGGCACGACTTAAGTGACGCCCTTTATCCGTCTTGTTATCTGTATGCATGTTCTTTGGGTCTTTCATAATTTGTTGGTCCTCCGTGCTTCGTGAATCTTTTGTCTTCCCATACACGCCTAGGAATCCTAGCAGGTTCACGCGAGATTCTTCGTCACGTGCATCACGTCGATTGAAGAAGCGGACACGCGGACTTTCCAATATGGCAGCTCCCAAAATATAGATTTCTTCTTCCACATGGGTGCGTGTCACTGCGGCGTCGTTCGGGAACTGATTGACCGCGGGACCCTTTCAAAGATTACTTCTATGTCCTTGACCATACCAAATACATCATCACCGGTGGGAGTTCAGGCTTCTTCCGGTGATCTGCCTCACCTTTGAAATGCTTGCCTTTCTTTCTTACGGGATGATTGGTCGGAAGAAATCGTCGATTCGCTAGGTACATAACCTTCTTGCATTTATGCAAATATGTACATTCGGTCTTATCTAAACAGTGGGTACATGCCTTATATCCTTTGTTTGTCTGTCCTGAAAGGTTACTAAAGCGAGCCAATCATTGATGGTTCTGAATAACAACCCTCGTAGATTAAATGGCTCTGTTTGTTCTCATCCCATACGTACACTGGTTTGCCCCAACTGTAAGAGTTCTTCAACTAATGGCCTAAGGTACACATCAATGTCGTTGCCGGTTGCTTGGGCCTTGGATGAGCACTTGGCATCATAATGAACTTACGCTTCATGCACAACCAAGGAGGCAGGTTGTAGATACATAGAGTCACGGGCAGTCTTTGTGCAGCTCTGCTCCCCAAAAGGATTCATGCCATCCGTGCTTAGACCAAACCATAAGTTCCTTGCGTCACACCCAAAGTCAGGAAGTCTCTCGATTTTTCTCCTTTGTGACCCATCGGCAGGTGTCTCAACTCCCGTCTTTCTTACGGTCTTCTTTGTGCCATCGCAACAACTGGCATGCTCTTTGTTTGAACATGCGTTTCAACCTTGGTATTATAGGAGCATACCACATAACCTTAGCAGGAACCCTCTTCCGGAGGGCTCTCCCTCAACATCACGGGGTCATCTCGTCGATCTTATACCATAGCGTTACATACCGGCATTTATCTAAATTCTCATACTCCTTACATGCGGTAGAGGATGCGATCATTAATGCATGCATGTATCTTTTGCACATCTAATCCCGAGGACAGAGAGTCTTCTTTGCTTCGTAGGTACTCTAGGGAAGTTCGTTATGTTTTGGAAACTTCAGCTTTATTATTTTCAGCATCTTTTCAAATGAGGAGTCAGTTAGACCACACCCTGCCTTCCATCGCAACAATTCCGGTGTCGTATCGAGCTTTGTGCTGCCATCTTCACAATTTGGGTACAACAATTTCTTGTGATCTTCTAACATGCCCTCTAACTTCAACTTCTCATTTACATTTCACGGTCTCGCTTTGCATCGAAATGACCCTACCAAGTTCATCGGCGGCTCATCGATGCCCGTTCTTCACCTTTTCCTCTCCATTGTCTTCCATTGCGGTATCACGTATTCAGGAAACATATGATGATAGTTGTTATCATCATCTTCTTCTTCACCATCTTCCATCATAACCCCTCTTTCCCGTGCTTGGTCCAGCAATTATAGTTGGGCATGAAACCTTTCATAATCGGTGGCGCGAATGATTTTCGAGGAAGAGTACTCCTTGTTGTTCCGACATTGAACACATGGACAACGTATAAATCCATTCTCTTTGTTTGCCGTAGCCACATCGATAAATTTATCCACGCCTTTGATATACCGGCTACCCGCGGTCACGTATATCCATTCCGACCGTTCATCTGCATCATATAAGTAAGTTTATAAAAAGCAGGACATCGTAAATAGTGAAATAACCAATTCACACCGACACATGAATTGTATCAATGACCTAGAAAAGATAAGATTGCTAACCTCGATCGAGGGAAATAAGCTCAAGCGCGTCTCGGACACCTTCTATATTTTTGTTCTATGAGAAATTCAGCGGGATTTTCACTCAAACATTTCAACAAACACCTTCCATGCATGCATGAAAAAACTAGCACACACCCTCACAGCTTACACCATTCGAAAAAGCAGTGGAGGCGGAGAGGGCTGGGCGTTACATTTATAGAGGGCGGTCTTTAGTCGGTTGGAGCCAGCAGGGACTAAAGGTGCGTGCCGAGCACGCTGTGGCCAAACCTTTAGTCGGTTGGTGGCTCCAACCGGGACGCATGCCTCTACCAACGGGACCCATGCCCCTGCCCGTGCCCGCTCCAACCGGGGCAGCGTGCCGGCATTAGTCGATTCTTTGGCAACCGGGACTAATGCTCCCAGGGGTGGCGAACGGATGGCCCTTTTTCCTCTAGTGCTACTTTCATGTGTGAATTTCACAAACTTGGGCATGATGACGCGAAATATGCATCAGAAAAAAATCAATATTATTCTTAATTGTAATGATAATACACAATTGTTAACTTCACACTTTAATCAGATTTTTGCAAACATAAGTCAGATTCACACATATGATAGTTACAAGACTGCAATAGAGAAAACAAATGGTGTAGTTTTTCCAAATCATGAAGTAAATTACACCATATGAAACATCAAACAGAATCTCCATCTCACATATTAGACCATCTGGTATTCCGCAGTATCTCAAAGTGAAAAGTACCGTCCATATTCTGCCCAATGCTTACTCTAGACCATTGCACATGAACAATCATCATTTGCCAACAACAACCAATCACCTACATGTCTAGCTCAAGTTTCAAAGAAACGGAATCATAAGCGATATCACGTGCAACCTAGTCCTGTCGTATGAGTATTGTACATAATATCTACTGAACAGAAACCTCCAAAACTGATTGGCATGCATAGTACCACTTTGTATCTCACTGCCTTACGCACGTCCTCCAAAAAATTTAGCACCATTTCCTCTTCCTCTGATGCCTCTTCACTCGCAGATTAACTCGTAGAAAGCAGTGTGAAATCAAAGTTGTCAAGAATGATTAACGAAATGATATATCAACATCTTCACATGAATTCTCAAAACCGCATCTACTCGTTTATCTACTTTCCTCACCAGCAATCATGCAGCATTGCACGTTTCCTTTCGTCGCATCCTCCTTCAAACTTCATCTGGGGCAGTGACTGCATCACATGTTGGCGTTATTTTCAACTCTGGTCTCAAGAAAGTGACAATTAGCATCATCTTCAATATGCCAATGTAAGCAAAAATAATGAAAATATGTGCATCTGCTTTAATAAATGGCAGTTTTTTCTGTCGTAGTGTCATAGTCTCGCCTCCACCGCTCAATCAGATTAGAAGCCGACTTGGCCACCATCTACACCCAGATGTCCATAGGATGAAGGTCCGTGCACCATGGTTGTTAGAATGAAGTAATGCAAACTTACCAATGGGATGATATCATCCACCCATGCAAATGGACTGCTTAATATACCCCCCTTAATTTCCTTCTATTTCCAACCGCATTTTGTGTAAATTTGTATCATTCTCACTTTCCTCAAATAGCAGGAACCATGATAAGAACAACTGGTGTTTTTAAATCATCTAGCTTCCTGATCAAATCAGAGCAAGAGTAAAAGAATTCATGTAATAAAAAAAGAGTTCAGGTTAGGACTACTGAATAAAGCATTTGCCAAAAAAAATATTTAACTGCCAATGGAACAAGACACCTGAATAGGAACCAGAAATGCCAAAAATAAATAAAAGAGTCAGATAGAGCAATACCATAAACACAACTTGCATGATCAATAGTGTGAGATACCAATGTTAGCAACTGTAGGATGTTCGAAGTGACAGTTCAGGTTCAGACTCAAACTTGAATAGCATGTGCAATTAGGAGAAAATCCTAACGTTGTGAGGCAAGGAAAATACAATGAAACTTCAAAACTATTATGGTTAAGTATTATAAATAGCTAGGACTTTCATGTCATACAAAATTAAGAAAACAAATGTACAATGTTTGCCACTACTATTTTGTGAAATGCACAGATAAAATAGTTCTATACACTGAACTTGCTCACAAGCAGGAGACCACATTATTGGGAGGGACGTGGGGAAATAGCCACAGACTTACACGGTTAATAATATTGACTTTTTGTACGGTCAACTACAATAAATAAATCCAGGAAAATCTGGACACCTTGGAAGCAAGACCTAGAAGTATTAAATGGAAGAGACCTTCTTTAATATTTATTAGAAATCTCCTCAAGAAAGTTTGATCATTAGCACAAGATTAAGTATTCAATAATATATTAAGAGCTAACAAGAATGTATAGTATTGTATGGCAGTCAATACTATGCCAATGTACAAGTATACATCACAATTTTTTAAAGAATTATAGGCACGGGACAACAACTGCCAGATAGTTGTACCTATCAGAAATACACTCACCGGTCCATCTACATTGATGAGTCACAAGTTTTTCTAGAGATAATAACGGAGAGAGTACATGTATTTTCTTGAGCCTATCAACAACCTATATTCTTTCATACGAGCAATTTAGCCATATCATAGTTCAGGTCAATCTTTTTGATCCTGTTATAAGCACTAAGTAGAAAATATGGCCCTACAAGGCTGAAAAAACAATTATCTTTTAGAGATTACATATGTTAAATGTATAAATCTTTGTTTTTGCTTTTCTTGAGTACCTGGTTAAGGGGAGCGGTATTCCATCGCTTGGTGTTCAGTGCCGCAAGGTGCCACTGCTCGTGCCACACCATCGCATGATTTCCAGCACTTTGCTCCAATTTTTCAAATTCTACGGCTTAGCCCTGAGTTTGCTTCAGCATCTCCTGAAGTGTTGATGGAAGAATAGACAAACTTCAAGATTACTCAAGCTAAAACAATAGTATCACTACACTCTTAGTTTATGTCAAGAATCCAGATTAGCGCTTTGCTTGAAGAAGTTACGCCTAGATTGAATTCATCAATTGAAAAAATAGATACCATACCAACTGAAAGTGGTAAAGTAACTTTTCAATGCTGGAGCACGTATGAAAGAAATAGACTGCTGAATCAGTCACTCAACATAAAATAAATAAAAACTGAGTCCTTGATTATAGAATACAAAAATAACTTGCATCTACATGCCATCTTCAGCAACCTACAAGTAGTCATAGATCCTTGGAGTATGAAGTTAGAATTTCTGTGAGTTAGGATCATCTATATAGGAAGAAACTATATTTAATACCCACGTAATTTATTTTATTTTCATTCATCACAAAAAAATCTTTTAAGAGGAAAAAGGATTGTGTGTACTTTTGAAGAAATCATCACGATCTTAAATTTACCAACCCTACAACACAAATGCAAGTATATAGAATACTTTCATCTTTGTAATGGTTGAATTTGCTTCAACGCCAATGCGATAAAAGTGGTTCAACAATTTGTGAAGAGTCCCAAATAAGATATCATATCCCAATGGATGAGGATAGAATAGATATTCCTATAGTACAATTATAACATCCAGCACGGAGATCTCCATCCTATATAAGTAATAATAGATTAACATAAGTGACAGGTGTCATGTGTCAGTATAGATCACTAACTATGCAGGGTGAGAATTTCCTGACCAATCAGGTCTCGTCAATGGTAGATGTGGTTTTTCTCCTTCTCCTCTGCGCCACACCTAGCTAACCTGACATAGAAGCATGGTGTTGAAGGAACCATTATTTTGCTCGTAGCTTATTGAGGTTTAATGAGTTTTTGGGTATCTATAAACTGAAAACTGCTGCACAAGTTCCTCTCACTTGATAATATCATGACACGAGATATAATTTTGCAGACAAAATCACACTTGCATTTTTTCTAATATGATGCCTTTTCCTTTCATTATATAAAACTCCATCACTTGGCTCCTTAGGAATCAGGATTGAGGTGGTTCTAGAACTGTTTGTATGTCATGTTACCATGACTCTGCCCATGATGAACAAAATAAGACTTGAGAACAAATTTACCATTCAGAAATCAATGTCCCGAACCTCGTCATCTTGGTCTACCTCACAGAACTGTCTGGTGCCGAGGTCACATCAATTTCAAAAGGATGCTCGAGATCATCACCTGGTAGGTAAACCTGATGAAATTACAAATACTATTAGAGAATACTAAATTTATGCAATACAGTGAACCATGTTAAAATGTATCGCCGAAAGATAAAGGCACGACAAGCCAAAATAGCAACCAAATTCAACTTTGCTAAGCATCTAATGCATGCAATTCTCTTCCATCAATCAGTTTTGGGAGGGGCATGGGGTTTCCCCTTGTAATTTAGAGAGGTTGTCCGCTTGAATAAATTTGAAAAGTTTCCTCACAACTTATGGTATTCAGAGATAAACTACCATTGATTCTCTATGGTGCAAGAATAATGCCACCTGAAACACATTGAATCGCATCAGCTAACCAACCATATGAGAGCCAAGTTTCATAGAAATAGCAAATACTGGTAATTTCTAGCCTAATTTACCTAGACATTAATTCAACGCAAGCGCAATAAATCTAGATTGATAGAAGTGCATATGTATCATCAATAATTTGAACTTTGCATTTGAGATAAATTGTCTATTTCTATGAGTAATTTATCTGTAGCAAAGAATTTGAGGATACAAAGTTTCTTTCCTGGTGAGTGTTCTTACCTTTTTGACTGGATCAATTCCATGATGAGGATGGAACAAAAAATACAATTGTAGAAAAAACGCATCTAGCCGAGTAGCCGGAAGGTGAGGTAGATCAGTGGTAAGCCTCGCCGGATGATGCCACGAGCTCCGCGGCCTCAATTCGGACCTGCGCGGATGCCTGGAGGCGCCGTCCGGAGCCATATTCTACAACCCTTCTACTTCCTTTGCTCTACTCAAATTTGAAAACCTTTATTTATGTAAAATATAAGTAGCAGGAGAGTTCAGTGCAATGAAAAATCAGTGACTTTGGACAAATTGCAGTACAAGCAAAATTGCAGAAGCGGGTTAAGTTTAAGGCAAATTCTATCTTTTCCACCAATCCAAAAACTATAAAGAAACTGAATAGCCCATGAATTGAGTTATTCATCAGAGGGCCACCATTACACTATTGAAATGAAGTGCAATTTGACAAGATACACCGCCAAATATTATTTCATGTGCTACCCGTGAATGACAGAATGCATATTTTGTATAACCATGGCTCCTACAAAAGTGAGAATTAGTTGGAGGTGTAACAAGAATAATCGACATGCGGTTTTAACCACTACCATAAATCAAATTTAGACAAGTGCCAGACTTTATCATCAGGATCCTCTCCTTTGGTATCTTCTGCGATGTCACTGTTGTTTCTGCCGGCAGGAATGCCGCCTGAATCATGTCCCATCTCGCGCCTCCCTGTACTTCTCCTTAGCCACTGCTTTTTTTGTGCCTAGCTTCATCCAGTCCATCCTGGAGAGAGCACGCCAGGAGACGTAAGAGATAAAAGCCTTTCACCCTTTTCTCAACTCCAATTGGTTGCTTGGATTAATTTTTGGCAAATAATTGATCAATCAAGTGCAAATGATAAAGTCTTTCACCGTTTTCACAATGTTTAGTTCAGGTACTTGCAGGTTTGTTTAGTCCCGAGGCAAATCCAATCTCTTGTTATATAAATTGGTTACTTGGATTAATTCCGGCAAAGAATTGATCAATCAAGTGCAAGAGATAAACTGTTTTCACTGTTTCCTAAATCAAGATTGATGACCATATATATATTTACTGATTCGTTTAGTTCAGGTGCTTGTAGGTTCACTTAGGCTCAGGACAAATCAAAACTCATGTTATACAATTTGATATAAAAAAGTTACAATTAGTGAGGCGCTAATTTAACAAGAACAATCCCAAATTCAGTATGAACAGCCGATCCCTAACAACCACGAGAAACACGGAAAGAACAGTTTCAAGTAGAAATTTTACTTACATTCTCAGAAAGAACACTTTCGAGTAGAAATTTTACGCAGAAAGAACAATTCGCAGATCCAGGGAGCTCTGGAAAAGAACCAATTAAAATCTTCATAGAACCGCATCAACTATCTCGATCGATGATAATAGAAGCCGCACCTGGGCGCGGGCGATGCGCATATATAGGCCCCATCCATACTGACCTGGATATGTATGGCCTTCATGTCCCTCCCCTTGGCGCTTTTCTACACGGACATGTGGACGCATCAGGTCTCGAAATTCACGGAGATGGCGGCGAGCTTGGCGAGCGGGCACGGCTGATCGTGGTCTCCTACCTGAACTGTGTCCTCCCATCGTTGGTGGAGCCGGGGGATGGAGCCTTGGAGCAAGCGCCGACGGCGCCTGGTGCGGAGACAGGAGGTGGTCGGCGGGGGCGAACGGCATGCGACGTGGACGACAGCAGCGGATCTCGAGCTAGGCGAGCGCAGGAGACGATAGAAGTGGTCTCGCGAGATACGATCCAGGGGATGGATTTTGTGGCGACGGTTTCCGGTTTCGGATGCGCGACGAAGGGAGACGGAAACAAAGGAGGAAGGGTGCGGATGCGAGCGTACGAAGAAGCGCAACGAAGGACGAGCGAAACGCTGAGAGGCAGAAAACGGAACGCTTCGTCTTTTTTTTTAGATAGTAGAGATAATAGATTATTTTGCTATCGTTTGTGGGGGAATACTCAAGTTTTATCTGTCCAATCAATTGTATGTCCTTCCAACATCAGCGGCTCCCTCACCTTCAACAATGACCAAGTTTTATCGTTTGTGATACATCATGAAGGGTTTCTCTCTCAAACTGTTCAACCTGCCTCCACTGGACATTCACCAACCAACTTTATCGTGTCTTGACTATGCAGATCGCGAATAAGGACAAACAATGGCCATATATTTATCCAATGATATGTCCTTTGTAAAGGAAGCTGAAACGCTCATGTTTATTTATATCTTGATGCGTGAACTAGAAAAAAATTATTTATTTTTCTAAACTCAACCATCCTTCTAATTTCCTGCACTTCAAGTAAAACAATTTCACTGGACTTCTAGCTGGACTTTTTTTCTTTAAGGTCCGATTCGTGAACCTTCAAACCCGACCTGGTGGTGCATTTTCATCTTGCCCTCCAACTTCTGTTATAATTTAGGTATTTCTTATAAATATTTGATGACATGAATCTCACTTAGTTATTTAAATAGTTAAAATATTCACATGACAAAATCCTGCGCAAACATTCTGTATAAATTGTCGCGTTTTAATAGTATAAAAATTAGCGAAAGAGGGAAATAACCGGGGAGAAAAGTGCGTGAACCTACATGAGCCGCATCCTTATGATCCACCGCATGCTCTCCTAAGCTGAACAAGACTATTACTTCCTCAGTTTCCTTTTAGTTGTCGCAGTTTTTTTCTAAAATGAGAGAACCTACACAATGAAACGTGTCTAGATACAAGCGTATCTAGATAAATCCTAGGGGTAGAAGTGCGGTAGCTTGTAACTAAGTCTAGCAGTAGTAGGAAAATTAATTTTGATATTACTTAATTTTATATTTCATGTACAAACACTTTACTTAATTTGTTGAGGTGCATAACTTGTGAAGTTTCAGGTTTGGTAATTGTAACTTGTAAGCAACTGAGTCTTAACCAACTGAAAATTGGCAAAATAAAGAAATAACCAGGAGCAGAGCAGCTTCCATGTGATCCACCGCGTGTGTGATCCTAAGCTGAATAATGCTAATCACGCTCAAAGCTAGTTCATGGTCGTTCAGATCTTCCTGTCTCAGGGACGCCATCGCCGCCAACACATGGTGGTGCACAACTCGCACTTGCTGTGGGCGCCGGGGGTGGCATCCGCCGCGTTCTTGTCGAAGTCGTGTGTTCTACACCTGTTCTACGACAAAGCATGGGCAGAGCGCATGCCACTGCTGATGGCCGGGCGGGAGGACTACCAAAAACAACATCACCTAATCAAACGGAGCATGGTCTTTCTGAAACACCGTGCGTCTCACTCCCAATGACTCTCAATTATACACAAATACCGTACACCACGCCTATGTGGCGGCGAGGCTGTTCTTCCATAACCAAGTAATAAACTTGACATTTCAGATGATGATGAATTTTTCAATATAATGACCGGATGTGTTATACATCGTGAATGATTTCTCCCTCAAACTTTTCAACCTGCACTACGGGAGAAAGGTTCTTTGCCGCGTGGGTAAGGCCCCCCGGAACACGGCAAACCCTTTGCCGTGTGCTTACACGGCAAAAGCCTCACGGCAACGATCGGCACGGCAAAGAGCCTTTGCCGTGTGTCTTGACGCCCGGAACACGGCAAACCCTTTGCCGTGTGTTTTCTTGTCACACACGGCACACTAAAGTAGTTGACGGTTCCGTCCATCTAACGGAGCCAACAGATCGGTGCCGTGTATGACCTTTTCCGTGTGCCTTTGATATTTGCCGTGTGTGCTACCTTTGCCATGTGTCTTTCCTTCGCCGTGTGTGTGTGTTCTTTGCCGTGTGCTTTTGTTTTTGCCATGTGCTCATGGTTTGCGTGTATTCCACTTTGCTGTGTCTTCCCCTTTGTCGTGTGCCTCTCAGTGGTGACACACGGCAAAGTTCATCCTTTGCCGTGTGCCTTTAGCATAGCGCACACGGCAAAGATGCTGTGTATAACCTCATCAGCACACAGGTGGGCTACACACACGGCAAAGTAACCAAAGCAGCCCTGTTTTTTCAATTTTTTTTTGTTTTCATTCATTTCCTACAATTCAAAACATAGAATATATATATATGATCATACAGATCATCAGCAACACCAAATTACATCGAACAAGAATAATATAAGTATCACCAACACCAAAATGCATCGCCAACACCAAAATGCATCGCCAACACCAAAATATCACAAGTATGATCATAATATCATCACAAACAATACCAAATATCACACAAGACCAAGTTTATTACACAAGTGCATAACCAACAAGTGCACAATCCCTAAACTATACAAATATTACAAGTTTATTCTTGCCACCCACAAGACCATCAACTCCGAGTGCTCCACAAGCTCATGCTCCATCGTGAGATCCTACAAGTTGAAGACAAGTACATAAATATGACAAGTAAAATCATCAATATGTACAAGTTTCTAGGCAAGTTGATGGAAATGGCAATAACATGGGATTTTGACGAGTCTCATGGCAAATTACATCAATATGACAAGTAAAATTACGAATATCTACAAGTCCCATGCCAAGGCTAGAATTTCTATAAGTGTCATGGCAAGGCTAAAATTTCTACAAGTGTCATAGCATGGCTAAAATTTTGACAATGGCATAGAATTATCTACAAGTGTCATGAAATTGCTAAATTTGCTATAAGTATCATGGCAAGGCTAAATTTCCTACAAGAGTCATGGAATTGCTAAATTTTCTATAAGTATCATGCCAAGGCTAAAATTTCTACAAGTGTCATATCATGGCTAAAATTTCTACAAATGAGATGGCATGGCTAAATTTGACAAGTATAAGAAAACAAACCTGGAGGACTCCGATTCAGCCTCCGGACGACCGACGGATTGTTGACGGTGAAAGACGGCGGCGCCTGGTTGTTCGATCCACCCGCCGACCCACCAGGCGGCGGCATTGCATCGTCCATCTGCAACATTGGAAATTGTGAGCATTAGACAATAAGGCATGATTGAAAATTGCGAGCATTGGACAATAAGACACTTGATCACTTACCCACGAGAAGGCAAAAGGAGGAGTGAGAAGAGTCCCTGGTTGAGAATTGATGAGAATTTGCTGTGTCATCCACCGCATCATCTGCCCCTGTTGCTCCAGCAACCCCTGCTGATGGGCCATCTGCTGCTCCAAATGGCCGCTTTCACGCCTCTCTGCGTGCCCTATCAGCGGCCATCTCCTCCTACGTCGTGTCGCCACGATTAGATAAACATTGCAACACAAAACATGTAGTAAAACATAGATGACCGAGGAAGAACATACCCGTAACTGCTCGAGAGCTACAACCGAAGGCCGTGGGCGGGTCTCTATAGCAGGCTGGTCGCTCGTCCTACCACGCCGGACCTGGCGCATAGATGGGATGGTCTTAGGGTCGACGGACCCGTGACCGATCCATAGGCGACCATTCTTCTGGCCTTCTCCCGCCAGCACGGCGACCTCGGGGTCGAAGGGGGCGGTCTTAGGGTTAGAATCTTCTCCATGCACCTCCTTGTACTTCTCAGGGTACTTCTCACCCCGGAGCCTGGCTCCCTCGTTCATCCATAGGCTCCCGTTCCTAGGCTCGTCCAACGTGCGTGTCTTCTTCCAAACGGCAAACACGGACGACTCTTGACCTGTCTTTATTTTCTGCACAAAAGAGCACGAAGTTAAGTGAAGGGGGGCTCCAAAGGGAGAAGTAAAGAATAAAATTACAAGCAAGAACAAATAAAGCATTTTCTCACCTCTTTTTTCCTAAGAAGGGTGAGGGGGATGCTGCCTTGGCGGTGTGATCCACCTCCCATCTCCTCTCGCCGCTTCTTTGCATCGGCGTGTTTCTGGAGGTAATTGGGGTGTGTCCACCACGCTACCATTGCCGTGAAGCACCGCTCGTCATTACCCACGAACTGAGGAGGGTTCTACATCCAAAAGACACACGTATTAGTACAATAGAAAATAGAAGAAGGTCAAGAAATAAATAAAACAAAAATGCAACTACCTGCAGGTACTGCCACGGCTCGAAGAGCATCTCCCGGGCTTGGCTCTTGTTCATCCAAATCTTGCGATCGCCGAACCAGTTCTGACGCGATTCACGTGCCTCGTAGTGCATGTCTTGCACCTTCCTCTTGGCAAGCTCGTGAACAATCATCAAACACTCCCTTTTGCGCGTCCTGTCCATGTCGAAGAACTTCTACAAGTATGCACATAGGGAAAAAAGGGGGGTCAAAGCCACGAGTTCAAGTATATTTCATCCTCAAGGTGATTGAAATATGACAAGTGAAACAAACTTACCCAGAACAAAACCTGAACCTTCTCCGCGATGTTGGTGCACTTTTTTTCGGGATCTTCGGCATAGTGGTAATGCTTCCAAGTCCAAGCCACATCCTTTGAACCATTTGGGAGAGTGACAATCCCAGAAAAATACTTTCTAACCAAGGCTCCAAGGATGCTTGAGTAGCCACGATATGGCTTGATCCCATCCTCATATAGAAAGGCACTGCAAAATGAAAAGACAAGGTCAGTATGTGATAAAAATTACAATGTATGGTTTAGGGTCAAATCATGTACCTCGACCCAGCGGGCACAAGTACCTTGTCCGCATAGGGATAAGGTAGGTCGGGGAGTCTCGAAACCCCACGCCGAAATGGAGCCTTCTCCCGCGGCACCAGGCTCGGGTCCATGGCCGCGTACTCCTCAAGGTACTCCGTCTCATCCTCCGGAGGCGCCCACCTCAAGGACGTGTCAAGCTCGTAGGGTAAAGACCCCAACCCCTCATCCTCCTCCTCCTGCTGCTGCTCCTGCTCCTCCTCGTCAGAATCCGAGTGCGTCCCCTCATCCTCCTGACGCCGAACTGGCTCCTCCTCCTCCTCGTCGTCCTCCCCCTCTTTGTCCTGCTCCTGCTCCTCCTCGTCCTCCTCGAAGACTGGAGGGGGACTAGGAGTCCTCGCATGCCTCCCATGCCCCGGCAGCTATGAAGTGCGCGGTGGAGCACTAGCAGTAGCACTAGTAGGCTGCTTCCCCCTGACATCTTTTGAACCACCAGTCACAAGTTTTGCCAAGATTTTCAGCTTTCTTGTAACTCCCTTTCCCCCCGGCATCTTTCAATCACCTGCAAAACAGAGTGAAAAGAGTAGTTTATTAGTACACATCAGTGACACAAGATTCATAATAGTACAATAATACTCAAGTTTTAAACACACACTATATTCGTATCGGCAAAGACGAAATAAGAGAAATACTTCCATGATCCATATAGCATGGGTATGAGACGCAGCAAGCCAAGGAAAGGATTCGGTCTCCACGGCAACGACTCCTCGAAAGGAATCGTTGTCGTGGATCGAGAATCCTTTCCTGGGCTTGCCACCGTTGCATCCCCATGCTATATGAATCTCGAAAATACCTGTCCTCTCTCGACTTTGGGGATACGAGATGAAGCCTTCCTTGTGTTCTAGAGGATGCTGAACTTCATTTCCATTAGGTAGACGATCCGAGGCCCGCAGATTATCAGGGTTTCGCCGGAGGAAGTCCACGAGAACATCGGAATCGATGAAAACTTGCATGTGTCCCTAGCATATGTGTGTGAGTGTGGTGCCAGGTTGGTATAGGTGATTGCATGTGTCCCCCCTCACATGCATGCGCTCTAACCTAGAAGCGAAGGTTCTGGACCTGTATAAGGGGGAATCTCCCCGTTACGGTGAAACCGGGCCGTATAGTGCCCCAACTTGTGAACCAACATGGTTTCACATCATCCCATGACATAATCAAACACAAAACAAGAGAGAGCTACGCCGGGCTACCCCTGTCAGAAGATTGTCTAGGGGGTAGACGATCCGAGGCCCGCAGATCATCTGGGTTTCGCCGGAGGAAGTCCACGAGAACGTCGGAATCAGGGGGGTGCATGTATATAGTGATCAAGACCACAATAACCTATCATCATATGTGTGCTCTCATGATCCTATGAAATAATATCACCTAACATATATGTAATAAAAGCCTTGCTAATTAAAGAAAAGAAAAAGGTGAAAAAAATTCTTTGCCGTGTGTACAGAAGGAAACACACGGCAAAGATTATCTTTGCCGTGTACCTGACGGCGAGGGCACACGGCAAAGATTCTGCCGTCAGCCCCTGCCGGCGGGTGGCCCTGCGAGGCCACGGGGCCCACTTCTTTGCCGTGAGGAAAACTTTGCCGTGTTTCTTCATTGACTTTGCCGTGATTCTTTTCTTTGCTGTGTGTTCTAGTCGGTCAATTGCCGTGTTTGTTTCTTTGCCGTGTTTTGTTTCTGCTGTTTGCCGTGCACCTGTCCTTTGCCGTGTTCTTCTTGGTTTACACGGGACTTTTGGCACATGGAGAGAGGCGACGGCAGCGACATTTTTTCCCGTAGTGCTGTCTCCACTCGTGGACAGTCACCAACAAACTCTATCGTGTCTTGACTATGCAGATTAATTGCGAACAAGGACAAACAATGGTATGTCCTTTGTAAAGCAAGCTGAAATGCTCATGTTGATTTATATATATATATTGTTGCGGAACTACACACATTTTAGTTATTTTTCTAAACACATCATCCTTCCTATTTCCAGCGCTTCAATAGGGAAAAACCAGTTCACTGGACTTCCTCTTCAATTTCGCAGATCATTTTCACGTTAGGTCCGACCCATGAACCTTCAAACCTGACCTAGTGGTGCATTTGCATGTCGTCCTCCAACTTCTGTTATAATTCAGATGTTTCTTATAACAGATCTGATGACATAAATCTCACTTAGTTACTGAAATACTTCAAATATTCACCTGGCAAAAGCCCGCACAAACATTTTCTATAAATTGCCGCATTTTAATGGTGTAGAAATTGGCGAAAGAGGGAAATAACCTGGGAGAGAAGTGTGTTTCTTAATGGTGATACGCTTCCTTGTGATCCACCACATGCTTTCCTAAGCCGAACAAGAATATTACTTCCTCTGTCTTAAATTAGTTCTCGCAGTTTTTTTAACAAGAGAACCTACATAAAAAATATGTCTAAATACATGTGTATGTAGACAAAATCATACAGGTATAGGTGTATTAGTAATTAAGTCTAGAAGTAATAGAAAAATTAGTTTTGACTTTACTTAATTTTATGGCTAGTGCTTTTTGGTATATTGGGGTAGTAAGGGATGCTGGCAATATAGATATCTTTCATGATTCTATAGCGGAGAATAAGTTAGAATTTATTGGTTTGTCTGAAACTAAAAAAGAGAATTTTCCTTTATCTTGGTTGAGTGGCTTTTTTGGTAGTAGAATTTTTTTTGGCATGTGGTTCCTTAGTTTAGTCAAGGTGACTTTCGTATTAGAATGCTTGTTCAGGATAACATCACTAGCTTTGTGTGGAACTTATTCTCTATTTGTGGAGCTCCTCGTGACTGTGACGAGAGTAAATTATTATTAAGTTAGTTCAAGTGATTAGTTATAATAAGTTACCTTTTCTTATTAGTGGTGATTTTAATATCATGCGAGGTTCTAGAGATTGTAGTAAAATAAAGAGGTTGTCTAAATGGTCTACTATGTTTAATGCAATTATAGAGCACTGGGACTCAATACTAGGAAAACATCTATAGATAGACGGATATTCTGTGGCGTATATGTATGACCATGCGCCACAGACAAAATACAGTGGCGCACTGCAGGCAATGCGCCACAGAAACCTTCACTATTCTATGACACATATAGAGGAACCATGCCCCACTGAAATATGGTGGGACCCGCCACCGGGGTTAGGCTATGTTATTTATGTGGCTCATATGGACATATGCGCCATAGAAAATGAAGGGGGCCCCATCACAGAATCTGGTTGACCAACTTTCTGTGGCGCATGGGGGGATATGTGCCACATAAATGTTTGTCTTCTGTAGCACATATCTCCATAGGCGTCACATAACTTTGAGAATTCTGTGGCGCACATCAATATGAGCGACAGAAGTATAATTTAGTGGCGTGGTATCAGTGGCGCATCTGATATGCGCCACAGAAAGTTGTTTTCCTAGTAGTGACTTGAGATATTTGGACTTGGTAGGCACATGTTTACTTGCGCAAATAATCAGACATATCCTACTTTTGAGAGGTTGGATGGAGTTTTTGTATACACAAAATGGGATGCCAAATATCCTCTAATTTTTGGAAAGACTCTGCCTAGGATAGGTTCTAATCATGTTGATCTAGTTGTAGAGTTTGGCATTGACAAGCCTAGGTTTTGTAAACTTCTTAAATTTTGGTTGTGCTAGTTTTGGAGACATAATTTAGGAAAAGTAGTTAGTAAAGTCCGATATTCTAGTTATAGTTGGAGGATTTTTTTTAGACTTTTGGTAGAACATATCTACTAAATTAAGGAGTACTTTAGAATCTTAATTGGGAAGGTTTTAATAAGAAGAAGATTATAGTTGAGCAGACTAATAGTATTGGTTTAGAAAGTGAGATAGTAGGTTTGTCTTTGGACAATTATAATTGTATGGAGAGGTTGAAAGCAGAGTTAGCCGTTATTAATAAGGACGAAGAGCTCAAATGGTTATAGAGGTCAAGGGAGAAAGAGTAGCTAGAGGGAGCGTCTTTAACTTCTTATTTTATGAAAAATGCTAGTGGTAGGAGAAGGAGGAATCATATTATTTCTCCTACCCATGAAAATGTTTTTATTCAGCGGTATAGAGATTTTGCTGTTTGCAACTGACTTATATAAGAACCTTACTGGGTATGGGGAAGCAGTGAAGACTATATATTAGTCTTGTGCATCCCATGCCTTGTGTGCTATATGATTAGGATAGAAGTTCTCTAATTGGAACGTTTAGTCTATAGGAGATTAAATATATATATGGTGTTTCAGATGGAAGTGAATAAGTGTTCTAGTCCGGATAGTCTTCCTATTAAATTTTATCAGCATTTTTGGAACTTGGTGGGCCCTGATATGCTGACTCTGTTCAATGAGCTTTACCATAATAAACTGGATATTGCTAGATTTAACTATGTCATTTTTACCTTGTTATCTAAGGTCCAAGTGTTAGAGATATGCCCTAAAGGAAAATAATAAAGGGTGTTTATTATCATATCCCATTAGTTTATAATAGGTTTTTGCACCATGATATAACTGTATTAATTGGAATGGTACACATGTGGTATGTAAAAACCAAATTCCTAGTAGCCTCTAATTAACTAGTTCATTGGTCAACTGATGATCAAGGTTTTATGATCATGGAAATTTATGTCAATTGACAATAAGATCATGTCAATAGGTGAATGATGTGATGGAAACATGTATCCATTATAAGTATTACAACACGATCGAGTCACAAAATTCATCGCTGCAATAATTAGGAAACGAAGTAACCTACTCCTTAGACCGTAAGATAAGATCTAATCATTATCACCCAAGACCGCTTCGATTGACGTAAGATGATGATCATAAAGGTGTATCTCAGGAATTACGAAGGGATAGATTGAGGTGTATGTATCAAGACCGGATTTACTCTCCCGCGTGATAGGAAGATACGACGGGCCCACTCAGTGAGATTACATCCATAAGCTGCACAGCGTATGACAAGGTCATAGGAATAGAATATCACCAGAATAAGTTAAGTTGCGCTTATCGGTAACGATAACGAGCTAGGTATCGTGATACCGACAATTAGATCTCGGACAAGTCATGCATTGAAGAAACAAAAGGAATTGGACTCAATTGTATGGTTCAAACGACGTTTGGAATGCGTAGGGGTCATTATGAAAATTCAAGTCCCGTTGATCATCATTGGTCTGAGAGGTGTCTCGATCATGTCTAGTATATTCCCAAAATATAGGGTAATACACTTAAGGGTTTGATAACGCTTGAAGATTGTTTGGAATCATCGGGATCACAAGAAGAAAGAGAAGAGAGAACCAAAGTGTTCTAGGTGAATCAGAAGGTAGTTCAAAGTGATCCAAAAAGGAATTTCGGCTCATAGGGAATTGAATATTATGTATTTAATATTAATTAATGGAATTAATATTAAACGGTAGATTGTGAGCACTGTATACAAATCGTGCGTACAACGTCGTGTGGTATTGACTCGTGGTCTCGTTTATTTACTCAGTAGTTCTACAATACTAGGAGTATTCCTACATGCTTGATGAGTAAGAATAAAGTTTTTCATTTTCTAAATTGTCGGCATGCAAATTCATAGAAAGGAGTTGACTCGCTCAAAACTTTGTGTGGTTTTTGGTAAATATTGACTCCCTGGTGGGAACCTACAAAAATATTTTTTAAAAAAATTCTATGAGCAATATATTACTTACATGTAGTTCAAATTTGAGATAATTTTAGAAAATCAAATTTAAATAGAGAAATTAGCCAGGAAGCTAGAAATTTCATAAAACTTGGATGATATTCATGAAACATGGTCCACTTTGTGTGAAAAATATGTCGACATTGTGGGCCATGTTCTTTAAACCCGGGACAAATTTGTCAGCATGCAATAATTGAATTTTCCAACACTCCCGATGGTCTGCGATATATTGAGTACTTGGATACATTAAAATGTTCTTTTTTGCAAAAAGATCAATCTATCACTTACATTTAGTTCCAATTTGATCTAATTTATGTTAATTTATATAAAGATATTTAAGTGGTGAAATTACCTTGGAAGGTTGAAAAATCCTAAAACTTTTGAATTATACATTAAACATGGTTCACTTTGTGTGAAAATTGGTGTAGCGGCATTCTGGGCCATATTCTTTGTACTTTTGTCTGACAAGCACAACCTTTTTGACACTTGGAAAATTAAAAAAGTTGTTGTTCTTATCATATTCGAAAACTTGCCTTGTTCACCATGCCAAGATCCACCTATCTACCTAATATGGACACATTATCATAAATTGTGATGTGGAGATTAATTTGATATAGTTCTGCACCACAAAATTCTTTGGAGGTGGGTTAGAACTTGATGATGAATGATTATTTTATCATATTTTGCGTGTCTTCAACTGATTACTAGTTTTAAAATTGTTCAAATTCATGAGAGCGAAATTTATCTGGGATTTTGATGAATTGTATTCTGAGTTTGTAAAGTTTCAAGTCATTTTCCATGACTAAAGCGTATTAAGTGGGGGAGGTTCTAAAAAGATGGGAGACCTTGGAATTGATTGCCCATTTGAGGACCCTTTCCTCGACAAAGTTGAATGCCTTTGGAGCACTGGAGGTGTTTTGATGTCGACTGTGAATGGTGTCTGGTATCTGCTTCGTTTGGTGCTTTTGTCCTGGCATTGGTGGCATCATAATGCAGACTTTGTGTTAAATTCCTGGCTTGATAGTTTACTTGTTGTGTAACATGTGTTATCGGTTTCCTTTGGTATGATGCTCCTTGCAATATCTTATCATGTAAGCATATTATGTTGCTTGCATGTTGTCCATCATGTCGTCCAGATTGCAATATCGATATCCTTTAACTCCATGACATCTTTGGCCAACTATGACTTGATTCCCAGAGCCTTAAAATTTCATTTCAAGCCTTCATTACATATCTGAAAGAGCCTATGAATCTTACACTGAAACTGTATTGCCCATAGCTCGTTGCACCTTTGTTGCTTTTTCATACATATTGTTGGAAAATACAAAATTATGAATCCATTTCTTTCATCTATAGTCTCATATTGCATTGCTTGTGTGTTCAAACTTCAGGACCTTAGAATGTGAGTTTGAGTATTATGAACCTTGTGTAAACAGAAGTTTTCGCTCGTTCCGGGTATCCAAACCTACAATATGTGATTCATTAAGTATCAGTCTGTTCCATGATGTAAGCTGTTTTAGCAAACTAAAATAGTATGCTAAAATGGCTTACATTAAGGAATGGAAGGAGTAGTATGTTACATGCCCCATGCAGATAATAAATCTGCATTTTTGTTTAATTTCATGATAAAATGTTCATTATTCTTCAATGATAAAACCAGTAAATAGTGTTGTTCTCAACTCACCCCCAAAGCTAATCCATGGCACACAACTCCATTGTGTAAATCAGTGTGTATGAATCAATCTTCGATCCGTGGAATCATGGTCAATTGGATGTGCATCCATTTGTCAAACCAAACCATCTGGTTGGGAAATATGACCATGGATCTATTGCAACGCTGAGCTTTTTGATCCACTAACTAAAAATACAGACACAAAAGAGAAAGTTAGATATCCTTGCAAGGGAACTTCAATGTTCAGCTTGAGGTCTCTAAAATCTAGAAGTTCTCGAGTCGAGGTTTAAATTTCAAGGCGTAATTAAGTGGATGCCTTATGTCAGTATCAGACTTTCCAAAAATACAAACGGGTGGTTCTCGGTGCTCACCATCGGCTATAGCCAGTCGCTAGTGCCGACTTCGGGATCACATGATACCAATCATGTGATCCTCTAGGCCTAGCTCTATGCTCACCACGTGTAACATCCCAAAAATACTAAACTTGGATCATCAAACTCTAATCATAAAAAGTAGGGTTAACAAAACCTTTTCTAAATAAAAATATGAAAGCATGCATGTGAGTATGCATCCCATTTTGAATTCTTTTGAATTGCCTTGTTTATGTGTTTCTTTGCTTGTAAAAGGATTCATAGGTGAAATAAACATCATCTAAACAATTCCCAAACTTTTCCCAAAGACAAATAAATCAAAACAAACAAAATGAGTGAATGGTCATTTTGACCAATTTAACTCCCATGCCTACTTTGGCTGTCTTAAACTTTCAGAACTTAACAGAATCTTGTTTGGATCTTTACACCCCTTGATAGTACTCATAACAAAGTATCAAGGCCCACCTTGTGATCATCCAGAAACTTTCAAATGCATAGTTTAATTGACAATTCAAAATTAAATCTTTATCATATGGGAAGATCCCACTTTTTTCAAAAACCACTCAAACAAGCTCAACTTTCAAAACCCAAGCATTTGTAGACTCACCAGCACCAACCTAGAACACCCACCAAAAATCTTTTCAAAATTTAAAACTTGAATTCTTGCGGCCATTTCATCAAACAGCTTGCTGATTCAAATCAAATAAAATCTGAACACTATTGTGAGCAGTGATTGGAGCCTAACTTGTTCCCTCTCTATATCACAGCAACCTCAGTAGATCATCTAGCCAACTAAACCAAGCACTAGCCCCACTGTAAGCTTGGCAATGCCATCAATGGTGAACAGCCAAAGCTCACAATGTCACCCCAGTGTAGACAACAAGCTAGGAGAAGAAACAAGCCTAGCCAACATGTCTGGGAGCAAGCCAACACCCCAACGCCACTCCCTGTCCAGCGCTCGAGCGTTGCCAACCCCTGTACCACACGCACAGACCGTGCCCAGCTCGCCAGCAACCATGCCGAGCATGGGCCAGAGCGCCACCCTCGACCGAAGACCACAGACCGCGGGCCGCCCTCGCAACGTGCATACACGATCACCACCGACCCAGGAGACCGCCAGACACCCTCGTTCGCCGCCCTATGCCCCGTAGCCACCGCTCGCCGCCGAAGACGCCGCCTCGGCCGCGCAGAGCATCGCACGTTCCAGACCATTTGCCACCGCCCCTACATGCGCATTAAAGCCGTAGAGCATCGCCAGGAGACCACCAAGTGATCGCCACCGCCGGCCATGCCTCTAGCAACCCGTAGCCATGTCGCCACCGTCGCCAGCCCATCCCGTTCGGTCTCGTCGTCGCGACTATAAATAGAGGCCACCCCCAGCCGAATTGAGCACACCATCTCACTCCCCTCTCCTCACTGATTGTTCCACCCCGTTCCCGAAGCAAGGCGAGCAGCGCTTCGCTGGAATTTCACCAGAGCCTGCCGCTGCTGGAGAAGAAAGGAGCCAGCGATTGGAGCCGCCCTAGGAGAAGCTGCCAGTACCAGGAGTTTCGCCGTCGTCGACTTCGTCATTCGCCCGCCTCGCTAACCCTCGCCTGATCCCCGGTGAGCCCCCGATGACCCCCACCTGTCGCGTTAGGTTTTAGTCTCGCCGGCATTGCCCGACGTGAACGACGACCCTCAGCCGTTGGATTAGAAGTAGATCGAATGCACCATATTGCCCCATACCGCTTCGCACCCTCTCGGCTCACTGACGCGTGGGGACAACAACTTAACCAGCCAGCGTGGCTTGTGCTTAGCAGGCCGCCCAAGATCATTTCCCAAGGCCCGCAGTTGTTTGAATTTGGATTTTTTCCATTTTCATTCAAACACACTTCTGCACCTAGTTTCAAAAATTAACCCAGCTCGATTCAGTGAACCAAATTGAATGAAACCAATTTTTTTAGAAAGGTCTAGAAGTGCTGAATCCAAGACCGTTGGATTTAACTCATTTGGATATGTAGATCACCCTTGGTAAAAATAACAAGGAAGAAGCTTTTCTGCATTCAAGCATTTTTCAAATTTAAACCATAATAGCTTTTGAGTTGATTCCAACTCTCAAAAATCACATTTAACCATACCTTTAAGAATATATAAAAATATATAGGATTACTTACATAAATAATGACCAAGTAATAAAAGAATATCACATAAGCATTTTAGTCACTTTATTTAATTAAAAATAAAAGGTTAAACCTTATTAAATTGTGACACCACTTTAAATCACATTCCCATGGACTAAAATATGTGGTGATGACATGTGTCAATATGATCCCATGTTTGGTTTGGGGAATATTAAATCTTAAGTAGTTTTTCAATGAGTAGAAATTACTTTTCTAAAAACAAAAGGAATTAAACCAAGCTTTGATCTGGTAATGTTAGTGATGATGCTAGATCATCTATAGGACCCATTCTATGTGATTATTGCAAGTAGTTAAGTATTGTTTGGTGATTGTGTACCTCGTATTTATTCATAGACGCTAGTACCGACCAAGGATACGAGGAGGAAGGAGGATACTACGAAGAAGAAGCCGAGGAGAACTTCAACCACTGCTCTGCACAAGGCAAGCCCAATACTACTAGTTGAATGTGTAAGCTAACACTTGCAATTTAGCAAGATTATACTGATACTGATGCAAGCCAATACTTGCTTGTCACCATGCCAACTATATGCCTTAAGCATAGATGATCCTACCCACTTGATAAACCAATCCTAGTTTTTACTTACAAGCTTTATACTTTATTTCTTTATCAAAGATATTACTTAGAGTTTACTTAAGTAAATTGTAGATACTAGAAGGATATTTGAAGGTTGCATAAAGAGCATAAAATTTGGCCTAAGCTAGATAATCCTTGTGTCATCCTAAGGCATGAGATTGAACTTAGTTAAACTCCACTAGTTTACCTCCCCTCATTAGTACTTACCCCCACATATAGATGCTAGTGCTAAGCATAAAACTTGATTAAATTTAGATGGGAGTACTTGGTGGAAAAATGGTTATGAAAACCTTGGATTGATGGATCATTCTATTGAAATGTTTTGGACATGTCTTTCCGAACACCAGATGATTTATGGTGATGAAAATGTTGAGGCATGAGCCTTAGACCTTTATAAAACTGATGGTTTTCTGGATGCGATACCATTCCAATTTTACCGTACAACCACAATACCCGAGAATTGGGTAGGGCTTGACTGGAAACTTATATACCTTAGTATTAGTTCCCTCACGGCCAAGGTCTGAGCTGAGGCTACCTTGTGAAGATTGTCCACTTGTCAAGATGACAGTTGGTCATGGTTGGGAAGCCAAACTCACAGGAGAGGTGCTTATACTAGGGCGTGTAATTGAAAGGTTAGGATTGATTATCCGCATACTGAGTATGGTGAATTCAGGATTTGTTCCTGACGGATGTATCGAATGTTGTGGTAAAAGTGTACAATCTCTGCAGAGTGTCAAACTATTCGAATAGCTCGTCATGATTATGGACAGTTGGAGTGGCCATACTGTTTCCCCGTCAGATGTTTTCAAAATGACTTATAAAATGATTTGAGACTTTGACTTGACCACAACAGAGTTGTGGCAAGAGATACAAGTTCCCACTTAGGTATTATAAAACCTTACTAGCATTCGTTGTTTCCAAACTTAGTAGAGGTAAATCTGGCTTTTTGCAAAACAACCCTAGAGCTTAGTGTCCCACTACAAAAACCCCTTGTACCTGTTAGTATTAGTTTGCGAGTACTTAAATAGTACTCATGGCTTTGTCCCTGGCTATTCCCATGGCCAGACTATGAAGAGGAGTACCTGGAAGATGGACCCCAGGAAGGTTACGACAACTAGGATCATCTCCCATCGTCAGCATTGCCTGTGACCCCGAAGATGGAGCTTCGCCTACGCTACCGTTATTATTACGTATTCCGCTGCTTGTGTTGTATTAAGACTGGATCATGAGATCCTTATTTGTGTAAGACCTTATGTATGGTTTGTAATGGATGATGTACTGTGGTATCCAATTCTGTTATGTCTCGCAAAAATGGTAATCCTGGGATTGCGATGTATGGCATAACAGGCATCTGGGATTAAAAATCCGGGTGTTGACACCACGCCCCGAGCAGCAACGTGGGGAGGTCATGTTCGTCTCTATCATCGGACGCATCGCCGTAGCGGAGGCCATAGTAGGCGAGGCTGCAGTGGAGTTTTGGTATCAGGTTGGCGTGGACTTGCGTTCCTAGCAGCATCAGGAAGCATCAAGAGCAGGGCGCACCCATCATCGCTACTGCCTTGGATCACGGCCGGCCTCGTGTTGTCCATCGGCATGAACTATTGCTCTTCCACTTTCTCTTGAATTTCAATTGAACAAGAAACTACGCGGAAGTTGTTTCAACTTGTGCATGACTCATTCTCGAGAAGTTTTTGTGGAAACCACAAAATTGTTGTAAAATGCAACCAGGATGAAGAAGGTACCTAATAACAGATGCTCGAGTGATACACAGCCCACTCCGTGATCAAACGCTGTTTCATCTTTATGGAAAAGTATATTTCCCAATGACTCTCAATTATATGCCAACACCATGCACTAGCATGGTGCGATTACAAGTTTTTTCTTGCATAACCAAAAATATTACTTGCGCTTAACATTTGAAATGATGGAGATATGTTAAATATATAGAGCTTAGATATATGATATAGTGAAGCATTCCTCTCTGAAACTTTGCAACAGGGCAATCATAAATCGCACTAGCCATTCCCCAACCATCTCTACCCTAATATGCAGATTGCTCACATGTTTACTCAGTGATATGTCCTTCTAAAGCAAGCTAACATAGTCCAGTTTATTTAAATATCTTTTGCAAAAACTAAAAACATTTTATTATCCAGAAGTCAGTATGCTTCGTAATCTCCAATTCATCATCAAATAAAAGCAGTTTTAGTGAACTTCATCTTTCTTGTTGGATATAACGTCTTCAATGTTAGAGTTTCCTTTTGTTCTCATGAAAAATCTCATGCTCAGAACGAGTATGGGTTATGTAAGAACATTCTTTTTCTTGAAGAAATTGTGGGTTTGGATCTATAAATTTTTTGTGCGTCACCGATTAGGAATATGGGTTTTCCATATTCTTCAAGAACGATTTTGTTTGTTTCTCTTTCTTTGCAGGATGAAATGAATGGTTGATCCATTTTTTCATGGAAGTTGTAGTTTGTACACGCTTCATCTTCAAATCTTCACTTATGATTTTTTTTTCTTCCACCTGATATGCATAGAATATAATCTTGTTTTCATTGGTGCTCAAGATTTTGTATGGTAAAGAACAACAAAAAATAAAAACATATTTCCAGGTGTTTCATTCTCTAGTGGGAATATTTATGACATTGACATATTTATTCTCCGCTCATGCTCCATGTCCATTGTTTGATTCTAAGAAATACAGGGAATGTAAATTTGTTGTTTAGAGAACAATGGGAAAGTCTTATAAGCCGAGTATTTGGGTGCTTGCCTAGTGTTTTTGCTCCAGAACTCAGCAAACAAATCCTTTGCCGAGTGTTCGGCAGAAAACACTCGGCAAAGAAAAGGTACTCGGTAAAAATAAACCGGCAAAGAAAAATACCCGGCACATCATAAAGTTTGACCAGTGTAAAAATCGATAAAAAAGAAATAGTACGAAAATTAGGAACTTTTCAAAGTGCCACATGAATGGGTACCATGTCAGAAAACAAAAAAATTCTACTATGAGAACACACCAATCCAAGATCTATCTATGGAGAAGTACAATAATGAGCGGGATATGGTATTCATACCTTTGAAGGCTGGTCGCAGAATTACGTTTCGCACAAACATTGCTGATGAAGCCTAACTCCTAGTGCATCAACTAAACCAATTTTTAGTGGATTTCCTCTTTATGGATGGATCTAACCTCGTCAATATAACTGATATTTCTTACATATAGTAAGTTGGGCATAATCGTGCATACGAGTCAATTTGCATAATATTCTCCAACACATGTTCTGATTATAATATTTATCATGACAAATTTGACGACACTAATCTCACTTGGAAATATTCACTTTCGTTCTTGAAACATCTTATGGTTGTAGCACCTACAAAAGTCTCAAGTAAAGTGATCAATAACCGGTGCCTTGGTTACTCCTTCATGTCGAGATAGCTCCCGAGAAGTTGCAAGATATGGATTCTAGTGAGAAGGGGGAAATTGCAAGTTATAGTGAGCATGGCCGAGTCATACATTGTCAACATGGTTATCAAACGGTGCTTCATCTTTTTGAAACACTGCCGTTCCCAATGACTCCTAATTCTACACCTACACATTACAGTACCACCATGTTGCTGCAATGTTTTTCCTTACATGACCAAATAAACTACTCAATCTAAACATTTCAATCGATATAGACATGTTGAAATATAGAACTCATATAAATGATATCGTGAAGCATTCCTCTCCACAACTTGACAAAAGGACATTCATACCCGCCACTGGCCATTTACCAACCGTCTCTACCCTACCGTGAACATGCAGATCGCCAATAAGGACAACCAATGATCACATGGTTATTTAGTTAATGTCCTTCTAAAGCAAGCTAACATGGTTGAAGTTTATTTATATCTTCTGTGAAAACAACATTTTTTTCTTAAATTCATCAACCTTTGATGTTTCCAATGCATCAAGTGAAATAGTTTCAGTGAGCTTCCTCTTTATTGTCGACTATAACCTCTTCAGAATTACGGTTTTCTTTTGTTCTCTTGAATAAAATGATAAAATTGGGTCGAGTGTGGATTTAGGTGTGAAAATTATTTTCCTTGAGGAAATGTATGGGTCTGGAGGATCGGAACAATTTTATGTGTGTGAAAAATTGTGATCAGAACAATTAGGAATGTGAGTTTTCCTCCTTTTTTCTTGCACCGGATCAGGAAAGGCTTGATCATTTGTTTGTTTCATTCGTCGCATGATTAGAACTTAATGGTTGATCCTTTTATTCAAGGAAGTTGTTGTTGTTACTTGTGCATGGTTCATGCTCCAGATTTATGGAGTACATCATATTTGGTTCCACAAATTTTTCTTTTTCCAATTGATAAGCATTAGCAGTTAAGTTGACTCCGTAAAAAACTATGAATTCAATGACGTAATGTTTGATTGATATTACCAATGGTTCTTGATGTATGTTGCACAGTGAAAAGATGTATGGCAAGATGAGGGACGGCTGCCTGCCATCGAACATGGATTCAGGAACTATAGCATCTATTTCTTCAGCTCAATTCTGCTCAAGTGTGTGCATATTGGTTACTTTAAGAAAAGTTCTCTGAAGTTGCACACTTACCCAAAGTTAAAAAAACCGAACATGATCTGGGCGGGTCCGAACGTTCTTCATGAAGGTGTTGTAACTTATGCATCATTCATGCTCCACATGCTGTATGAACTATGGAGTAAATCAGTGATAAATTGTTTCTTACAATTGATATGCATTGAATATACTATAATCATGTGTCATCTCTGTTCATAACTTTTTATCTTAAAGTGTAAATAAAGTAAAAAAAGAAGTATGTTCATGCTCAACGCCCATACTTTGATTGTAAGAAATGCTCAAAGTCACCACAAGAGCGTTACTCCAACTGGTGTGCTAGGCCACGTTATTGTTCTCGGTTTACTGCATGCAGCTGTAGCCAGGAAAAATGGTCAATGTGCTCATTCTTAAAGAAGTTTGTATACAATACCCGCGAGAAAGCTCTGGTGTCCAGAAAAAATATTTGTAGAATCCATGGCTTGATGAGTACGAAAGAGACAAATAACGCAGCTTTCGAATGCAATCTTAGCGTGATCATTGATCACCTCATCCAGCCAATAAGACGCTCCTGGACTCATGGTGCGGCTTTTGGTGCATGGTCACCTCAAGCCGATGCTAAGTTCCTCGCAAGGCAGTGAATGAGCGACGAAGTTCTAAGAACAATATTGCCAAATTTTTAATTAACTATTCATGAAGGAAAATTCAAGTTCAGCTACCAATATACTTCATTAGCTGGTGACCACAACTGACGATGATCATACAAGGATTCATCATTGGTGAGATATGCACACGTCGATAGAGAAATATATTTTTCCTCTTCATTTTAAATATAATCAAAATCGATGATCAATAAAGTCCAAATAAAGCTTAACTTTTGCTCTATCACTAGCCTTTACACAAATCAATTTACTAGGGGTATCATTGAGTTACTACCAGTTCCCCCACTGCGATAAATCATTGGTAGTCTACGGCGTGGCACACCCAACAAACACATGCCGCGTGTGGATTCATGTCCTCCAACCATGTTCAAAATGTTCCTTCTAAAACCTTCCAATCTAGAGTGCCAATTCTAGCATCAACACTAACCTTGTAAATTCATCCAACTCTAGAGTGATAATTCTAGCAGTAGCATAACCTTTTAACATGCTCCTAGAGAGGAAGCATGGTTCCTGTGGCAAGGTAACTATACCGGTTCTTCTGGCAGGCCTAAAAAATACCACATGGTTAAATGGGTAGATGTTTGCATCCCCAAGTATTTTTGGGGCATAGATATTTTGGTATCTCGACATAATGTGACTCCTATGTTGAGATGGTTTTGGAGGATACTTTCTGATGAGGTGTTCCTCTGGCTCTAGCTTATCAAAGGAAAATACCTACAGGGCTTTCCCCTTATGGCTTGTGATCGAAAGGAGGAATCTCGGTTTTGGAGATCCCTTCAGACTATAAAACATGAGATCGATTTGGGTGTACTTCTCCATAGGCAATGGAGAAGGTACCCTATTTTGGCTTGATCCATGGTTTAGTAGGAACCCCCTTTGTAGGGAGTTTCCTTATATCTTTGTGATTCGCTCAAACCCGATGCACCTGGTTTCCTCAACAATTTAAAATGGGACTTAGAACATTTTGTTTTGATGAAATTTTGGCGCTGATGAAGCTAGGGCATGGATCGAGCAAAGAACGAGCCTACCCAAGCCTTTACTATGCTATCTGGATAGAGTTTCATGGCATATTCCCACGACGGTATCTGCTAACAGGACGCTTTTCAGAGCTCCAACCTTACCGTGGACCTCCCATATCTGGAAAGCCCCAATGCCTTTAAAGATTAAGATCTTCGTCAGACAACTCCTCCATTATCACCTTCTATCGGGCATTGAGCTGTCTAAGAGACATGGATGGGCGATGACATTGAGTTGTATCGCTACCTTTTTATTTAGTTGGGTTTATTTATGTTGTGGCCCTATCAGACTCAATACAGGAAAAATTTGCTACGCCGACAGCCGGCTGCCGTCGGCGTAGCCCCCTCGGCATACGTCCTCGTCGGCACAGCTACGTGGCCGTCGGCACAGCCCTCCCCCCTCGGCATAGCGTCTTACACTGGGTCTCGCGTGTCAGACGGCGTCTTGACTAACGGTTCAGACTGGAGCTACGCCGACGACCAAGCCGTCGGCACAGGAATGGAGGCCGTCGGCATAGCCTAAAATATATTTTTATTTTTTAAATTTTTTTTATTTTTTATTAATCTTTGAATTATTTGACTCCCTAATCTCCAGCTTTAATCATTTTAACACTATTTATAGTTAATAATTTATTAAATTGCAGTCTTATTTAAAGTTCCCGTTCGGTCACCCATCCTAGCACTACTCCAGCTCTAGCACGCTTAACTTCCTCGTTCCTTCAGAATCTCTTTCCGCAAAGCAATTTATTCATTGTTGTCAATACTATGATATCATTCCTATTAACTCTTATATCATCATGTCATATGGTTGTATTTTTTGAAATTACAAGCAATTATTTAATTAAACAACAATGAGTAAGTAAAAATATTATTGAATTCAAATAAAAATATAATGATTTTATTTTTATTTGTATTTTTATTTAATATGGAATAATTAATATCTTTAAATCTGTAAATCAGAATTCGGCAAATAATATGTCTAAATTGATTAGAAAAATGAGAGGAATCCAAATATAATATCAATATCAACTTATCACAAACTATGCCGTGATTCTTATCATAATTTCATTTGCCTGTTTAAAACGGCACGCATAAAGATTCTTAGCTCGGGGCTGAGGCTCGCTAAACTTAAAGTGGATCTACGATGAAACAAAATATTTTGAACTTAAAAATGATTTTTGTAAAAAATCATGAGCATCCGATCATGTACCTGTAGTTCATATCTGACCTACTTCCTACCGATTCGGCAGGAATTTGTCTTTTTCACCAGGGATAGACGGAAATGTTTGACATCCCCGTGTTATGAAATTATCCATGTAAGGTGGTCTAGTATTTTTGAAAAATGTGACGGTAGTATTTTTAAATAGCCATTTGGTGGTTGCTTCACAAAACCGTCCGTTTTTTGCACTCGGAAAATGGAAAACGGATTTTTGGTGCGACGAAAAGGAAAACTTTCTCCTGAAACATTGTTCGCCATCCCATGATGCATACTTATGCATAATATGGACACATTATCACAAACTATGCCTTCATTCTAGCCATAACATTGGTCATTTGACCCGAAAGTCAAGAAACCTCGAACGAGATAGGTCATTTTGTGAAGGTTTTTTTGAGACATAATCAATATACCAAGTTTGATATTTTTCCTTCTAACTATGTCACATAATATGACACCACGCAAAGGTTTCACGTTGTTTGGATCGTTTTTGAATTTATGATGCCCGTTTTAAACTATCGTTAAACTTTGTCGAATGGCGGACATGAAGATTCTTAGCTCGGGGCTGAGTCTCGCTAAACTTGAAGTGGATCTATGATGAAACAACATATTTTGAACCTAAAAATGATTTTTGTAAAAAATCATGAGCATCCGATCATGTACCTGTAGTTCATATCTGACCCACTTCCTACCGATTCGGCAGGAATTTGTCTTTTTCACCAGGGATAGACAGAAATGTTTAAGATCCCCGTGTTATGAAATTATCCATGTAAGGTGGTCTAGTATTTTTAATTAGCCATTTGGTGGTTGCTTCACAAAACCGTCCTTTTTTTGCACTCGGTAAATGGAAAACGGCTTTTTGGTGCGACGAAAAGGAAAACTTTCTCCTGAAACATTGTTCGCCATCCCATGATGCATACTTATGCATAATATGGACACATTATCACAAACTATGCCTTCATTCTAGCCATAACATTGTTCATTTAACCCGAAATTCAAGAAACCTCGAACGAGATAGGTCATTTTGTGAAGGTTTTTTGAGACATAATCAATATACCAAGTTTGATATTTTTCCTTCTAACTATGTCACATAATATGACACCACGTGAAGGTTTCACGTTGTTTGGATCATTTTTGAATTTATGATGCCTGTTTTAAACTATCATTAAACTTTGTCGAATGGCGGACATGAAGATTCTTAGCTCGGGGCTGAGACTCGCTAAACTTGAAGTGGATCTATGATGAAACAACATATTTTGAACCTAAAAATGATTTTTGTAAAAAATCTTGAGCATCCGATCATGTACCTGTAGTTCATATCTGACCCACTTCCTACCGATTCGGCAGGAATTTGTCTTTTTCACCAGGGATAGACAGAAATGTTTAAGATCCCCGTGTTATGAAATTATCCATGTAAGGTGGTCTAGTATTTTTGAAAAATGTAATGGTAGTATTTTTAATTAGCCATTTGGTGGTTGCTTCGCAAAACCGTCCTTTTTTTGCACTCGGTAAATGGAAAACGCCTTTTTGGTGCGACGAAAAGGAAAACTTTCTCCTGAAACATTGTTCGCCATCCCATGATGCATACTTATGCATAATATGGACACATTATCACAAACTATGCCTTCATTCTAGCCATAGCATTGGTCATTTGACCCGAAAGTCAAGAAACCTCGAACGAGATAGGTCATTTTTTGAAGGTTTTTTGAGACATAATCAATATACCAAGTTTGATATTTTTCCTTCTAACTATGTCACATAATATGACACCACGTGAAGGTTTCACGTTGTTTGGATCATTTTTGAATTTATGATGTCCGTTTTAAACTATCATTAAACTTTGTCGAATGGCGGACATGAAGATTCTTAGCTCGGGGCTGAGACTCGCTAAATTTGAAGTGGATCTATGATGAAACAACATATTTTGAACCTAAAAATTATTTTTGTAAAAAACCATGAACATCCGATCATGTACCTGTAGTTTATATCTGACTCACTTTCTACCGATTCGGCAGAAATTTGTCTTTTTCACCAGGGATAGACGGAAATGTTTAAGATCCCCGTGTTATGAAATTATCCATGTAAGGTGGTCTAGTATTTTTCAAAAAATGTGACGGTAGTATTTTGAATTGGCCATTTGGTAGTTGCTTCATAAAATCGTCCTTTTTTTCCACTCGGTAAATGAAAAACGGCTTTTTGGTGCGACAAAAAGGAAAACTTTCTCCTGAAACATTGTTCGCCATCCCATGTTACATACTTATGCATAATATGGACACATTATCACAAACTATGCCTTCATTCTAGCCATAACATTGGTCATTTAACCCGAAAGTCAAGAAACCTCGAACGAGATAGGTCATTTTGTGAAGGTTTTTTGAGACATAATCAATATACCAAGTTTGATATTTTTCCTTCTAACTATGTCACATAATATGACACCACGCGAAGGTTTCACGTTGTTTGGATCGTTTTTGAATTTATGATGCCCGTTTTAAACTATCGTTAAACTTTGTCGAAGGGCGGACATGAAGATTCTTAGCTCGGGGCTGAGACTCGCTAAACTTGAAGTGGATCTATGATAAAACAACATATTTTGAACCTAAAAATGATTTTTGTAAAAAATCATGAGCATCCTATCATGTACCTGTAGTTCATATCTGACCCACTTCCTGCGATTCGGCAGGAATTTATCTTTTTCACCAGGGATAGACGGAAATGTTTAAGATCCCCGTGTTATGAAATTATCCATGTAAGGTGGTCTAGTATTTTTGAAAAATGTAACGATAGTATTTTGAATTAGCCATTTGGTAGTTGCTTCACAAAATCGTCCGTTTTTTGCACTCGGTATGGAAAACGGCTTTTTGGTGCGACGAAAAGGAAAACTTCCTCCTGAAACATTGTTCGCCATCCCATGATGCACACATATGCATAATATGTACACATTATCACAAACTATGCCTTCATTCTAGCCATAACATTGGTCATTTGACCCGAAAGCCAAAAAACCTTGAACGAGATATGTCATTTTGTGAAGGTTTTTTGAGACATAATCAATATACCAAGTTTGATATTTTTCCTTCTAACTATGTCACATAATATGACACCACACGAAGGTTTCATGTTGTTTGGATCGTTTTTAAATTTATAATACCCGTTTTAAACTATATATAATGTTTTATGTTTCACTTATTTTTTTTATAAATGTGTAATATTTGAGTGTAGATAGATAGGTCTTATTTTTCTGCAAATTTTGATATATTATTTGTATTTTTCTGAATTAGAATGATTTAGTTATGATTTTTCAAAAAATAATGAGATAAAAGCCAAAAAATCTGAAGGCCTACGCCGACGGCTAGGCCGTCGGCACAGACCAAATAAATTTTTTCAAAGAGCTGTGCCGACGGCCTGCCTAACATCGTTTCCATCGCCGTGTGTAAACTGGGGCTACGCCGAGGGCTATACCTATGCCGAGGGCCACCGTCGGCACAGCCCTCTGTACTATGCCGACGGCTACCGTCGGCACCGTCACCTATGCCGACAGCCACGCTACAGCCAGGAAGGTTGCTACGCCGACGTTCCCGACATTTGGCCGTCGGCGTAGCCGGCCGGCCGTCGGCATCTTAAGTCTTTCCTGTAGTGACTTATTTTTATTTGACTTGCACTTGATCTTCGTATGGTGGTGATTGGTTTATTTATAAAACAGGGTGAACACCTATTTTGGGAGTAATCTGTTCTTAATAAAGTAGTGCCTTACATATTGCATGCAGCTAATAAATCTGCATTTATTAATGACATAATAAGATCAACATTCTTCATCTACAGTGTTATTCACAGCTAGTTCCAAAAGCTAATCCATGGCACGCATAATCATTGTGTAAAGCAGTGTGTATGGATAAATATACTGCAAATCTTCGAACTGTGGAGTGTCGGTCATTTGAAATTGAATGTGCATCCATTTGTCTAACCAAATTTCTACGATCGTTGGAGAATATGACCATTTATTGAGATACAGCGAGCATTTTGATCCGGTGGCTGAAAACACAGAAAGGAAAGAGAAAGGCAACTACCCTAGCAATGGAACGAGATCTCGAAAATCTAGCAGCACTCGAGATCTCGAAAATCTAGAAAATCAAAGGCACTCGAGATCATGTTCAACTCGAGATCTCGAAAATCTAGCAGCACTCGATTCCCGGTTTGAATTTCAGAGCATAAGCGGATGCCTTATGTCAGTATCAGACTAGCCCAAAATACTACTCCCTTCGTTTTAAAAAGGGATGTCTCAAGTTTGTTTGAATTTAGATGTATCTATATATTAAATAGTGTCTAGATACATTTAAGTTATTTAGACAAACTTAAGACATCCTTTTTAGGACGGAGGGAGTAACAGGTTGCGCTCACCATCGGCTTCAGCCCCATGCCAGTGCCGACTTCACGATCACCGGGTGCCAATCTGGAACTGCTAGGAATAGCCGTGGGTCATCTATCCGTAGCTCCTGAGCGTCAATTTCAAAGGCCGTGCTGGCTACAGTCCTGGAGGAACGTATAGAGGGTGAGGACTAGGGTGGGGCGGAGGCCGTCATAGGCGAGGCGATGGCTGAGCTGCACCAACGGGTGTGCGTGGCCCTGCATCCCAAGGAACGGGATGAGCAGTAGACGTTGGCTGCCTCTGTGACCCAGGATGACAATGCTGCCTGCGCTGTCCATCGCCGTCAACTCTTGGTCTTCCGCTTCTGATTGGACGGAAAACAAAGTGGCACTTGTTGTAACTTGTGCATGTTTCGAACCACAGAATTGTAACAACAGGTGCTAGAGTCATACAACATCCACCTCGTGATCAAATGGTGTTTCGTCTTTATGAAACACTGTCGTTCCCAATGTCTCCCAATTCTACACTGACACAGCACACTAGCGATATACCGTCATTTGGTTGCACATAATTTCTTACATAATATTTCAAGTGATGTAGACACGCTGAATATATGGAGCCCAGCCATATGATATTGTGAAGCATTCCTCTATCAAATTTTATAAGATGACCATCATAGCATTTGCTAGCTATTCACCAACCAAGTCTACCCTGTCGGTGAATGTGCAGATCACCAGTATACTAGCTATTAACCAACTACTCCCACGCTGGTGTGAATAGCACATCGCGAATAATAACACAAATGCTCACATGCTTACTAGTACTATATCAATGTTTATTTATACTCCATTAAGTTTGGCAAAATAAAGGTCTTACATTAGTGAATAGAGTGTTTATCTTTTGTGATATCCACAAACGTTTTAATTTTCCTACGGTCACCGTATTTCCTAATCCCACCTCCACAAACATTATCGACTATAACCCCCTAAAATACAACACACTCCCGCTATCCCGAATTACATATCGCAGATTTGTCAAGATACGTATCTACTGCTAGACATTTGCGACATCCTTTTTTAGACAAAATGTACTATTTATCGGGCATCTGACTCCTAGATCTTCAGGCCTCAACTGAACACCCTCAACTGAACAGTGACCATCATCATGGATTATGTTGTTTTGAAGGTGCCAGACCCGTAACAAAATAAGTAGGATCGTTGGGTGAGTTTCAGATGGAGAATTTGACAGTAAAATAAGGAAAAAGTCATGACCAGTATGTATGAACATGTCTTCATAGGGCAGACTCCATACCTCTCTCATTTTATCTCTAATAGCTTTACCCTTTGTACAAGAAACTGTGGCATCTAAGCCCTTCTTTCTCACCTGTAACACAGATAGTGTAGGTGCTATCAAGTTCCAGGGTTCTGCGCCATTTGTGACAATCTAGCTACTAGGGGGGTGCGGCCACCCCAGGCACCCCCTCGGGTTCCCTCTGCGCCTATAAGTTACCCCTTGACCTAAAAACTGAGGGGGTTTTGACGTTTTTCCAGAAAGAGTTTCGCTGCGCGACCACCACCACAAACCAAGATTCGGATCCAAAAACTCCGTTCTGGCATCCTGCTGGGACGGAGAACTTGGGGAGGATCATCGTCATCGTCATCACGCCTCTCCATCAACCATCAATGTTTCCCTCATCCATGAGTGAGTAATCCCCCGCTGTAGGCTATGGGGATGGTAGGGATTAGATGAGTTCTATCTTGTAATCGAATAAGATTGTTAGGGCATAGTGCTTAGTATATCTATTAGTGCTATTTGACTCTGTTGCAACTTGGTGTGCTTAATGCTTGTCACTAGGGCCCGAGTGCCATGATCTCAGATCTGAGCTTATTATTGAATCATTACGATAGTACTGTTTGTGATTTTATCTGCAAGTTGTGTACACATATCATTGTCCGGATCCAAAGGCCCCGAAGTGACAGAAATTGGGACAACCGGAGGGGATGGCTGTGGTGTGAGGATCACATGTGTTCACGGAGTATTAATGCTTTGCTTCGGTGCTCTATTAAAAGGAGCACCTTAATTGCTAGTAGTACCCTTGAGGCCCCGCTTCCACGGGCTGGCAGGACAAAAGATGTTGTGCAAGTTCTCATTGCGAGCATGCATGACTATATATGGAGCACATGCCTATGATTGTTTAGTACTTGGATGCTTGTTCTTATTTATCTGCAATGCCCTAGATCATGAAGTTACATGTTTAGACTCGTCCATGCAACGCCCGTTCATCCATCCCTATGACTGCCGCGCTCTTATCCTACTGTTTGCTGCTACTGTTACTATTGCTCATGTTTTACTGCTGCTGTTGCTTTGTTGTTGCTTTGTTGTTGCTACTGATAAACTTCCATGAGCAAGAACTACTTCCACGTGCAGCTAAATTGACAACTCAGTTGTTAAGGATTGCAAGTATTCTTTGGCTCTTCTTGTGTCGAATCAATAAATTGGGTAATACTACCCGCGAAGACTGTTGCGATCCCCTATACTTGTGGGTCATCAAGACTATTTTCTAGCGCCGTTGCCGGAAAGCATATCTTTATTTGTAAGTTCACTTGGATCTACTATTGTTCACTGCTACTCCATTCATCATGGGTAAGTCTCGTGATGGAAAGTTTCCTATTTTACCATCCACTACAAGAAGAGGTACAGTCCTAAACACCTCTGTTGCTCTTGATTCACTATCTATTATAAGTAAGCTTGTCTCACCACCACCACATAGTCATGCTACACACATTGCTACTACTGCTGAGACTGAAACTGCCTTTGATGCTCATGATGTTACTTCTACTATGCTTGATGCGAGTGGTTCATTAGGTTCTTTCCTAGATGCTACTATGGCTAGTCTAGCAAATACTAAAACTCCTAGTGAAGACACTGTTACACCTGTTAGCTCACCTGAGTCTAGAGAAAGTTATGATATTAATGATGGTTACATTGAGTTCACTGATGAATTTGTTGAAGAGTGCTGAAACACACATGGTACTAGTTCTATTAAGAGTCTCCTTGCTAGGTGTACCATTATTCCTAAACTGTCCTCCGATCCCAAGTTTGCCACCTCTCTCATAGATATTAAAGATAAAGATTATGATTTCTCTCTTGATTTATGCTATTTAGACATTGTTGAGAAAGAACCTTTTTGTGGGACTTAAAATGAGAGTGTTGTGGCTCATATGAATGAGCTTTCTACTATGAGTGCTTTATTCTCTGATAATTTTATGATACGCAAGTACTTTGTTACTAAGATCTTCCCTTTTTCACTAAAAGGAGAAGCTAGGGCTTGGTTTAATAGATTACCTCCTGGTTCCATTGATAGCCCTGATTGTTTGATTGCTTCTTTCTTCCAAAAATATTTTCCTCCCAGTGCTAGACATGCTGCTTTGCAGAGAATTTTTTATTTTAAACAGGGAGAAAAAGAGAATTGCCTGAGTCATGGACAAGGTTCTGTGCCTTGATTCATGCACATCCTGGATGTCCATTGCCTAAGAATGAGCTTCTTGATATTTATTATAATGGACTAACTGATGATTCTAGGACATACCTAGATAGATTTTCTGATTGTGTTTTCAGGAAAAGAACTCCTACATATGCTGAAGAATTAATGGCTAAGATAAGCAAGAATTATGATGATTGGACTTCAGCTGAGCTAAATGCACCTGAGCCTATTACTCCAGAACCAATTGTGCCTGAACCAGATCCAATACCAACACCAAAGAAGAGGGGAGTTATTGCATTAAATGATGAAGTGATGAAGGAAGCTAAGAAATGTATTAAGGAGAAAGGTATTAGAGTTGAAGTTGTGAAGAATATACCTCCTATAGAAGAATTATGTAAGCCAATTCCCCACTCATCCACTATTGAGGTACACTCTCTCCAACACTTTGATGAAGGTGATATTCCTTATGGTAAGCCTCCTAATCAATGTTTAGAGGAACTTGACATTTTTATTGTTAAGCAGGGTAATTTTAATAAACAAGTTTAGAATCATTTATTGGAAAACTCTAGAGCTATTAATGAGTTGAAATATATTGTGGAAAGAACTTCTAATGATATTAAAATACTTTGTAAACACTTTCAAATGGTTCAAACCCAACTTGATCAACTTGCTAAGGTACAAAAGGATATGCTAGTTAATGCCTCGGGAGATAAACATGTTTATGGAATTAGAACTAGGAGTGGTATAGCTACTCAACATCCTTTATATCCTGAAGGACACCCTAAAAGAATTGAGCAGGATTCTCAACAAGGTGAAAGTAGTGGTAGTCCTCGTAAGAGAAAGAAAAAGAAACATAAAATAGTTGAGGAACCACTTGAACCTGCTGTAGATCATAATAGTATATCTGTCTCTGATGCTGAAACTAAAAGTGGTGATAAAAATGATGCTCCCAATAAGGAGGAAGTTGAGGAAGAACCTGAGAAGCACACTAAGAACACCCGATATACTAAGGAAGATTTTATTGCTAATGAGCACAGTAAAGAGAGAGAACCTTGGGTGCAAAAACCTATGCCTTTTCCAGGTAAGAAACACGAGTCAAAGGAGGAAGAACACTATAACAAGTTTTGTGAGTGGATGAAGCCTTTATTTTTGCAAATTCCTTTGACTGATGCTATTAAGTTGCCCCTTATTGAAAGTATATGAAGGATATTGTCTCTAATAAAAGTAAGATTCCTAATGAGGAGATTTCTACTTTGCTTGCTAATTACTCCTTCAATGGTAAGGTTCCAAAGAAACTTGGTGAACTAGGTATACCAACTATTCCTTGCTCTATTAAGAATAATTATGTTAGAACTGCTTTATGTGATTTGGGAGCTGGAGTTAGTGTTGTGCCTTTTTCTCTCTACAAGAGACTCCAGCTAGAAAAGTTGATACCAACTGATATATTTTTGCAAATGGCTGATAAGTCTACTACTATTCCTGTTGATATATGTGAGGATGTTCCTGTTCAAGTGCCTCATAATTGCTTGGTTTTAACTGATTTTGTTGTGCTTGAAATGCCTGAAGATGATAATATGTCTTTTATTCTTAGAAGACCTTTTCTTAATACCGCAGGTGCTGTCATCAATTGTAATCAAGGAAAAGTAACGTTCAATATTAATGACAAAGAGCATACTGTCTATTTCCCCAAGAAGGTTGCTAAAAGCTATTGCCTGAATTCCATTGAAAATATTGAGAGCATCAAGGTTGGAGAAATATATTGTCCCATTCCACAAGAAAATTTTGAAACTATTATGATTGGGACCGTTGCTATCAAGTATAAGGTAACATAATCACCTTGTGGAATACAAAGTTTTGTTTCATATAAGATTGTTTTGGTAACAAGACTTGATCAACCTTGTTAACAAAAGGATTTTAATAAACAAAATAATGTTTTCACTATAGTTATACTTGCTTTATTTTACTTTTCCCCTTCCTAGTCTTTGCCTTTCTTTTGCTAGCTTTGGTTTTGTTAGTTGTTTGCTTGTTAGAGTGTCTTAGAGCTTCTGTAGTTTGGTTTTAGTTTGCTTTTGCTTCTTCTAAAAAAATCTGTTTCTGCAAGAAAATCAATTTTCATACCCTGAAAATTGGCTAAAAATAAAGTTTCTCGAAAAATTTCAGAAAATTCAAAATAATTTTTTCCTCGAAAAAAGGGGCAGAGGGACACCTGGAGTGACCCAGGGGGCCACCCAGGCACCCACACCCCTAGTGGGCGCGGCCCCCTACAGGTGGCGCCTGGTTGGGGTGTGGCCCACATGGGCCCCTCCAAAGTGTCTCCTCCCAGCCATCTTCTTTCTCTCTCCGAAAAACAACGGAAAACTTGCTCAAGCTCGAGTTCCTGCTGTTCTTGCTCGCGATTTTCGATCTCCTTTCTCAGCCCATCTTTGCTGTTGATTTTTCGATGGATTGCTCCTTGGTATGTGCCTCCTCCACTTGTCCAAATAGATTTGTGATTGATAGATTGTATCTTGAGTATTTTTCTGCTATAGGTGACAGGTTGTGTGAGCTTGCATGCTTGTTCTATGCTAAGATATTTAATTTTGATGCATGTGTAGCCCTCTAGCAAGTTCCTATAGTAGTTTCTCATCATTTATCAACTTGGAAATCACTTGGTTTGATGTTTGTCTAAATTTTTTAGAAATGAAGATGAGTGCATACCCACTAAATTAATATGACTTGATGGTGCCCGAGCCAATGAAAGTTCATCGTGAGGGAGGAGTTTTTCCTTCCATATATCCATGCCATGAATTTATGAGAACTGCGGGAATCCTCTAGGATTTCCAAACTATGATTACCAATGCAGGATTGGAACACTTTGTTGAAGGTGAACCATTTCAATATCTTAAGCTAACCATGGCTATTATGCAGGACTTCCGGTTTACTTGGTCTTCATCTAACCCCATGCTCCATTATAAGATCTACAATATAGCTGTCGACTTGTCTTTTGCTGATTTATGTGCAGCAATTAGAGTACCTAAGTGGGGATCTTGTGAGAAGATCAAGGAGAGGCCCAAGTCACTTATGGATTTATATGCTGAGATTTGCCAAGGTTTCAACTTCTCAAAGGAAAGTGGTAAAATTCGGAACATTCACTTCCCAGCCATTAGATATTTTTCCTATTTCGTTACCAAGTGTGTTCTTACTAGAAAGATTTGTAGGAAGTTATCTTCTTTAGATCTAGATTTTATCGCAGCTACTTTAAATATGAATAGATCTTATAACCTGGGTGCTTTGATAGCTTACCGTCTCACCACCAACCGCGAGAAGGGTGGAATTTGTGGAGGTATTATTGCTTCTAGGTTGCTAGATTTTCATGGTTTAGAGCCTCGCCATTCAGATTATCGGTTCCCTATAGAGAGGCTTGATCTTGAATCCATGATTCAGCATGGTTTTGTTTCCTTGGGGCCTAATGTGAGAAGTTTACCGCATGAATTATGTTTTGCCCAGCAAGGTTCGAGAAAGAGTAGGACTGAGAAAATAGTTTATTTGCCTGCACCTACTTTGTTTAATTTTGGTAACAGGCAAGGATGGTGCTCACAGAGGAGGAGGTTGAAACATATGTGGAGGAGCTCTCCCAGCAAGAGGAGAATGTTAGAGAGGATGTCGAAGATGATTCGGTTCAGCCCTCCAACTTGGGAAAGTCTTCATACCGGCAGCCCTTATTTAATTGGGGTGTGTCTTCTTCTTCTTCATCGCAAGCGCCTGATGATGATCATTCCTATGATAACCCACCAGATTGGGGTTACTACCCGCGCTTTTGATCCCCACTTAGGCCAAAATCCTAAGCTTTGGGGGAGTTATACCGACATCACACTCATTTAGTCATCATGTTTGGTCGGTTCTTTGTATATTCATCGTTTGCTTTCTTTTTGGATTTTGTTTCTGCTTTCTCAAAACACAAAAATACCAAAAATATTTTCGTTGTTTCTTTGCTTTTTAGCTTTGCTTTGCCTTAAAGAAAAATACAAAAAGATTTTTCTTTGTTTGGTTTGTTTTTGCTTTGTTGGCTTGTTGGAAAAATCAAAAACGCCAAAAATATTTGTTGTTCTTCTTTGGTTTTGTGAGTTCCTTGCAGGGTCCAGCCATCCTTAGTGGATTTTGTTTTCATTTTATTATTCAAGTCACACAAGTGAAGGGCAATAATGAATATTAAGACAACTTGAGGTGTGGTAAGAGGCTGGTAACGAACTTTATTTGTTTTCATTTTTGTACATATACTCATCATTGTGAGCATGCTTAGTCTGTTCATTGTAAGGAGTATGTTACTAATGGATGCTTAGTAGTTCTTGCTTGTCTATGATTAGCTCCAGCTTGCTATTAGTTTGTAGCATGTCATATGAATGTTTTCTTGCATTGTTTTACACTTCTCCTATTAAACAGCTAGCTGTTTTGTAATTGAAAAACAGACACATTTTTAACCGTCAGATCTGTGTCCGAATCTTAGCGCACCCCTCAGTCCTTTTGGTTGCTCGTGAGTCAACGGTAGCCATCGCTTCAGTAATTCTTTTTTTTTCATGTCGAAGCCACCCTCGTCTCTTCAGTCGGGGCAGAGAGGCAGAAGCCATGGCGGAGAGCTCTGCGGCGACGGCGTGGTCTGCTCGGCCGGCGGCAGAGAAGGCTGTGCTTTGCGACCACGCAGATAGCGGAGACCGCACAGCCTGTGCTATCGTCGATGGGGAGACCCGCTTCACGCGTCCCTCATCGTGCAACGATGAATAGATCGACGATTCGCGAGCTTGGAAGGCATGTGAGCCTCCGTGGAGATGGGTATCCTCCAACCTCCCCCCTCCTCCATCTATGTACTCCGCTTTCATTCTAATTTAGATTGTATGAGTGCTTGTTTTGCTACTGTTGTGTGTTTGTTGGGCTCGAGATCTAGGAATTCATTGACCGACTAGCTCGTGTGTTTTTTGGAGCGCGGCTGATCTTGTAGTGTAGTTCTCTAATTTGGTTGTAGCTTCTTCACCCTCAATCTGTTCAATGTAACTGATGCTTGTGCTTGAGCTCCACTTATTTTAGGTTCAGTTTTGTTTGCAAAAGCCTGTTGATTACATGAGGCTTTCAATGATTTCACGTTTGGGAAGATGAACCAGTAGGGCGCCCTACCTTGCATTTGCAAATAAAAATTATACAAAAATGGATCATAAGCAGCTGCCATGTATCCGTAGTCCGGCAGTGTTCATTCAATGCAGGACTGTTCGTGAAACATCGCTGCGTCCTAGTGAAGAAAGTTCCTGGTGGGTTGTTTTCTTAAGCCGCTAAACCAAATGGCTAGGTGAGTCCTCTATAATGTGATCCTTTCGCTAGAGTAGATACACTAATGTAAGACCTTTTAGATATTTTAAAATAGACTAGATATGCTCCTAAATGCTACAACATGTCTACATATATGTGTTTTAGGAAAAGGCTAAAATGTCTACTGTCTTTCTTACATTTTTCTTAGATTCTCTCATTCCTTAGGTTTTTCTTTTAGTATTTCAGTTTGGTCATTCACTTTCAGTCCACTGTGTTCTTAAGTTATTAGTATCTTCATTCATTCTCTCATTCTTTTAGTATTTCAGTTCGCTCATTCTCTTCCTCTCCTTTCTCTCACTTCTTAGTATTTTATTTTTATTTAGTCATTATCTTTGTTTCCTAGTCTTTTATTCAATCAGTTTTAGATTTTCTTTTAGTATTTTAGTTCCCAATTGCTCATTCACTTTCAGTCCACCATGTTCTTTAGTTTTTAGTATATTCATTGCCTCATTATGTCTTCTTCTTTCTTAGTCTCTCATTGTTTATCCTCTCAATTACCTTATTTTTCTCATTCTCTCATTTCTTAGTTTTTTGTTTTAATTGTTTAGTCAGCATTTCTTAGTTTCTAAGAGAATTTAGTTTCTAAATCTCTCCTATATTTAGTCCTATTAATATGTGATCTTTTTTATTCTTTTAGTATCTTAATTCAATACTCTTTCAATCTGTCAGTCTCTCTGATTATCTCAACTTTTTATTATTCGAGTTTATCTTTTTGAGTCTCTTAGTTTATTCTTGTCATTTATTATCTCAGTTTTTTGTTTCAAGCAATCATGAAAACCATTTTCTTAATTTTTTATTATTTTATTAGCTAAGTGAATCTTGCTTTCAGTTATCACTCTTTATCTAAGTTTCTTACTGTCTTATTTTCTCTTATGCGGGGAAGGGGTATTTGTGGGGAACACCGCCTATCCAACATATAGATAGCCGATTCCAAGCCTAGGTAAAGGAGGACGAACCACTTCATTTTCTTATTCTTTCTATTTATTATGTTATTTCATTTTTTTCATATATTTGTTAATTTTAACTGTCTTTAGATTGGTGAAGCTATAAATGGCGAGCACATTGCATTCTGGGATGGTTTTAGAGCTTTCTGCGAAAACATGGGCATATTAGTTGGCTCGATCATTGTCATGAAAATCAAGGCAAGGAGCGGTGCATTGCTCTGGAAGCGGAGACTATCAGTCAGTGAAGATTTATGTGTAGAGATCTAGCTTATTATATCCCTTTTGTACTGATTTTATATGACCCCTGTTGTTAGCTTGTTTTTCATTGTTCAGTCATTGTGTTAAGATCAGGGATTATACATACGTAGGCAGACAATGCTACATGTATGTATCTAGTTATGTGGGTTTATTTTATCTTTACTGTCTTGTTTATTTTATTTTTGCGCTTGGATTGGGGCTTAACATAGGTAACTCCTCCTATACAACACTTGAGATTTTTTCGTAAGTAAGTTGGATCGCTAGTTCTAAGCCTAGGAAAAGGAGGAGGGAACACCATAGTTACGATATATTTTCTTAGTAAATTATTTTCCTGCAGATTTCTCAGTTTGTTTTCTCCACAGATAAAACATAAAGGAATAACATGCACTGATGTTTAGTATAGATGAGCAGGCTCTCATGTATCTATAGTGAGATGTTTATCTCATTTTTATTCTTTTGTGTGGCTACATTATTCTATATAGCACGTTGCATCTCCGTAGCACAACATAACATGCATGAATTTTTCAAACATGATGGAATATATCTGTTTCAATAGAAACACAATTTTTGTTTTGTAATAATTGCTTATTATTATAGTAAGGAATATGCTAGAACAAATGCATCTCATGTTTTGGACAACCATGTCTCTTCATTGTACAATGTTTTTGAAGTGGATGCTGCTCCGCTCCATGGATTTCATGTCTTTTTTTCCTTTACAACATTTCCTGATATGTCTAAGTTGTCTCTTTGGTCTTCTTTGCTGAATTTGTTGGCTAGAGACTCTTAGACCGCTAAGTATCCCCAATTCGAAGTATGTTGTCTTCATACTTGTCTTTCAATTTTTTGCTATGTCCATTCCCCCTAAACGTGAATCCCGATCTCCTTCTCTTTTTCCCTTCGTTTTGTATGTGGGTATTTGTTGATCTGGACACTCCAGATCGACTCAGCAACAGAGGGACGATGGTAGAGTGCGTGATGGTGGAGTGCGATGGAGAAGAAGGTCGAGCTCCAACTACACACCTGGCTTCCCACCGGCATCGGGCGTTTCCTCCAATACTTTGTGGGATATTTCCTCCTAGAGAGAGTGGGCTAGTAGCTTTGAGTTTGTGACTCAAAACGGGACAGGGCGTTGGAAATCAAGAGTGGGATAGAAATGAAGTTTTGGGGCTGAGTAGGAAATATGTCTGTTCGCCAACTTTGAAAACAGACACTTTTTCACTCATATCTTATGGCTGGCAAGTTTCTATTGGTTACAAAATGTGTCTGTTTTTGAATTGAGAAACATCTAGCTGTTCAATAGGCACATATTTTGGTATGATATTGTGGTTTCCTCCTCTGAAAGTTTCATGTGAATCGACTTGGCAGATGCTCACGCATGCATATGACTAAACAATAGTCAGTAAGCCTCGATGATTTATTTTGCCTCAGAGTTCTTGTATCACTTTCATGCCATAATTAGTCCTGTTTTATTGTAAGCATGATTATAACAGTTATTGATCTCTCGTTTGTCGCTCCCTCTTTTTTGCTAGCCTTCACTTGCACTGAGTATGAGCTCTACTTGTGTTTCCAACTCTCCAAAACCATTATTGCCAACTATGTCCACCATACCAACCTATTAGCATCATTTGCTATTTTAGTGCATATTCTATATGCCTTGTTTTCTTTCAAATATAATGTTTGTCTGTTTTGAGAAAGTTAGTTGGTAAAGCTCTCACAAACTTGATGGCACACTTTATTCCTTGCACTTAATAATCCTGAATCATTGTGACTTGTCCATGAAAGTTATATGCTTGCAAATTATATGCTGAGAGTTAGCAGAACCATGCTGTCACGGGGAACGTTCTCAACACCTATGAATACATATCCAGTTGATACCTTGCTTTTTTGTTTGCGTATGTCGTTGGTGTGAAATAAAAGGGGAACTCGTGAGTTCATGGAGTATATATATGTGTTAGAGAAACGCCTGGGACGCTAGCCTAAGTCATGCTTAATCATGGTGGAAACTTGCAGCATCACCATAATGAGCGAGGCTCTCTCAAGGATCTTGGACATTCCTTCTGCCACACAAAGGACAATATAGGGAGAGAGAGAGAGAGGGTCTCCCTGTATTATCTCTCTTGTCGGCGTAAACTGCTTGGAGAGGTCACCATTCAGTTGAACTGAGTATCAGACAAACAACACACATTCCATTATCAACTTGACCCAACAACTAGCTTCAAACCCCCCATCTTTAGTGGTGCTCTTTTAAGGTACCCCAGTCCACTCTATCATATGCCTTGGATAGGTCCATCTTGTAGGCACAAAAGTCCTTTGCCCTTCTAGATAGCATGGAAACATTCAAATGCTATTGAGGAATTGTCAGTGATGTGTCTTGTAGGTATAAAAGTACTTTGGGTGTCAGATATCAGGTCATTCAGAAAAGGTTTGAGTCTTTTAACCAAAAAAATTCCCACCACCTTGTACACAACTTTGCATATGGATATGGTTCAGAAATACTTCAATTCTATGGCATCATTTGACTTTGGGATAAGAACAATGGTGGAGTCGTTCACTCCGGGGGCTTGATCCTACTGTAAGGAAGTCCCAAAACGCCTTGATCACATCTTCCTTGAGTGTAGCCCAATTTCTATGAAAACATGTCCAGAAGTCGTCCAGTCAAGGCGCCTTTAGGTGGCCAATTTGAAATAAGGCATCAGATGTCTCCTTGTCATTGTAATCTTTGTCAAAGCATCATTCATTTCATTTGTCACCACTGGTTGTAAGATTCCCAAGAGCTCCATTGGATCTACTAGTTTTTATTTGGTTAACATATTTGAGAAATTTTCCGAATATCGAAGCATGTATTAACATATTTGAGAAAAAATCTCCTGAATACCGAAGCATGTGTTCTTTACTTCGGAGCAGCTGCTTGTCATTGGTTTTCGTATAGGTGATCATGTTTTTCTTAGCCCTCCGGGTTGATTTGTATGAAAGAATTTTTTATTCTGATCATCCTGTTTCAGCAAGGTTACCCTAGACCTTTGTATCCACATCATTTCCTCTATCAAGAGAAACTCGTCAATGCGTGCAATCACATGCCTAATTTCAGAAGTATGTATATACGCGTTAATTATGCTTATAGAGCCACCCCTGTCCACTCTATCGAATTTGTCTTCGATCCAATTTTTCAACACTTTCATGGTTGTTTTAGACTATTCTTGATGTCGGCCAAATTCTGGGCTTCTCCGCAGTGTGATCAAGTAGTAGTAATATCCTCTTCCATAGAGCCATCTCTTTCCCACATATACTTGTAGGGAAAGGGAGAGGTTGTTGGTTTATCTTTAGTAATATTTTCGGTTTGAAGGATATAATAGACAAGTGATCAGACCAGGAGGAAACAAGGTGCCTCACACACTTCTTTTTCAAAAAAGGGGTGGACCCAACCTTTGTATCGGTAGATACGTATGGATTCTATTAATTTATTGAAAGTCGTTTATTATAAGAAGCTCAAAAGTTCACGTGTCACACAAAATTTCTATATGAATCAGTCAACGGAAGAAAAACAAAAGCACGTTCAGCCTTGGCATCAACAGTCAAGCCTCTATCAAAACGCCACCTGAATTGGCTGTAGAAAACATGTGTGATCATCTCCAAACGGATGCACCCCAGACATCATGTCCTAGCGCAGCTCCTCCGACTGGAGATAGGACCACACATATGAATCCAGTGGGAGGCGAGAGAGATAACATGTAAGAATGAAGGAAACTTAATTTGTTAAATATAAAATCATTTTGCACATGCCCAGTAGCCCAAACCAAAGAACATACACCCACTCGGATGCGGCCTTTAACAATCCTTTCTACCCTAGCTAGCCAGTTGCCAAACAAGTGTTCAATACTATTAGGAGACGCAATATTAAAGGACAGGTACACAATCCGCCATAAAACTTTTGCAAAGGGACAGTCAAAGAATAAATGTTGTACCGTTTCATATTAATCACAAAAATAACACTTTTTACAACCATGCCAACTACGTTTAGCCATATTATCATTAGTTAGGATTACCTTTTGGTGTAAGAACCACATGAAAATTCTGAGTAGTGGCACATTAATTTTCCAAATATATTTATGGAGAAATCTTGTATGCCCATTTATCAAGTCAAGTTAGGCAGGGTTGGCAACAACTCTATCAAACCTGACCCTGACTTTTCTTCTGCCCTCTTGCCTATTGGCGTATGTCCATGGGACTCTAGTATAGCTCAAATCATGCAAGTCACAATATAGTAAAGTATCTTTAAATTCTTGCATCCTCCTTTCACTTCTTGTGGATGTTGAATGTTCACTCCGCCAAACGGTCTCATTGAAATCTCCCAGCATGAGCCATGGGAGATTTGCACCACGGTTAGACTTGATTGTTTCTAGAATTTTCCAGAATTTAGGTCTGTTTTAAGCACACGGTTCTCTGTAGATTAAGGTGCCCCTCCATTTTATTCCACTATTCTATTCGGTGATTACACTGATATGGTGAGGGCTAAACATAATTAGATCTATTGTTACATCATACACTACACACTAGAGTCTATAGTCACGTGGTTGCAAAAAAGGATCTTGCATAATATTCCAAATGTTGTAGACATACTGAATATATAGAGAGAGCTCAGGTATATGATATCGTGAAGAGTTATTCTACCCTCTCCACCCCGAATTAATTGGTGCAGATATATAATATGTCCAGTACAAGTGAGCTGCACCAATTAATTTGGACCTGAGGAGCATCAAATTTTACAAAATGATGGTTAACCTATACTGGTCATTAACCAACCAACTCTAGCCTGGTCTAGCCATTCAACAATGACCTCTACCCTGTCGAGAATAGCAGATCACGAATAAGGGTGACCAATGCTCACATGCTCACTGTGTCAATATTCATTTATATCTTTCTATGGAGATTAGAAACGTTTTAATTTTCTTATAGTCACCGTGTGTCCTAATTCCTAGTGCATCAAGTAAACCCAATTTTTTAGTGGATTTCCTCTTTATGGATATTTGCCAAAATTATGCTTACGTTTCTTCGGATCGTAATTTTCAGACTTAGGTGATCATTTTTCTTTTTTTTTCCGAAGGATTAGGTGATCAGTTGGAACTCTTGGCCAAGCCAAAATCATCTACTGAAAGTACTACTCCTAGATAACAAAAATATGTGTCAACGTCTCCCCTGATTTCTTTGTGACACGATAAGTTGTTCTGTTTCCGTCCTTTTTTTTGCGGTTAAAATGGAGAGATTTATTCAAACATAAGCGCTCGCTGGACAGTCACCCAGAAGACAGCTGAACAGAAAGCTGGGAGTCTCATCCATCCAGCTCTCGGTCACATTCAGAGTGTTAGCACGCTTTGCACAAAGATGCGTCGGGTAGTTGGATGTCCTTAATACATGCTGAATATCAAAAGAAATAAACGACGAAGCTAGCTCTCCATTCTCTTCTAACAAAGGAGCCACAATAGATAGAGAATTGTGGCGAGTATTCCAGAGGTTAACTACCTCTATGCAGTCCGTCTCCATGATCACTCATGTGATGCCACGAAGCCTGGCGAAGAGAACCCCTTCGCGCAGCGCCATGCTCTCAGCAATGAGAGGGTCCGTGATCCCAAGAAGAGGCTTACTCCAGGTACCAATAAGGCGGTCGGAGGAGCGTGCCACACCCCCCGCGCCTCCATTGCCAGTCGCGAAATTGATCGCGCCATCTGTGTTGATTTTGACACAATCCGCTTCAGGAGGGCGCCAGCCGTGTCCAGGCAGTATAGTCAACTGCTTAGGAATATCCAGGAGGGTCAGGGCCTCCCTCGTTGCCTTCGCTACATACACCGGATCCGAAAGCTCAGGGTCATGTTTCCATTGATTGCGAGAATGCCAGATAGACCACATCACCGTGATGAATTTTGCCCGATCATGATCCGAGAAATGTTGGTCGCAAAGTATATCCTTTGCCCAAGTGCTAGGATGTAGTCTCGGCAGATCAATATGAAGCCATCTCCGAGCTTCATCCCAAAACATTCTCGCATGAGAACATGTGATCATAGCATGCATCAAGTCCTCATCTCCTGCGAGACAGACCTTGCATCTGCTGATCTCTGCTATATGTCGCCTTTTGAGTGTACATTCATCTGGTAGGATGCCACGCAGTACCCGCCACCAGAAGACTCTCACTTTTGGCACCACTTTGAGTTTCCATAAGGCAGGCCACATATCTTTTTCTGTCATTGAGGATTCAGTAGCCGTCCCTTCCTCTAGAGCTGAATGCTCTTTCTGAGTCACAAGAGCCCGGTACGCAGATTTGACAGTGTAGACACCTGACGATTCAAAGTTCCAAGCATAAAAATCATCGCCACCTCCTGATCTAAGTGGAATATTGAGGATAGCCTCTGCATCAGGTAGTGCAAAAACTGAGCGAACTAGATCCCTCCGCCAAGTCCAGTTTTCAGAGTCAATTAAATCACTAACTTTCACCAACTCACTGGCCTTTACCGAGTCTGTATCTTCAGGTTTAAATAAGGGCCTCATTGAGTGTGAATCGGGAATCCAATTATCACCCCAGATAGATATAGTCTCACCACTCCCCACTCGCTTGATCAACCCTGCCTGCAAGGCCTCCCGTCCAGCAACGATAGCTCTCCACGTAGCCGATGCCGATCGAGGGACAGTAGCATGCATGAAATCACAATCGGGAAAATAGCGACCTTTCAAAACCCTTGCACATAGGGAATTTGTATCTGTCATAAAACGCCATCCATGTTTACCCAACAGAGCAAGGTTGAAGAGATGTAGGTCACGAAAGCCCATTCCGCCCTTCACCTTGGGTGTAGCAAGATTTTTCTAAGAAATCCAATGTAGCGATTTCCTGTCCAAAGAGCTGCTCCACCAATACTTTGCCATTGCCGATGTCAGACTTTTACAGACTTTCTTAGTCAGCAGGAAAACCGTCATGCAGAAGGTTGGGATGGATTGAATCACTGATTTGAGGAGAACCTCTCTTGCAGCGCATGCAAGATATTTTTCAGACCACCCCCGCATCTTTCCTCTCGATCTTTCACCAATGTGATCGAAGGTACCACTTGTGATCCTCCCTACAGCTGTAGGGAGACCCCAATAACGCTCACTGAAGGCCTCCACGTTAATGCCGAGCGTGTTCTGTTTCCGTCCATGGAAGCCACGCACAAAGCCGAAAACTTTTTTCTACCCACACCAGTGCAGGAGTTCGATCCACCACACGCCCTCTCACGGGCTCTTTAAGATTCGCGCAGCCGTTTTCTCAGCTTCCCTCTCTGTCAATCCCACACAAACCGTGGACCCCATTGCCCTGCGAATATCTGCACCCGACAAGCACGCATGACTCATTCCCTCTCTTTCCAGAGATTGCTCCTCTCTCTCGCCAGATATTGAGCGGGGCGGCAAACTTCGTATGGCGGCGGTGGCGCCAGAGGGTGAGCCACCTTGTGAAATTTTAATGCATATATTAATCATGAAGAGGCATCAAGCGATCTAAGCCATCCTTGTGTTTAACGTTATACGAGTTTGTACGAGTTTAGGGGAAATGGGTAGTACTGGTTCAAAGCCCTTCATGTAAAAACACTTTGTTTAAATTTTGAAGTTTCATAGGTGCTAGTTGTAAGCAACCGAGTCTTAAGCAACTGAAAATTGGTGAAAGAAATAAATAACCAGGAGCAGATCAGAGCTTCCATGTGACCCACCGCGTATGATCCATTGATCCTAAGCTGAATTATGCTAATCACGTCACAGCAAGTTCATTGTCGTTCAGATCTTCCGGCAGAGCACACGCCACTGCTGATGGCCGACGAAAGCTACCAGTGCCACCAGTGCGTGATGGGCGTGGACCTTGGGCAGGAGGACTCACCTGTCCCCGTTCGTGGTGTTCCCGCAGCTGTATTATCGAGGAAGCTCGAACATGCGAGCTGCTTGCTCACCCTTGAGTGCTGCCCGGACTGTGAAGGTCGAGGATCATTAGAGTCGTACCAACAACATCATCTAACCAAACGGGACACAGCCATCCTGAAACTCTACATGTCCCACTCCCAATGACTCTCAATTCTACACAAGCACCGTACACCATGCCTATGTGGCTGACAGGTTGTTCTTCCATAACCAAATAAACTTGACATTTCAGATGATGATGAATTCAATATATATAGACCGGATGTGTGATACATCCTGAAGGATTTCTCGCTCAAACTTTTCAACCTGCTTCTACTGGTGGACATTCACCAACCAACTCTATCGTGTCTTGACTATGCAGATTAATTGCGAACAAGGACAAACAATGGTCACATACTTATCCAATGATATGTCCTTTGTATAGCAAGCTGAAATGCTCATGTTTATTTATATTTTGTTGGGGAACTACAAACATTTTAGTTATTTTTCTAAACTCACCATCCTTCCTGTTTCCAGCGCTTCAACAGGGCTAGCCATTCACCAACAAACCCGACCTTACTTTGAACATGCATATCACCAATAATTACACAACCAGTTCTCACATGCATACTATGTTTATGACCATACGGTCAACAATTCATTTATAGAGAAAAACACATGTTTACTCTAATAACTTGATCCATATGTGCACATTAGTTAAAGTAACATCTTGCCAATAACAGTGGAAGGACTTTCCAATAAAAGTAACGAAGACGGCGTGTGGATGACCCAAGTCGACACGATTGTCCATGTCCAATGGCGTAGATGGAGAGGAGGGTGGGGCCATGAGCGAGGTCGGCACACTCGATGTTCCAAACGAAGACGGCGTGAGGACAACTCAAGTCGAGCCACTTGCCATGTCCAATGGCGTAGACGGAGAGGAGAATTGGGCCATGAGCACGGTTGGCTCGTTGATGCTTCCGATACCGTCTAATTAAGACGCCCACAATGAAGAGACGGACGATCGCTCGGGGGTATGTAGTGGGCGCTCTTAGACACCCATTCCCATCGTAGTCTAGAGTTAGTCTTAGGTTTGTAGAAGAACATGTTTATCCTGATTTTTGTTTGCTTTTTGCATGTACTGTAGTTTGTTGTACAGTGCGGAATAAAAATACCTTTTACACGTACCACCTTTGCGTTTCTCATATTATTTAGAACTTATATTCCATGTATCACTATGAAAATATCTTTCTGTTTTTGGATGTTATTAAAACGCTTTGTCTTGCCCATATTTTTATTCGAAGCCTCTGCTATACGAAGGAGTTCAACCGTCCTGCCTTCCCCAGAAATGCACTAAGGCATGTTCTATACGCGGCTGCGTAGGGCCCGTACATTTTCTGTGCTACGTACGTGCATCGGCACGATTCTTTGCACTCTACAGCAAACGAACTGGTTGAGCGATTTTGTTGTTAGACGTACTAGACATTAAATTCCTTTGCGGTTTAACGGTATCAGCGTTGTGTAACGAAATATTACGCCCATCGTGCTTACGATGTTTAAGAAATCCACGAGACTCATCTCTACGCTATTATACAAAGTCAGTTATGCTAAATAAGATGTACATAAGCAGCAGTATCATCAAGCGAACCACACCCTAGGGGGCGTAGAGAGAAGTCTAATTAATATGATTATTAAAGAATATGACCATGTATTGCAATACTGCGAGCATTTTGATCTGGTGACTAAAAACACAAAATGAAAGCGAGATACCCTCGCAAGGGGACTGTGGTGTTCCACTCGAGATCTCGAAAATCTTGCAGTGCTCGAGTCGAGGTTTGAATTTCAGACCATAAGCGGATGCCTTATGTCAGTATCAGACTGTCCAAAAATACAAACAGGTGGTTCTCACTGCTCACCAACGGCTACTGCCAGTCGCCAGTGCCGACTTCATGATCACCGGCCGGGTACCAATCTAGGACGGACAAAAACAGCGGTAGGTAATTCTTTCCCATCTCCATTCTCCCGACAACGTCTCACACTCCTATTCCTCTGCATCAATGACTGTGCCACTTTTAGTGGTAGAGAAGATGCAGTTAAACACTTTTAGTGGAGCAGCAACATGCAGGAGAACAGCAGGAGTAAGACGTCCCAACTGTAGCCGCGACCTTGGATAGCAGCTGTTGCCGCGCTGTCCATCGCCATGAGCCTTTGCTCTTCCACTTGTGCTTGGCCTTGGATTGGACAGGGAACTAAGCTAATGGGAATGTGAAGGTAGTTATGACTCGCGCATGACTCGTGCTCAACAAGTTCGTATGTGCAAAACCTCCCAAATGCTGTAAAATGCAACTTGGATGACGAAGGTGCCTAATAACTGGTGCTCCTGTCATACACACTCCATATGGTGATCAAACGCCATTTCATCTTTATGGAACAATCTCTTTCCCAATGACTCTCAATTCTACTACGATAATACCGTGGACGGATGTTTATTGCGTAACCAGATAAAATGCTTAAGCTTAACATTTTGTTAAAATGATGAAGAAGTCTTCAATATATAGAGCTCAGGTATATGATATCACGAAGCATGCTTCTCTACAATTTTGCAAGTGGACAATCATAACTTGCAGTAGCCATTCACCAACCATCTGTACCATACCATGAATAATACGTAGATTGCTCACATGTTTACTCAGTCATATATACCCTTCCTTATGAAGCAAGCTAGTCCAGTTTATTTAAATACTTTTTGTGAAAACTGCAAACATTTATTATCATGAAGTCAGTGTGCTTCCTAATTTCCGTTGCATCAAACAAAACCAGTTTCAATGAACTTTCTCTTTACCGTCGGATTTTTTTTTTCAAAAAGGGGAGCTATGCCCCGGCCTATGCATCAAGTGATGCATACAGCCCTTCAGTATTCTATTTGAAAACTATCACAGTCTTACATTCATGGATCAGATAGGATTGATACATATCAACCATCTAAAAATGAACAACAAGAAGCTATCCATCTGGTAGTCTACTAGTCTCTTTACTGTCAGATATAACGTCTTCAATGTTAGAGTTTCCTTTTGTTCTGTTGAAAAACATGATTTTCTTTTGGAAATGGTAGAAAAAACATGATACTCGGTTGATCTAAACATTAGTTTTCCTAAAGAAATTTTGGGTTTGGCTCTGTACAAATTTTTTTGCGTCACCAGTTGGGAGTATGAGTTTTCCATATTCTTCATGCACTTGATCTTTTGTTTGTTTTCATTCTCTGCACGATCTGAAATGAACGATTGATCCATTTCTTCATGGAAGTTGTTGTAGTGTTGTACATGATTCATGCTTCATATGTTCACTTATGTTTTTTTTCCACCTGATATGCATAGAATAAAATCTTGTTTTCATTCGGGCTCATGATTTTTTATGGTAAAGCACAACAAAAAATAAATAAAACTAATACCAGATGTTTCATTCTGTTGGAGATATGCCCTAGAGGCAATAATAAATATAGTTATTATTATATCTTTGTGTTTATGATAAATGTTTACATTCATGCTATGATAGTATTAACAAGGAAACATTAATACTTGTGTGATTTGTAAACTAAATTAGAGTCCCTAGTAAAACCTCTTTATAATACTAGCTTGTTGGTTAATAAATGATTGTGGTTTCCCTATCATGAACATTGAGATGTTATTAACAACAATATCATATCGTTAGGAGAATGGTATGATGGACATACTCCTATAGATAAGCGTAGCATAAAGATCAAGTTATTTTAATAGTTCAATTGCTATATGCTTTCTGATACATAGTAACCTAATTCCTTCGACCATGAGATCATGCTTATCACTATCACCGGAAGGATGCTTTGATGACATCAAACACTACACCGTAACTGGGTGCTATAAAGATGGCATTGAGTGTTCGGAAAGTATTGGTTGAGACACATGGATCAAGAGTGAGATTTGTCCATCCATATGACCGATAGATATACTCTGGGCCCTCTCGGTGGAATGTCATCCAATTGGCTTGCAAGCATGTGACTGGCTCACAAGGGATCACATATCACGGGAACAAGAAAAGAGTACTTATCGATGTGAGGTTGAACTAGGTATGCAGAGATACCGACGATCAAAACCTCGGATAAGTAAACTATCGTGAGACAAAGGGAAATTGGTATCGTATGTAAGTGGTTCATTCGATCGCAAAGTAATCATAGAAATATGTGGGAGCCATATGAATTTCCAGATTCCTCTATTGGTTATTGTTCGGAGAAATGTCTCGATCATGTCCGCATAATTCACGAACCGTATGGAGACACACTTAAGGATTCGACGTTGTTGAGTAGTTATGGAATGATGAGTAAGAGACCGAATGTTGTTCGGAGTCTCGGATGGGATCCGGGATATCACGAGGAGATCCGGAATGGTCCGGAGAATAAGATTCATATAAGGAAAGTCCTGTTTCGGGGTTGGAGAATGGTTCCGGTGTTTTCATCGGGAATGTTCTAGAAGGTTCCGGAATGTCCGGCACTCCGGAGGGGAAGGGTACATGAATGTGTCATAACAAGTTGGAATGGTTGCATCATGTACTAGGTGTCATCGCTGAACAAAATAAAGGGATAAATCAAATCCTAGTTTGAAAAGTCAAACGCCAATTTGAAAAGTCAAACGGCTATTTTGTTTGGTGGAGGGAGAGTAGGAAACCTACTTGGGGAGGAAGTCCCTCTCCCTCCACCGCCGGCCAAGGAGGCCGAGTTGGGAAGGACTCCTCCCTGGCGCCCTCCCACCTATATAAGGAGGGGCAGGGCTGCCCCCCCTAGACCTACACCTTGCCCCTCTAAACCCTAACCCTAGCCGCCGCTGCCCACCATAGCCGCCGCCCTAGGGTTTGCCCAAGCCGCCGACTTGGGGCAATCCCCTTGCCCTAGCCTCCGGCCTAGCTCCCTCTACTTGGTGTGTCTAAACCCTAGATCACCGAGGCTCTCTCATAGTCCACCATACTCGCTCCGGCTTAAGGCGAAGCCCTGCGAGATCCCCCCTCTACTTCCGGTACCACGTGTCTTGCCGGAATCTCGAGGAGAGTGCTACAACCTCCGCTGCTCTGGAACAAGGAGAGGAAGGTCTTCGTCAATCGAACGTGTGACCGATCATGAAGTGCTGCCGGAACGCAGCGCCGGAAGGATCGTCTACGCGATCTTGAGATCGGGAAGAGTACGACTACATCACCCACGAGAATCCGCTCTCGTTAAACACTTTGGAATCTTCGAGGGTGAGTTATTCTATCTGAAGGGAATATGCCCTAAGAGGCAATAATAAAGTGTTTATTATGTGTATTCCAAGTATATGATAGATGTTTATTTTGCATGCTATAATTGTATTAATACGGAAACGTTAATACATGTGTGTTTAATAAACAAACAGAAAGTTCCTAGTTATGCCTCTCTCATAAACTAGCTCGTTGATTAACAAGATGATCAAGGTTTCCTAATCATGGACATTGGATGTTGTTAATAATGGGATCACAACATTAGTGTAATGGTGTGATGAACATTCATCCGAAGTATAGCATTACGATCAAAGTCATTGAGTTTATATTGCTATAACAACTTACGAAGTGATCCTAATCCTTAGACCATGAGATCATGTCAATCACTAACACCGAAGAGTTTCTTGATAACATCAAACGTCACACCATAACAGGTGATTATAAAGATGGATTCAGACTAATAAAGTGTTATGTTGAGGCTCATGGATCGAGTGGAATTTGTTCATCCGATGACGGATAGATATACTCTGGGCCCTCTCGGTGATATCACATTGATTAGCTTGCAAGCAAGTGATTTGATCACTAGAATGTTATATCACAGAACGAAAAGAGTGCATGTCGTGCGAGATCAAACTAGGTATGGAGATACCGATGATCGAATCTCGGACATGTAATATATCGTGAAACAAAGGGATTAAGATACTAGCGTAAAGGTTCCGCGATCACAAGAAAGTCATCGTTGAATGTGTGGAGTCGGATGGGTCTCAGATCCGCTTCGATTATTGATTCGAGAGGGGTCTCGATCATGTCCGCATTATTCACGAACCGTAGGGTGACACACTTAAGAGACACCGACATCCAATTGGAGCAAATGTTTCATGCCGGAAGAATGAACAAGCGCAGGAATTTATTTCACTAGATACCGAAACAGGTTTTCAGGTGAAATTGCATAAAGTGGTTATGCATGTGAAATAGAATTCTAGCAAGGGGTTATTTGTGAATGTTTGTCATTAAAGTAATTGACAAAATTCTGAATAAAATAAAAGAGTTTTATTTAATGAGAGTTTGCATTAAATTTGGTGGAAATTTAATGGGAATTTGAGTGGACTTTTGAGTGGAGGGATTTTAAAGGGCATTTTGTGAGTGGAGTGTCCACCCACATGAATGAAGGAGGGGAGGGGGCAGCCCCCATGGCCGGCTGCCACCCCCTTGGGTGCCCCCCTCCTCCTATAAAAGGAGCCCCCCTCCTCACTAGTCTCTCACACCTCCTCGTGAAGGATCTCTCTCCCCCTCTAGAATTTATCCCCCATGGTCTCGGACTAGCGAGATACATGTTCCCGGTGGCTATTCGGCAATAAAGAGTTGTGCTTCCGCTGCATCACTGGAGCGAGGAGGCGGAGGTTTCTCGGTGCCTCGAACGTGTGTGCGAGCACGGATGCGCTGCTGATTTGCGGCGCTAGGACATCCTCTCGATCTTGAGATCGGCAAGAGATCGTCTACATCAACCACGAGTTGAACTCGTTAAGCTTTGTCGGTCTTCAAGGGTATGTTCTCTACGGATATACATCCGCCCGTTGTTTGTATCTAGTAGATAGATCTTGGTATATAGTTCACATCGTAGGAATTTTTTTTGTTTTCTATGCTGCGAACCCTACAGTGGTATCAGAGCCGGATCTATGCGAAGATACTTTACACGGGTAGTACACATATGAGTATGTGGGCGATGATGATCATGTTGTTGCTCCTCTGTTGTAATTTTGGATATTGGTGGCATAGTGGGATGAAGCGGCTCGGACAAACTTTACATGTCCTCGCACATGAGACCTGTTCCATGCTTGACATGCAACTAGTTTGCATAAGTGGCTAGCGGGTGTCTGTCTCTCCTACTATAGTCAATATCTATTTTGCAAGCGAGTTGTCAACAATTTGATTATCCTCGTTGTGGTTCATGTTCGTAGGTAAGAACGGTTCTATCTCGAAAGCCCTAAGCCACGTAAAACTTGCAATGGATAAATTAGAGGCGTCTAGTTTAGATTGTTCTTTGGGCTAGTGTTATGATATGGTAGTGTTGTAAGTAGAAGTATGAGATGATACTCTTACAACACACATAGCGTAAAATCCATATACCTGGGATTTACACATATAGGTATGATAGTGATCATACCACGATGCACATGATTGAGATCATCTGCGGGAACCATATAATTTCACTAATAAACATATGATGTTTGATAGCATCTTATATTGCTTGTTTAGCGCTTTGTTAGCATAATAAGATGATCCCTCATTTAAATATCAAGATAAGAATGTGTTCTTCCTTTAGTATGCACCGATTATGTTTTCGTCGCTCCAAGACATCACGTGATGATCGGGTGTTCTTGGATCCACGACCATATTTTGGGTGTAAAACAGGTACACACGCGAATACTAAGGTTCTAACTTGGCGAGCCTAGCATGTACAGACATGGCCTCGGAACACGGACCGAAAGTTTAAGCATGAGTCATATAGTTGATATGATGCCCATTTGATGCTCGCCTTTGAAGCTATACCGACTCACGTGATGATCGGACTTGGTGTAGTGGATTTGGTTCATGTAATCACCAAAAAGGCACGAGGGATGTCGTTTTTGAGTGGGAGTTCATTCGTAATATATATTAGTTGAACTCAATCTATCATACACTTAGTCTAGACTTTACAAATTCTGTTGTAGATGGCACCACCTGCTTTTGATTTCAATGTGTTCATGGAGAAAGAGAAACTAGCAACGAACGGTAGCAACTTTACCGAATGGGCCATGAATTTGAGGATTCTCCTCTCTGCTGCACAAAAGCAATATGTGCTAGAAGCGCGTTAGGCCCCCACCTTTGATGATGCCCCTGACGAGGAGAAGAATGTCTATCAGACTCGTCAGGAGGACCACAACTTAGTTCATTGCGGCATATTGTATGGCCTAGAGCGGAACTTGGCGTTTAACGGCAATGCATTTGATACAATGGGTGAGTTGAAAATGATTTTCGACACACATGCTGCTGTAGTGAGCTACAACGCTTCAAAAAAGTTCTTTAGCTGCATGATGGAAGAGCACAACTCCGTTAGTGAGCATGTACTCAAGATTTCGGGTTACGCCGATAAGCTTGTGTCCTTGGGAATATCGATTCCCATTGACTTAGGCATCCATCGTGTTCTGGTCTGCCACCTAGCTATAAGAGCTTCATGATGAACTATAATATGCAAGGCATGAAGAAGTCTCTCCGAGCTTACAATGCTTAAAAGCTGCGAAGTGGAGATAAAAAGGAACATCAAGTGTTGATGATCAATAGGAACACTGGTTTCAAGAAAGACAAGAAGGGAAACGGAAGGAAGTAGGCGGCAAGCCTGTTGCGCACTGAAAAGAAACCCGAGTTGGACCTAAGTCTGATTCGAGTGCTACTATTGTAAGGGACTGCCATCGAAGCATAAGCCCCAAGTATCTGGCGGACAAGAAGGCGGCAAGGCAAACAAAGGTATATATGATATACATGTTATTGATGTGTACTTGACTAGTGATCGCGATAGCACAGGTATTTGATACCGGTTCAGTTGCTAATATTTGTAACTCAAATCAGGGGCTACGGAACAAGCGACCGCTAGCAAGGGGTGAGGTCAAGATGCGTGTCGGCAATGGATCAAGCGTTGATGTGATCGCTGTCGGAATGCTGCCTCTCCACTTACCGTCTGGATTAGTTATAAACTTGAATAAATGTTATCTGGTGCCTGCACTGAGCATGAACATTGTATCTGGATCGTGTTTGATGCGAAGTGGTTATTCATTTAAATCCGAGAACAATGGTTGTTCCATTTATATGAATGAAATCTTTTATGGTCATGCACCGATGATGAATGGTTTATTTCTATTAGATCTCGATGATAATGTTACACATATTCATAATGTTGATGCTAAAAGGATTAAACTTAATGATGATATATCCGCATATATGTGGCATCGCCGTCTAGGTCATATTGGCGTTAAGCATGAAGAAGCTCCATTCGGATGGGCTTTTGGAATCACTTGATTATGAATCATTTGATACATGTGAGCCATGCCTTATGGGCAAGATGACTAGAACGCCGTTTTCGGTTCATTGGAGCAGGCGGCATTTATTGGAAATCATACATTCGATGTATGTGGTCCAATGAGTGTCGGCCGAGGTGGATATCGTTATTTTGTTACTTTCACGGATGATTTGAGTAGATACGGTTATATCTACTTGATGAAACACAAGTCTGAAACCTTTGAAAAGTTCAAGGAATTTCAGAATGAAGTGGAAAATCATCGTAATAGAAAGATCAAATTTCTACGGTCCGACCGTGGAGGTGAGTATCTAAGTTACGAGTTTAGCACTCACATGAAAGAGTGTGGAATTGCTTCACAACTCACACTGCGGAACACCACAATGAAATGGTGTGTCGCGTCGTGTCGTACTTTGTTAGATATGGTTCGATCTATGATGTCTCTGACGGACTTGCCGTTGTCATTTTGGGGTTATGCACTAGAAACTTCTGCATTCACTTTAAATCGGGCACCATCTAAATCCGTTGAAAAGACACCGTATGAATTGTGGTTTGGAAACAAACCTAAGCTGTCATTTCTTAAAGTTTGGGGATGCGATGTTTATGTGAAGAAACTTAAACCGGATAAACTCGAACCCAAAGCGGAAAAATGCGTCTTCATAGGATACCCTAAAGAAACTATTGGGTATTCCTTCTATCACAGATCCGAGGGCAAGGTTTTTGTTGCCAAGAATGGATCCTTTCTAGAGAAAGAGTTTCTCGCGAAAGGTGTGAGTAGTCGGAAGGTAGAACTCGAAGAGGTTGTGGAACCTTCTCTTCAAAGTATGGTGAGTAGCCTTGCAGCGGAAGTTGTTCGGAGTTGGCTCCACTGTTGAAGAGGAACTAATGATAATGATCATGAAACTCGAAGAGAGTACTACCGAACCTCGCAGGTCAAGCAGGGCTGCAGCTCCGGCTGTCGGAAATCCTATCATGAATTTCATGGTTGATGAAAATGATGACCCTGACGTATGAAGAAGCGATGATGATCCGGTTCCAACAAATGGTTAGAAGCCATGAAATCCGAGATGGAATCCATGTATGAAAATCAAGTTTGGAACTTGGTGGAATTACCTCACGACCGAAAGGCCGTGGAGAACAAATGGATTTTCAAAAGGAAAACTGATGCTGATGGTAATGTGACCGTCTATAAAGCTCGACTTGTCGCAAAGGGGTTTCGACAAATTCAAGGAGTTGACTACGATAATACTTTCTCTCCCGTAGCGATGCTAAAGTCAGTTAGGATTATGTTAGCAATTGCTGCATATTTCGATTATGAGATATGGCAAATGGATGTAAAAACCGCGTTTCTCAATGGTAATATTGAAGAAGAGTTGTATATGATACAACCAAAGGGTTTTGTCGATCCTAAGGATGCTAACAAGGTGTGCAAGCTTCAGCGATCCATCTATGGATTGAAGCAAGCATCACGAAGTTGGAATCTCCGCTTTGATGAGGTGATCAAAGAGTTTGGACTTGTCCAAACTTATGGAGAAGCTTGTATTTACAAGAAAGTGAGTGGGAGCAATGTGGCATTTCTGATATTATATGTGGATGACATATTACTGATCGGAAATGATATAGATCTTTTAAAGAGTGTTAAAAGTTATCTAAACAGCAAATTTTCAATGAAGGACCTAGGTGAAGCGTCATACATATTAGGCATAAAGATCTATAGAGATAGATCTAGGCGCCTAATAGGGCTATCGCAAAGTACATACCTTGATAAGATTTTAAAGAAGTTTAAAATGGGCCGGAAGAAGGGGTTCTTACCTATGTTGCAAGGCAAGACATTGAGTAAGACTCAAAGTCCGGCTTGCGGAAGAAAGAGAGATAATGGACAAATTCCCTATGCTTCAGCCATAGGCTCTATAATACGCCATGCTATGTACAAGACGGATGTGGCACATGCTATTAGTTTGACTAGTAGGTACCAATCGGATCCGAGTTCAAACACTGGATAGCGGTCAAGAATATTCTTAAGTACTTACGAAGAACTAAGGATATGTTTCTTGTATACGGAGGTGAAGAAGAGCTGTCGCTAAGTGTTATGTCGGCTAGCTTTGACACCGATCCGGATGACTCTAAGTCTCAATCCGGATCGTATTTCTCATGAATAGCGGAGCGGTTAGTTGGAGGAGCTCCAAACAACCTGTGGTAGCGGGATCAACAACGGAGGCGAATATGTTGCTTTGCTTGAGCGGCTCAGAAGCGATTTGGATGAAGGAGTTCATATCCGAACTAGGAGTGGTGGCAAACGTTGGACCCAATGGTGATCTATTGTGACAACAATGGTGCCATTGCCAATGCCAAAGAGCCAAGGTCTCACAAGCATTCCAAGCATATTAAGCGCGGTTTCACTCCATCCATGAGCATGTCAAGGATGGAGATATAAAGATTTGTAAAGTACATACAGATCTCAATGTAGCGGATCCATTGACTAAAACTCTCCCTAGATCAAAACATGATCAACACGAACTCAATGGGTGTTAGATTTATCACTATGTAACTAGATTATTGTCTCTAGTGCAAGTGGGAGACTGAAGGAATATGCCACGAGGCAATAATAAAGTGTTTATTATGTGTATTCCAAGTATATGATAGATGTTTATTTTGCATGCTATAATTGTATTAATCTGGAAGCGTTAATACATGTGTGTTTAATAAACAAGCGAAAGTTCCTAGTTATGCCTCTCATAAACTAGCTCGTTGATTAACAAGATGATCAAGGTTTCCTGATCATGGACATTGAATGTTGTTAATAACGGGATCACAACATTAGTGTAATGGTGTGATGAACATTCATCCGAAGTATAGCATTATGATCAAATTCATTGAGTTTATATTGCTATAACAACTTACGAAGTGATCCTAATCCTTAGACCATGAGATCATGTCAATCACTAACAGGAAGAGTTTCTTGATAACATCAAGCGTCACCGTAATAGGGTGATTATAAAGATGGATTCAGAACTAATAAAGTGTTATGTTGAGGCTCATGGATCGAGTGGAATTTGTTCATCCCGATGACGGATAGATATACTGGGCCCTCTCGGTGATATCACATTGATTAGCTTGCAAGCAAGTGATTTGATCACTAGAATGTTATATCACGAGCGAGAAAAGAGTGCATGTCGATGCGAGATCAAACTAGGTATGGAGATACCGATGATCGAATCTCGGACATGTAATATATCGTGAAACAAAGGGATTAAGATACTAGCGTAAAAGGTTCGGCGATCACAAGAAAGTCATCGTTGAATGTGTGGAGTCGATATGGGTCTCGGATCCGCTTGATTATTGATCGAGAGGGTCTTGATCATGTCCGCATTATTCATGAACCATAGGGTGACACACTTAAGAGACACCGACATCCAATTGGAGCAAATGTTTCATGCCGAAAGAATGAACAAGAACAGGAATTTATTTCACTAGATACCGAAACAGGTTTTCAGGTGAAATTGCATAAAATGGTTATGCATGTGAAATAGAATTCTAGCAAGGGGTTATTTGTGAATGTTTGTCATTAAAGTAATTGACAAAATTCTGAATAAAATAAAAGAGTTTTATTTAATGAGAGTTTGCATTAAATTTGGTGGAAATTTAATGGGAATTTGAGTGGACTTTTGAGTGGAGGGATTTTAAAGGGCATTTTGTGAGTGGAGTGTCCACCCACATGAATGAAGGAGGGGAGGGGGCAGCCCCCTGTTGGAGATATGCCCTAGAGGCAATAATAAATGTAGTTATTATTATATCTTTGTGTTTATGATAAATGTTTACATTCATGCTATAATAGTATTAACAAGGAAACATTAATACTTGTGTGATTTGTAAACTTAAAATGAAGTCCCTAGTAAAGCCTCTATACATCACTAGCTTGTTGGTTGATAAATGATTGTGGTTTCCCTATCATGAACATTGAGATGTTATCAACAACAAGATCATATCATTAGGAGAATGATATGGTGGACATACTCCTATAGATAAGCGTAGCATAAAGATCAAGTCATTTCAATAGTTCAATTGCTATATGCTTTCTAGTACATAGTAACCTAATTCCTTTGACCATGAGATCATGCATATCACCTTTACCGGATGGATGCTTTGATGACATCAAACACCACACCGTAACTGGGTGGCTATAAAGGTGGCATTGAGTGTTTGGAAAGTATTGGTTGAGACACATGGATCAAGAGTGGGATTTGTCCATCCATATGACGGATAGATATACTCTGGGCCCTCTCGGTGGAATGTCATCCAATTACCTTGCAAGCATGTGACTGGCTCACAAGGGATCACATATCACGGGAACGAGAAAATAGTACTTATCGGTAACGAGGTTGAACTAGGTATGCAGAGATACCGACGATCATAACCTCGGATAAGTAAAGTATCGTGAGACAAAGGGAAATTGGTATCGTATGTAAGTGGTTGATTCGATCGCAATAATATGTGGGAGCCATATGAATTTCCATTCCTCTATTGGTTATTGTTCGGAGAAGTGTCTCGATCATGTCCGCATAATTCACGAACCATAGGGAGACACACTTAAGGATTACGCGTTGTTTGAGTAGTTATGGAATGATGAGAAAGAGACCGAATGTTGTTCGGAGTCTCGGATGGGATCCGGATATCACGAGGAGATCCGGAATGGTCGGAGAATAAGATTCATATAAGGAAAGTCTCGTTTGAGTTGGGGAATGATTCCGTGTTTTCATCGGAATGTTCTAGAAGGTTCCGGAATGTCCCAAGACTCGGAGGAAGGGTACATGAATGTGTCATTGCAAGTTGGAATGATTGCATCATGTACTAGGTGTCATCGCTGTCCAAAATAAAGGGTTTATTCAAATCCTAGTTTGAAAATTCAAACGACTAGTTTGAAAGTCAAACGGCAGTTTTTGGAAAGAGGAGGAGAGGTGGAAACCGAGTTGGGGAGGAGTTCCCTCCTCCAACCGGCGGCCCACCTCCAAGCCGAGTTGGGGAGGGACTCCCCTCCCCTTGGCCGCACCTCCCACCTATAAAGGGATAAGCGTAGCATAAAGATCAAGTCATTTTAATAGTTCAATTGCTATATGCTTTCTGATACATAGTAATCTAATTCCTTCGACCATGATATCATGCATATCACCTTTACCGGATGGATGGTTTGATGACATCAAACACCACACCGTGACTGGGTGGCTATAAAGGTGGTATTGAGTGTTCGGAAAGTATTGGTTGAAACACATGGATCAAGAGTGGGATTTGTCCATCCATATGACGGATAGATATACTCTGGGCCCTCTCGGTGAAATGTCATCCAATTAGCTTGCAAGCATGTTCTTGGCTCTGAGGGATCACATATCATGGGAGCGAGAAAAGAGTACTTATCGATAACGAGGTTGAACTAGGTATGGAGAGATCTGACGATCATAACCTCGAATAAGTAAACTATCGTGAGACAAAGGAAATTGATATCGTATGTAAGTGGTTCATTCGATGTAGTAATCGTATAAATATGTGGGAGCCATATGAATTTACAGATTCCTCTATTGGTTATTGTTCGGAGAAGTGTCTCGATCATGTCCACATAATTCACGAACCGTAGGGAGACACACTTAAGGATTCGACGTTGTTTGAGTAGTTATGGAATGATGAGAAAGAGTCCGAATGTTGTTCGGAGTCTCGAATAGGATTCGGGATATCACGAGGAGATCCGGAATGGTCCGGAGAATAAGATTCATATAAGGAAAGTCCCGTTTCGGAGTTGGAGAATGGTTCCGGTGTTTTCGTCGGGAATGTTCTAGAAGGTTACGGAATGTCCGGCACTCCGGGGGGGGGCAAGGGTACAAGAATATGTCATTGCATGTTGGAATGATTGCATCATGTACTAGGTGTCATCGCTGTCCAAAATAAAGGGTTTATTCAAATCCTAGTTTGAAAAGTCAAACGGCTAGTTTGAAAGTCAAACGGCAAGTTTTGGAAAGAGGAGGAGGAGTGAAACCGAGTTGGGGAGTTACCTCCAACCGCCGGCCCACCTCCAAGCCGAGTTGGGGAGGGACTCCCCTCCCCTTGGCCGCGCCTCCCACCTATAAAGGGAGGGGCAGGGCTGCCCCTCCTAGTACACAAGTCCCTTGCCTCGAAAACCCTAACCCTAGACGCCGCCTAGGGATCTCCTTGCCGCCGACTTGGGAACCTCCAAGCCCTAGCCGCCGGCCCTAGAACCTCTTCCTCGGCGTGTCTAAACCCTAGATCGTCGAGGGATTTCTCATAGCCCACCATACTCGCTCTGGCTTAAGGCGAAGCCCTGCGAGATCTTCCCTCTACTTCCGGTACCACGCCGTTGTGCTGCCGGAATCGCGAGGAGAGTGCTACAACCTCCGCTGCCTGCTGGAACAAGGGATAGGAAGGTCTTCGTCGAGTACCGAACGTGTGACCGACTACGGGAGCGCTGCCGGAACGCAGCGCCGGAAGGATCGTCTACGCGATCTTGAGATCGGGAAGAGTACGACTACATCACCCACGAGAATCCGCTCTCGTTAAACACTTTGGAATCTTCGAGGGTGAGTTATTCTAGCGACTCGTTGCTACAATCTAGTAGATAGATCTTGGCTTGTTTGTTTGTATGCGGTAGAATCTTTTTGTTTTCCATGCTACGAAACCCTACAGTGGTATCAGAGCCGTGTCTATATGTAGATCTTGCGAGTAGAACACAATGGTCATTGTGGGCGTTGATGCTTTATTGTCGATTGCTTCTTGTGTACTTTGCATCTTGCGGTATGTTGGGATGAAGCGGCGGGCTAACCTTACATGACATCGTTCATGAGACTTGCTCCACGCTTGACATGCAACTTGTATTGCATAAGTGGCTTCTTGGTGCCTGTTTCTCCTAGCATAGTTAAGATCAAATTTACAGCAGGCGATTAACAATACTAGTATCAATGTTGTGGTTCATGTTCGTAAGTTAGAACGACACTTATTGAAAGCCCCAAACCACGTAAAACATGCAAAGAAAGTAGAGGCGTCTAACTTTGTTTTGCAGGGGTGTGCTGTGATGTGATATGGCCATGATTGTGATTATATTTTATGTATGCAATGTTCCTTATTGTAAGTTGGCAACCGGAAGGAACCATATGGTTGTCTTTAATTTATGTTAAGACCCGCGTGTCTATTCAAAGTAGTTGTAATAGTTGAAGCCGGTGGACGACAACCATGGAGAAGCGTCATTGACCTTGATGCAATGCCGGTGATGATGGAGATCATGTTCGTGCTAGAAGATGGAGATCGGAAGCACTATGAAGAAAGGCCATATCATATCACATATTATGAATTGCATGTGATGTTAATCCTTTATGCATCTTGTATTGCTTAGTACACGACGGTAGCATTATAAGATGATCCCTCATGCACATGAATTTCAAGTCATAAAGTGTTCACCCTCAGTTAGCACCGTTGCTAAAGCTTGTTCTTTCGAAGCACCACGTGATGATCGGGTGTGTTAGATTCCGCAAGTGTATACAACGTGAGCAAGCCAGATTTGCTCATGGGGAAACTAAGGTTTGATCTTGTGAGCCTAGCATGTATGGACATGGTCTCGGAACACGGACCACGAAGGTAAAGCATGAATCGTATAGTAGATATGATGAACATGTCGATTGTTCGCCATTGAAACTATATCAACTCTCGTGATGATCGGTGTTGATGTAGTGGATTTGGTTCGTGTGATCACTAAAACAATGTGAGGGATATTGTTTTGAGTGGGAGTTCACCTAGATTAATTTTATTATTAATTTGAACTCAATTTGTCATAAACTTAGTCTAAACTATTGCAAATATGTTGTAGATCAATGGCAGCCCTACCATCAATTTTAATGCGTTCCTAGAGAAAGAAAAGTTGAAAAACAATGGAAGCAACTTCGCGGATTGGTTCCGCAATTTGAGATTGTCCTCACGGTGGTAATTTGACCTATGTCTGGATGCACCGCTTGGTGACCAATGCGGTGATCTTGCCGATGAAGTAAAGAACGTTTACCTCACTGGAATACTCGGTACTCCACAGTTCGATGTGCTATCTTGTATGGTTTAGAATCGGAGCTTGAGAAAAGGTTTGAGAATTCAGACCCATATGATATTGTCGAGGATCTCAAATTGATCTTTGAGACTCATGCGGCAATTGAAAGCTATGAGGCTTACGAAAAGTTCTTTAAGCGCAAGATGGAAGAGGCAGCTCGTCGGTGAGCATGTGCTTAAGATGTGCAGGCGCATAAACAAACTTCAAAGCTTGGGTATTGTGATTCCTAATGCTTTGGGGATTTACCGTGTCCTCAATCACTACCACCAAGTTACAAGAACTTTGTGATGAACTACAACATGCAAAACATGAACAAGACGTTGCGAACTCTTTGCCATGTTGAAATCTCTGAAGTGGAGATTAAGAAAGAGCACCAAGTGTTGTTGGTCAATAAGACCACCAAATTCAAGAAAGGCAAGTCTAAGCGAAGGGACACTTCAAGAAGGGTGGTAAGAAAGTTACCGACGAAGAAGACCAAGGCTGGACCTAAGCACGATCTTGAGTGCTTTTCTGCAAGGAGAAGGTCCTTTGAGCGGAATTTCCCAAAGTACTTGGCGGATTTGAAGAACGGCAACATCAAGAAGAAAGGTATATCGATATACATGTTATTGATGTGTATCTCACTAGTACTACGTAGTAGTGCAGGTATTTGATCTTGGTTCGGTTGCTCATATTTGTAACGGAAGCGGTCTTTGAAGAATAAGCGGAAGCTAGCGAAGAGCGAGGTGACGATGCGCGTGGGAAATGGATCAAAGGTTGATGTGATCGCGGTCGGCATGCTACCCTTCATCTACCATCGGGATTAGTTTTATACTTAAATAATTGTTATTTGGTTCTGCGTTGAGCATGAACATTATATCGGGATCTTGTTTATTTGAGGCGGTTACTTGTTTAAGTCGAGAATAATGGTTGTTCGATTTATATGAGTAATATGTTTTATGCACATGCACCTTTGATAGATGGTCTATTCTTATTGAATCTCGATAGTGGAAATACACATATTAATAACATTGAGGCTAAGCAGTTGATATCAGCGATAACTCGACCTATATGTGGCAATCGTCTTGGTCACATTGGAGTGAAGCGTATGAAGAAACTCCATTCGATGGACTTCTTGAATCACTTGATTTGAATCACTTGATAGATCTGAAGCATGTCGATGGGTAAAATGACTAAGACTCCATTTTACGGTATGATGGAGCGAGCTACGGACTTATTGGAAATCATACATACATACCGATGTGTGTAGTCCAATGAGTGTAGCATCGAGCAGTGGTTATCGTTATGTTCTTACCTTCACGGATGACTTGAGTAGATATGGGTATATCTATTTCATGAAACATAAGTCTGAAACTTTCGAGAAGTTTAAGGAATTTCAAAGTGAGGTAGAGAATCAACGTAACAAGAAGATTAAATTTCTATGTTACGATCGTGGAGGTGAATATCTAAGTTATGAGTTTGGCGAGCATTTGAAGAAATGCAGAATACTTTCACAATTGACGCCGCCGGGAACACCACAATGTAATGGTGTGTCCGAACGTCGTAATCAAACTCTCTTAGATATGGTTCGTTCTATGATGTCACTTACAGTTACCGCTATCATTTTGGGGTTATGCATTAGAAAGCGACGCATTCACTTTAAATAGGGCACCGTCTAAATCCGTTGAAACGACACCGTATGAATTATGGTTTGGGAAGAAACCTAGATTGTCGTTCCTTAAAGTTTGGGGATCTGAAGCCTATGTAAAGAAGTTACTGACGGACAAGCTTGAACCCAAAGCGGAAAATGCGTCTTCATAGGATACCGAAGGAAACTATTGGGTATACCTTCTATCATAGATCCGAAGGCAAAATCTTCGTTGCCAGAATAGATCCTTTATAGAGAAGGAATTTCTCTCGAAAGAAGTGACTGGAAGGAAAGTAGAACTCGACGAGGTTGTCGAACCTTCTCTCGAAATTGTGAGTAGCGCAGCACCGGAAGAAGTTCCTGTGGTGCCTGCACCAATAAGAGAGGAAGCTAATGATGATGATCATGAAACTTCGTTGAAGTTGCTCTGAGCCTCGCAGTCAACGAGAACTCGTACCACTCCAGTTGGTATGATCCGTTATGAGTGTCATGTTGGTGGACAACACCGATGACCCTGAGACATATGAGGAAGCAATAATGAGCCTAGATTCCAATAAATGGCAAGAAGCCATGAAATCCGAGATTGGATCCATGTACGAAAACCAAGTATGGACTTTGGTGGACTTACCGGTTGGCCGGAAGGCTGTCGAGAACAAATGGATTTTCAAGAAGAAAGCAGATCTTGATGGTAATGTTCGTCTATAAAGCTCGACTTGTCGCAAAAGGGTTTCGACAAATTCAAGGAGTTGACTACGATGAGACTTTCTCACCATGCGAAGCTAAAGTCTGTGAGGATTATGTTAGCAATCGCTGCATATTATGATTATGAGATATGGCAGATGGATGTCAAAACAGCATTCCTCAATGGAGACATTGATGAAGAGTTGTATATGGTGCAACCCAAAGGTTTTGTCGATCCTAAAGATGCGACAAGGTATGCAAACTTCAACGGTCCATCTATGGATTGAAGCAAGCATCCGAAGTTGGAATCAACGTTTGATAAGGTGATCAAAGTTTTGGTTTTATACAAACTTATGGAGAAGCTTGTATTTACAAGAAAGTGAGTGGGAGCTCTGTAGCATTCTTAATACTATATGTAGATGACATATTGTTGATTGGGAATGATGTAGACCTTCTTAATAGTGTCAAGGAATATTTGAATAATAGTTTTTCAATGAAGGATCTTGGCGAAGCAGCTTACATACTAGGCATAAAGATTTATAGAGATAGATCGAAACGCCAAATATCATTGTCACAAAGTACATATTTGGACAAAGTTCTAAAGAGGTTTGGAATGGAAGATAGCAAGAAAGGGTTCTTGCCCATGTTGCCCAATACGACCTTGAGTAAAACTCAAAGTCCGACATCGGCAGAAGATAGAGAAAGGATGAGTAAGACTCCCTATGCCTCAGCCATAGGATCTCTAACATTGCATATGCTGTTAGTCTAACTAGCAGATATCAAAGTGATCCAGGAGTGGATCATTGGACAGCGGTCAAAAACATCCTTAAGTACTTGAGAAGAACTAAGGATATGGTTCTTTCTTATGGAGGTGATGAACAGCTCGTTGTTAATGGTTACACCGATGCTAGTTGGAACACCGATCCGGATGATTATAAATCACAATCTGGATACGTATTTATTTTGAATGGTGCGTGATTAGGCGGAGGAGTGCAAAGCAAAGCGTTGTGGCGAGATCTTCAACTGAATCGAATACATGGTTGCTTGGAGGCTTCACAAGCGATATGGATGAAAGAGTTCATTACAGAGCTGGGTGTGGTTCCAAGTCTACTGGACCCAATGTCTATCTCTTGTGATAACATGGGCGCCATAGCCAATGCGCAAGAACCAAGGTCACACAAGAAGCTGAAGCATATCAAGCTACGTTTTCACGCTATTCGAGAACATATCCAAGATGGGGATATAAAGATTTGCAAAGTACACACGGATCTGAATGTGGCGGATCCGTTGACTAAACCTCTCCCGAGGGCAAAACATGACCAGCACCAAACTGCCATGGGTGTTCGGTATATTACCATGTAATCTAGATTAGATGACTCTAGTGCAAGTAGGAGACTGTTGGAGATATGCCCTAGAGGCAATAATAAATGTTGTTATTATTATATCTTTGTGTTTGTGATAAATGTTTACATTCATGCTATAATAGTATTAACAAGGAAACATTAATACTTGTGTGATTTGTAAACTTAAAATGAAGTCCCTAGTAAAGCCTCTATACATCACTAGCTTGTTGGTTGATAAATGATTGTGGTTTCCCTATCATGAACATTGAGATGTTATCAACAACAAGATCATATCATTAGGAGAATGATATGGTGGACATACTCCTATAGATAAGCGTAGCATAAAGATCAAGTCATTTCAATAGTTCAATTGCTATATGCTTTCTGATACATAGTAACCTAATTCCTTCGACCATGAGATCATGCATATCACCTTTACCGGATGGATGCTTTGATGACATCAAACACCACACCGTAACTGGGTGGCTATAAAGGTGGCATTGAGTGTTTGGAAAGTATTGGTTGAGACACATGGATCAAGAGTGGGATTTGTCCATCCATATGACGGATAGATATACTCTGGGCCCTCTCGGTGGAATGTCATCCAATTAGCTTGCAAGCATGTGACTGGCTCACAAGGGATCACATATCACGGGAACGAGAAAAGAGTACTTATCGGTAACGAGGTTGAACTAGGTATGCAGAGATACCCGCGATCATAACCTCGGATAAGTAAAGTATCGTGAGACAAAGGGAAATTGGTATCGTATGTAAGTGGTTCATTCAATCAAAGTAATCGTAGAAATATGTAGAGCCATATGAATTTCCAGATTCCTCTATTGGTTATTGTTCGGAGAAGTGTCTCGATCATGTCCGCATAATTCACGAACCGTAGGGAGACACACTTAAGGATTCGACGTTGTTTGAGTAGTTATGGAATGATGAGAAAGAGACCAAATGTTGTTCGGAGTATCGGATGGGATCCGGGATATCACGAGGAGATCCGGAATGGTCCGGAGAATAAGATTCATATAAGGAAAGTCTCGTTTCGGAGTTGGGGAATGATTCCGGTGTTTTCATCGGGAATGTTCTAAAGGTTCCGGAATGTCCGGCACTCCGGAGGGGAAGGGGTACATGAATGTGTCATTGCAATTTGGTATGATTGCATCATGTACTAGGTGTCATCGCTGTCCAAAATAAAGGGTTTATTCAAATCCTAGTTTGAAAAGTCAAACGGCTAGTTTGAAAGTCAAACGGCAGTTTTTGGAAAGAGGAGGAGAGGTGGAAACCGAGTTGGGGAGGTTCCTCCTCCAACCGGCGGCCCACCTCCAAGCCGAGTTGGGGAGGGACTCCCCTCCCCTTGGCCGCACCTCCCACCTATAAAGGGAGGGGCAGGGCTGCCCCTCCTAGCACACAAGTTCCCTGCCCCAAACCCTAGTTTGGCGCCACCACCTCCTGTGCTGCCGCCTCCTAGGGTTGCCCTAGCCGACTTGGGATGCCCCAAGCCCCAGCCGGCTCTAGCACCTCCTCCTTGGTGTGTCTAAACCCTAGATCGCCGAGGAGCTCTCTCATAATCCACCATACTCGCTCCGCTTAGGCGAAGCCTGCGAGATCTCCCTCTACTTAGGTACCACGCCATTGTCTTTGCCGAATCGCGAGGAGAGTGCTACAACCTCCACTGCTGGAACAAGGAGAGGAAGGTCTTCTTCAGTACCGAGCAGTGTCCGATCGGGAGCGCTGCCGAGCATGGCCGGAAGGATCGTCTACGCGATCTTGAGATCGGGAAGAGTACGACTACATCACCCACGAGAATCCGCTCTCGTTAAAAACTTTGGAATCTTCGAGGGTGAGTTATTCCATCGACTCGTTGCTACAATCTAGTAGATAGATCTTGGCTTGTTTGTTTGTATGCGGTAGAAAAATTTTGTTTTCCATGCTACGAAACCTTACACCCCCATGGCCGGCAGCCACCCCCTTGGGTGCCCCCCTCCTCCTATAAAAGGAGCCCCCTCCTCACTTGTCTCTCACACCTCCTCGTGAAGGATCTCTATCCCCCTCTAGAATTTATCCCCCATGGTCTCGGACTAGCGAGATACATGTTCCCGGTGGCTATTCGGCAAGAAAGAGTTGTGCTTCCGCTGCATCGCTGGAGCGAGGAGGCGGAGGTAGCTCGGTGCCTCGAACGTGTGTGCGAGCACGGATGCGCTGCTGATTTGCGGCGCTAGGACTTCCTATCGATCTTGAGATCTGCAAGAGATCGTCTACATCAACCACGAGTTGAACTCGTTAAGCTTTGTCGGTCTTCAAGGGTATGTTCTCTATGGATATACATCCGCCCGTTGTTTGTATCTAGTAGATAGATCTTGGTATATAGTTCACATCATAGGAATTTTTTTTGTTTTCTATGCTGCGAACCCTACACTATCGACTCGTTGCTACAATCTAGTAGATAGATCTTGGCTTGTTTGTTTGTATGCGGTAGAAATTTTTTTTTTCCATGCTACGAACCCCTACACATTCCCTAGTGGGAATATAGAGGATATTGCCTTTTTATTGTCCGCTCATGCTCCACGTCCATTCTTTGATTCTATGAAATACAAGTAATGTAAATTTGTTGTTCAAAGCACTATGGGAAGTCTTATAAGCCGAGTATTTGGGTGTTTGTCGAGTGTTTTTGCTCCAGAACTCGGCAAACACAGCATTTTACAAGTGTTTGGTAGAAAACACGGCATGTACTAGATTACGTGGAGAGTAAAACAATGGACATTCACCCACCAACTCTATCGTGTCTGGATTATGCAGATTAATTGCAAATAAGGACAAATAATGGTCATATGTTTATCCAATGAGATATGTCGTCTCTAAAGCAACCTGAAATGCTCATGTCTATTTCCACTAGTGGAAACGAGGTCTTTTGTTGATCCCGAAAAGGGGCTTTAACACCGGTTCTTCTACGAACCGGTTCTTCTACGAACCGGTGTTAAAGGGGCCATTGCGTGGCCCTCCGGCATTAAAGAGCCCCCCTTTAACCGGTTCGTGCCACGAACGGTGTTAAAGGTCCCGACCTGATGGCCAGCACACCTCCCTTTAACACCGGTTCGTGGCATGAACCGGTGTTAAAGGGGGAAATATAAGACCCAGCCCACACACCCCACTCTTCCATTCTTTCACATTTTGGAGCCTAGCAAGAGGGTGTGAAGAGTGCTAGTTTGTGTTTTTTCATATGCACTAGAGGTGTTCGGTGAAATGCCCGAGAGCTCAAAATAAGCTTTCTTGTTGCTCTTTCCGTCTTGGTCGAGGTCGGCAACTATAGTTTCATGTGTCATTGATGTACTATATATATAAATGGTCATATCCCTATTATTTTTTGATATATACTACATATTAATGCAGATGAATCGGCAATGGATGTACGGTGACCGCCACTTCCGAGTACATTACGGGCCTCAAAATTTCATCGTTGTGGCTAATGCAAACCGTGGTCACAATGGTTTTATGTGCTATCCGTGTGTTCACCGTCGAACAAGAAAGACTACTCAAATACCGTAACCATTCACGCCCACCGCTTGATCCGGTTTCATGCCCAACTATAATTGTTGGACCAAGCACGGAGAAAAAGGGGTTTGATGGAAGACAACGAAGAAGAAGAGGATGATGAAAACTATCATAATATGTATCCTGAATATGATGATAATGCAACGGAGGTAGATAATGAAGATCAAGAGGGAGCGGATGAGCCGCCGATGACGATCTTGGTCGGGCCATTCTTGATGCAAAGGAAGAATGTGAAACTGAAAAGGAGAAGGAGAAGCTGGAGCGGATGTTAAAGGATCACAAAACATTGTTGTATCCAACTTGCGAAGATGGCCACAAAAGCTAGGTACCACATGGATTTGCTGCAATGGAAGGCAGAGAATGGTGTGTGACACATTTTCAAAGTTGTTGGTAAAAATGAAGAATATTCTTCCAAGAAATAATGAGTTGCTGACGGTACATACCAAGCAAAGAAGGTTGTTCGCCCTCTAGGATTAGACGTCAGAAGATACATGCTGCATTAATGCTGCATCCTCTACCGCGGTGAGAAGTACGAATTTGGATGCATGCCGGTATGCACTGCAACTGGTATAAGATCGACGAGACGATCATGGTGATGTTGAGGGCGAGGCCCTAGGAAGAAGGTTCCGCCAAGGTTATGTGGTATGATCCTATAATACCACGGTTAAAACGTCTCTTGAAATAAAGAGCATGCCAAGTTATTGCGATGGCACATGGAAGACCGTAGAAAGACGCGATGTTGAGACACCCGCTGATGGGTCACAGTGGAGAAAAGTCGAGCGAGAGTACCCGGACTTCAAGACGTGACGCAAGGAACTTAAGGTTTGGTCTAAGTGCAACGGCATGAATCCTTTTGGTGAGCGAGCTACAACACAAAGACTGTGACCCTATGTATCTATAACCTTCCTCCTTGGTTGTGTATGAAGGAAGTTCATTATGATGCCGGTGCTCATCCAAGGCCGAGGCAACCCGCAACGACATTGATGTGTACATAAGGCCATTAGTTGAAGAACTTTTACAGCTGTGGGCCAAACCAGGTGTACGTATGTGGGATGAGCACAAAGGGGAGCCATTTGACCTCACGAGCATTGCTTTTGTAACCATCAATGATTGGCTGCTCTTAGTAACATTTCAGGGCATAAACAAGGGATACAATGCATGCACACCTGTTTAGATGATACTGAAAGTGTATATTTGGATAAATGTAAGAAGGTTGTGTACCTAGGGTATCGCCGATTTGTTCAACACATCCAAGAAGAAAGAAAGGCAAGCATTTCAAACGTCTGGCGTAACCCCGAGGAAGCCTGTCCTCCGTGCCGGTGAGGAGGTATTTGGTATGGTCAAGGACCTAGAAGTAATCTTTGGAAAAGGTCCGGCAGTCTATCATTCGAATGACGATGCGGACACGCGCCCATGTGGAAGAAGCAATCTATATTTTGGGACCTACCCTATTGGAAAGTCTTAGAGGTCCGCTCTTCAATCGACGTGATGCATGTGACGAAGAATGTTTGCGTGAACTGCTAGGCTTTCTAGGAGTGTATGGGAAGACAAAAGATACACGGAAGCACGACAGACCAAGCAACGTCTCAAGGCCCTCAAGAGCCTATGCATCCCGAGAACGAGAAGGGTAAACGATGCCACTTAACTCCGCCACCTACGCTCTTACCAAAGCAGAAGGAAATCTTTTGAATGTCCGAGCGAGATCAAGGTCCCGTCTGGCTTCTCATCGAATATAAAGGGAATAATAAATATGGCAGAGAAAAAATTCCAAAACCTGAAGTCTCATGACTGCCACGTGATTATGACACAATTGCTTCCGATTGCATTGAGGGGGCTTCTACCTGAAAATGTTCGAGTACCCATTGTGAAGCTATGTGAATTCCTCAATGCAATATCTCAGAAGGTAATCGATCCAGAAATCCTACCAGGGTTACAAACAGATGTGGCCCAATGTCTTGCCAGCTTTGAGTTGGTGTTCCCACCATCCTTCTTCAATATTATGACGCATCTCCTGGTTCACCTAGTAGAAGAGATTGCCATTCTCGGTCTGTTTCTACACAATATGTTCCCCTTTGAGAGGTACATGGAGTCTTAAATAAATATGTTCATAACCGTGCTAGGGACGAAGGAAGCATCTCCAAGGGCTATGTGTAGAGGAGGTCATTGAGTTTCGTGTTGATTTTATTCCTGACCTTAAGGCGATTGGTGATCCGTAATCACGACATGAGGGACATCGTGGAAAAGGCACCCTATGATGTAAAGCAATGATATGTAGGGACGGGCATTCTCTCAATCAAGCACACTACACGGTTTTATAAAGATCTATCTTGGTTGCCCCGTATATCAATGAACACAAGAATTTTATACGCCTCAAACACCCGGGACAGTCTGATGAATGGATTATAAGTGAACACATGGCGAGTTTTGGCGGCTGGCTGCAAAGACTTCTCACGAATAACACCACTGTTGGGATCATTTGTACTTGTTGTGACACCGCCCGTCTTTCGGTATGTACTTTCCAAGGGTACGAGATAAATGGGAATACATTTTACGATAGGCCAAGATAAAAGAGCACCAACCAAAAGCAGTGGTGTCCGCTTGATGCAAGAAGACAATGGGCAAAAGACCACGTATTATGGGTTCATAGAGGAGATATGGGAACTTGACTATGGACCTAATTTTAAGGTCCCCTTGTTTCGATGAAAATGGGTCAAGCTAACAGGAGGAGGGGTTGAGGTAGACAAGAAGTACGGAATGACAACGGTGGATCTCAACAATCTTATGAAGAACTTAGACGAACCATTCGTCCTAGCCAATGATGTGGCTCAGGTTTTCTATGTGAAGGACATGTCCTCCGCACCAAAAAAAATATGCAACGAATACATCATATGATGAGCCAAAGCGTCACATAGTTCTTTCAGGGAAAAGAAACATCGTGGGAATCTAGGACAAGATGACATGTCGAAGATTATAATAAGTTTGATGAAATTCCGCCTTCACGGTGAACTGACCCAAGCATTCCGTTAAGTAAAGAAGATGCTCCATGGTTACGTCTGAAGCGATCATAAGGAAGGGCATATGCCAAGAAGTTCATGCTCATATTATGTAACTCTAGTTCATGTTTTTAATATTAATACATGTCTTGAGTGTTAGTCATGTTTTGTGGATGGACCGGGACTATGAGAAGAAGTTGTCCCGATTCGTACTTACCATTAAGATCTGATCTCCAAACGCGCGCGGTCACACACTACTAGGAAAATGGTCGTCTGTGGCGCACCTAAAAGGCCCATCCGTGGCGCACCTGTAGTGCGCCACGGGCCTTGCGCTACGACTATCTCTCAGCCGTGGCGCACTGCCTAGTGCGCCACGGTTGTGTAGAGATAGGCATAGTGCACCTCCTAGTGCGCCACAGAAGTTTGGCGTGGTGCGCTACCCCTTGGATCTTCTGTGGCGCACTACCTAGTGCGCCACTAAACATCCATGGTGCGCTTTAGGTGTAGTGCGCCACAGAAGGTAGACCATGTGCGCCACAGATGTATTTTTTGTTTTTTTTTATTTCCAAGCCAGATTATATGCAATACAGATTATATACAATATTACAGCAGATATACACACAGATACAAGATATACAATTATATATATAAATACTCAATATGAAAAACAAGATTGAAACAAATACATATAGATAAGTCTCATACATGAATACATAGTCCAAGTTACATTGTTTTGATCATGTTACAAAGTAGTAGTTGGTGACATGCGAATACATGTGTCGATCGAACAAGTTAGAGCTCGGAAGCTCGCCTAGACATCTAAACTAGCTAGCTAGACACAAACGCGGGATAAATAACCAAAGAAGATAAGCATGATCACCGCATGACGAAGGTGTAGGTCTTCATCCTTCCTTGTCCTAACTCCCGCTAGATAGCGTGTATCTATCTTCCGCCTCCGCCATAGTGTTGTACCCTTTGTAGCTATTGCCGCTGAAACGGTGCACTGTCTCCTGTAGTCTTCCCAATCATCGTAGACTCGAACCGTCCCTTGTACCTGACGTACACGTCATCTACAAGTTGACAATAATAACTAACCGGTGATTGAAAAAACATGTATAATTAAAGTCGCATATGAAGATACACTTATAGAAAGTACTCTTAAATCAAAAAGAGCAAACTCAAAAAGCATGCCTCATATATAACTAGCTAGGTCGTTGGGCACAGGAATATGCTTATGACGTGACTGTTAGCCAAGTAGGATGCACAATTCCTGGACTTGTGCATATCACAAGGCTAACAATCCCGTCATAGCACATTCACATATATATTGTGCCACGACATTTCAATCATCGGCATATTCTCGAAAAAGACAAAAATAACTCGAAAAGCATGCCTCATATATAACTAGCTAGGTCGTTGGACACATGAATATGTGACGGGACTGTTAGCCAAGTAGGATGCACAATTCTGGACTTGTGCATATCACAAGGCTAACAATCCCGTCATACATTCACATATATATTGTGCCACGACATTTCAATCATCGGCATATTCTCGAAAAGACAAAAATAACTCAAAAGCATGCCTCATATATAACTAGCTAGGTCGTTGGACACGTGAATATGCTTATGACGGGACCTTTAGCCAAGTAGGATGCACAATTCGGACTTGTGCATATCACAAGTCTAACAATCCCGCCATAGCACATTCACATATATATTGTGCCACGACATTTCAATCATAGGCATATTCTCGAAAAGACAAAAATAACTCGAAAAGAATGCCTCATATATAACTAGCTAGGTCGTTGGACACGTGAATATGCTTATGACGGACTGTAGCCAAGTAGGATGCACAATTCGGACTTGTGCATATCACAAGGCTAACAATCTGTCATAGCACATTCACATATATATTGTGCCACGACATTTCAATCATCGGCATATTCTCGAAAAAGACAAAAATAACTCGAAAAGAATGCCTCATATATAACTAGCTAGGTCGTTGGACACGAATATGCTTATGACGGACTGTTAGCCAAGTAGGATGCACAATTCGGACTTGTGCATATCACAAGGCTAACAATCCCGTCATAGCACATTCACATATATATTGTGCCGACATTTGAATCATCGGCATATTCTCGAAAAGACAAAATAACTCACACTTGTCGTCCGAGAACCAAAGAGTAAGCAAAAAACAAAGAGTAAGCAAAAAACCAAGCATTGATTGATATATAATAATAATAAGCAAAATAATTAAGCGGTGATTCATAAACCTAATAAGATAAGTACACTTGTCGTCACACACACACAAAGGTCATCTATAGTTTGCAACTACAACTAGGCCAACATCAAGCCTTCTCGCGGCTTAGGGAACGGAGGACGCCTACCTCGCGTCATGAACTTCCTATAGTCACCCGCATCTCTAGGCGATCTTCTATGTCACGGTTATTCGGGATATTTCCTCCGTAGAAGATCCCCGAAGTCATGAAATCACGAAGATGATTGCCCCAAATAACTGCTGGATGCGATACATCTCTTCTCTAATATCCGAATCATTGATCTTGGCCTTTGCTTCGCCCACTGCTTGAGATGATCCGGCCGTAGAATTCTGCTGGTCAAGTAGGAACGCCTCATGTGATGGAGTAGTAGGCTTCCTTCTTGTTTTCCGCGCTTCACGCAGGGAACTCATTACGTGGTTGAAGACGTGCCACAACTTGACCTTCTTACGCACGAAAGTGGTGCCTTCCGTCGAGGCAAAGCCGTGAGAGCATCATCCGTAACTTCCTTGATCTTGTCGTAGTTTTCTTCTTTTCTAGACTCCCGAGTCGAAATACGTGGCGTGGGAATGCTTGGCGATAAGGAGATGAGCGAGTGTTCATCTCTGGCAAAAAAATTCAAATGGAATGTGTTGAAAAAGAATGATGATGATCTAATAAAGCCAATCGACGGTGGCGACGAATAACGACTTACTCGGAAAGTAAGGCACGAGAATGTATTCCTTTGTCTTGTTCGCCACGAGGATTCTTTTTAGGTACGAGGCCACGACGCCGTCATCGTGAGGGAACCAAGCAGCCACGCGCATGTAGTAGGGGTCCACTATAGCGATGCCGGTGTGTTCTCTCTAATGATCCATGGCCAGGAGAGAAAGAGACGGACCATGGTATAGTGCAGCGGGTATAGGTGGAACATATTGAAGATGTCCTCGAACCGCAGGAAGAACAGATCCATGGGCAAGTGTCGACGAAGCCCAAGCCTGGTGGCACCTTAACCACGAATACGGTGCGAGGGATCTTTCTCCGATAGAAGGCGTCTCTCTATTGTCACCACGTCATGCACACTCGCAGTTCGAATCGAGCTTCCAAATTCTTAGGTAGCATGGGCTCACCCGCCACATGAATCCTCCACATAATACCCTCGGGTCTTGGTGGCCCGTCCCGAAACCTGATCGGATTCGCAGTTGTTGACGCCACCGGCTGGCTCGAGCTGCTAGATTTTCTTTTCCTGACCTTTTTTCCTTTTGGAGAGCGGTCCTTCGGCTTCTTCTTCTTAGGAGGGTTGCTACCACTCCCTGTGCCCTCGCCGCCATCAGTGGTTTCATCGTCCGCCGTTCCTTCGGCTTCTTCCTCCGCGTCTTCCATCTCATCATCCTCGCTCTCCGAAGGATGGTATTCTTCATCGTCTTCTAGACGCGTTGGGCGCCTCCGAATGTCAATTGTTTATTCGGAGGTGAGTTCTCCTTCAGCGATGCGCTTAGAACATCCAGCCTTCGTTGTCACACATCTTTGCACTAATAAAAACAAATAATTGGTTAAATGCGGAAAAATCCGGCATGACCTTTGCTAATTTTCTTAAACTAGAGTGCCGATTTACGCGAACGGAAGTTAATCAACATTTCGGCAAAATCAGGTCCACCGGGATGCATTCAACACTTACATAGTCCACAAGTTTTTCCTAATCTGATCAACCAATGGCTCAGCTCTCTGTCTATTAATGGACTTGATAAAATATGACCATCTTATCGCTATATTCATCTCGGACTTGCAAGAAGTTCGGACTTGATGCATGAGTGATATTTTATTTCATGCTTGGGTTAAAGAATATATGACCATCTAGTGCTATATTAATCTACTGCACATATCTGTTATCACCATGATAAGGACATCAATGCCATATTAATCTAGTGCTATATTAATCTACGCATATCTAGTGCTATATTAATCTAGTGCTTGGGTTAAAAAAATTCATGACTGTTATCACCATGATAAGGACATTGGCCATCTACTGCACATATCTAGTCCTATATTAATCTACTGCTGCATTGCATGAGAAGAGTGAGAAGTGATGCATGTAACTGAGGTGAGCACTGGCATAGGTTGCACTGGCATAGGTTGCACTGGCATATTAATCTACTGCTGCATTGCATAGGTTGTACTGGTAACTGAGGTCACCATCTAGTGACATGATTGACTGATTTATTAACAGAACATGGAGAGGTTAGAAAAGTATCCATTTATTGCTTAAAAACTGCACTGGTTTAACTAGCCCATTTCAAGCCAAAACTGTTTATACTACAAACATTAAAGTCGAATTCAGATCACTATGAGAAAAAAATATCGAATTCAGATCGAAATGGTAAACCATTTCAGATTAACAGCTTGCATCATTTCAGCACTAAATCTACTGCTAAATCAACCTAAATCAAGCTCGCTACTACCTAAACCTAATCCTAAACCTAAATCTAATCCTAAATCAACCTAAACCTCACTGTCAACCTAATCCTAAATCAACCTAAACCTCACTGTCAACCTAAACCTAAATCTAATTCTAAATCAATGCCCGCGGGTGAGATGGAGAGAGGGGGGAGATGGAGAGAGGGGAGAAGACTCACCTCTCGAGACGAGGACGAGGACGAGCTGCGGGTGAGGTGGTCAGGCGGCAGGCTGTAGACGGTCGAGTCCATCATCGGCGAGGCGAGCGGAGCCGACGCCTCCTCCACCTCCTCTGGCTGGCGACGCCCACCTCCACCTCCTCCTGGTGGTGCGGGCGACGCTCCTCCCGCTGGCACGTGGCGGCGCTCCTCGTCTGCTGGCCAAGGCTGGCGACGCCTCCTCCACCTCCTCTGGCGCGTTGATGCAGATGGGATGCGGTGGCGCGCGTCGATGGGGATGAGAGGGGCTCGGGCTGAGATGGAGCGATGGGGATGAGAGGCGGCTCGATCGAGTGGATAAAGCCATTAGGCATAGCGCACTTGGGCATAGTGCGCCACGGATATCTGTAGTGCACTACGGGCTAGTGCGCCACGCTATCGAGATGCGTCCGTTGGAGCCACCAACCGACTAAAGGTTTGGCCACGACGTGGCACGCACCTTTAGTCCCTGCTGTCGGTTCAACCGGGACTAAAGACCCTGCCCTCTATAAATGCAACGCCTAGCCCCTCCGCCTCCACTGCTTTTTTCAATGGTAAGGTGTGAGGGTGTGTGCTAGTTTTTTTTCATGCATGCATTGAAGGTGTTTGTTGAAATGTTTGAGTGAAAAATCCCGTTGAATTTCTCATAGAACAAAAATATAGAAGGTGTCCAAGACGCACTTGAGCTTTCTCCTCTTTATTTCCCTCGATCGAGGTTAGCAATCTTATCTTTTCTAGGTCATTGATACAATTCATGTGTCGGTGTGAATTGGTTATTTCACTATTTATGATGTCCTGTTTTTTGATAAACTTACTTATATGATGCAGATGAACGGTCGGGAATGGATGTACGGTGACCGGGTAGCCGGGTATATCAAAGCGTGGATAAATTTATCGATGTGGCTACGGCAAACAAAGAGAATGGATTTATACGTTGTCCATGTGTTCAATGTCGGAACAACAAGGAGTACTCTTCCTCGAAAATCATTCGCCACCGATTATGAAAGGTTTCATGCCCAACTATAATTGCTGGACCAAGCACGGGAAAGAGGGGTTATGATGGAAGATGGTGAAGAAGAAGATGATGATAACAACTATCATCATATGTTTCCTGAATACTGATACGCAATGGAAGATAATGGAGAGGAAAAAGGTGAAGAACGGGCATCGATGAGCCGGTCGATGAACTTGGTAGGGTCATTTCGATGCAAAGCGAGACTGAAACAAAATGAGAAGTTGAAGTTAGAGGGCATGTTAGAAGATCACAAGAAATTGTTGTACCCAAATTGTGAAGATGGCAGCACAAAGCTCGGTACGACACTGGAATTATTGCGATGGAAGGCAGAGTGTGGTCTAACTGACTCCTCATTTGAAAAGATACTGAAAATAATGAAGCCGAAGTTTATTTTCGAGCACACTTGTTGCAAACACATCACACTTATTTTGAAGTTTTATTTTGATTTTAAAATACTTTTAAATATTCCAAAAATGCCCAAATGTAATAATATTCCAAAAATGCCCAAAAATATGATTTAAAGTATAACTAAATTTCATAATATCTTGTTCATGAATATTACAATCTTTTTTGACAACGCGTTTACAATATTTTTTGAGCTAGCGTTTTACAATCTTTTTTCCCTTCTTTGTCGGTTGAATAATTTAGCCCGGCACTTTAATGTTTCTTCTTTGAACGGGCTACCTTTTTGGGTAGGGTTGTCCTTTTCTTCTGTGATGTATGTTCGCATCGTAGTCGCCGTCATCTTCAATCTTTGGATCGCGTCTGGTCAAGTCTTGCTCGTTGGCGACTCCATCCATTCCGATGATGTTTCTTTTCCTCTCCTCACGACAACACGGCTAGGCTTTGTCGGGTCGGTAATGAAAAACATTGGTACACTTTGGTAGCCAGTACCCACGGTTCATTTTTCGCCACGCTTTGCACCGTGACCTTGGATTTGGCTTCGGGTATAACCATGGTTGTGAAATACGGTCTTCTCTTTCGCTCTTTGCCCATCGACACGGAACATCGGCACCTTTTCTCCACAAGAGTCGAGCTCCCAGATCTCCTCGATTCTTCCGTAGAATCTTTCCTTCACGTTGTCATCGGTGTAGAATTCGGCGTTACGCCTGATTTCGATAATCACACTTGTTGTCCTTTTCCTCCGTAGAATGTGTAGCCGTTGATATCATACGCTGATAGGTCACCGGGTTTTGCATCGGTCCTGCGCGCTGGGATTATCAAGGCGTCGCCTAAACCAACGCGTGAAATCTGAGTTGTGCTCTTTGATTATTTCTCCTCGTCCTCTGTATGCCCGGTCACCGTACTTCTTCTCGATTAACCTTTTGTGCTTCGTACTCAAGGATCGACCAGTTCTAAATGCTGTGCGCCGACGAGGTTTGCTCGATCAAAGTCTCGGCCGAAAATCGAAGTCTGCATGCAGTATGCGACCCTCTCGGTGACCAGATCCGTCGAGCTTGCCAAGGTGTCTGTGGCGGGAAGACCGAGGTTCTCGATGTCTAGATAATTCGTGCGAGAGATGCACTCTTCGCCGTAAAGCCCTTGGCTATGCTTCCATCGGGGGACTGTTGCGACGTATCCTTTGATGTGTCCGTTCATCCTTTCGAACGCCATCATGCTGCGGAGAAACATCGGCCCGAGTTGTACGATGTCCTCCACGACATGGACCAGCAGATGCACCATAATGTCGAAGAATGCGGGTGGGAAGTAGACCTCAAGCTCACATAGTATCACCACGATCTCCTCCCAGCCTTCCGAGCTGATTCAAGCCAATCGACTTCCTAGAGATGACGTCGAAAAACTTGCATAGGCCAAATAACGTTTCACCTGACGTGCTCGTCCATTATCCCTCTTAGTGCGACCGGAAGTACTGCGTCATTAGCACGCGGTCGTGAGACTTCATGCCATCGAACCTGCCCGCCTAGTCTAGGTATCTCCTTATCTTGCCCGTGAGTCGTAAGGAAATTTGACTCCTAGAAGGCACTTGAAAAACTGTTTGATCTCATCCGGCTTATAGTGAAGCAAGAAGGAGGGCGTAATATTCGTTCTTCTTGAACTTTTACCCTTCCGACGACCTTGTGTCGTCTCCGACTCATGATCATCGTCATCTTCCGATCATCGGAGAAAGTAGTCCTCCGTGAAGCTCCTTCGGATACCCAAGCATATCAGGTCGTGCCTTGCTTTCGGACCAGCTTTCGTCCTCTCTGGCATGTTGATTATGGTGGCAACCAGACTCGCACGCGTTTTCGTGATATGCATGATGTCGAGGCTATGAGGCGTGCGGAGAAACTTCCAAGATGGCAACTCCTGAAAAGCAGACCTTGTTTTCCATACCTTCATCAGCCGCTTGTCTTGTTGTGCCTCTTTCGCTTCTTTCCGTGCTTAGGACAATCTTTCCAGTTTTCAGCAACTCTTCCACTTCTTCGCTGCTCCTCTGGGATTCCTCGGGTCTCGATTTGCCATCGAACAGGTCTCCACGCTTTCTCCATGGATCATTCTTGCGAGCCACCTCGTGCGCCATGAACACGGTTTTCGATGACCCCGGATCTTTCTCTAGTTGGAGATAGCTTGTGTTATCCATGCACCTAACGCGCGTAGAATCCTTGGATAACCTGCCCGAGATATACCCGCAACCTGGATAGTCTTGCACCGTAGTGACCAACGCGGCTCTCATAGTGAAATAATCTTGTCGACGGCGTCGTAAGTATTGGCTCCAGATTCCCATAACGTGGCTAGCTCCTCTTTCAACAGCCGAGATACAGTTGATGTCGGTACCAGGTTGTTTCGCCTTGAATTCGCATACTCATTTGTATGTACTTCTTCTTCATGCACAACCATGGAGGAGGTTGTACATCCATACAAACACAGGCCAAGTCTGTGCGTGCTTCTCGCTACCGAACGGATTGAGTCCATCGGTGCTCGCACTAAGCCGATGTTCCTCGAATCTCCACCGAATTCGAATTGAGGTCCAATGCTTTCAGCAGCTAGCATCCGGAAGGTGCGCCGAGCTCATCCTTTCGGGTCATCATCATCTCCTGGCTTCTTCCTTTCCGCATGCCATCGCATGAGCTTCGCTTCCTTAGGGTCCGCGAAATAGCGCTGCAGATGAGGGGTGATAGGAAAGTACCATACCACTTTTCGAGGTGCTTTCTTCCCTTTCTTGTATCGACTCACGCCGCACACCGTACATGTGGTTTTCTCCGCGTCCTCGCCCCGATAAATGATGCAATCGTTGATGCATATGTGATATCTAACGTGCGGTAGATCGAGAGGACAGACGATTTTCTTGGCATCCTCGATACTAGTTGGACATGTGTTCCCCTCCGGGAGACGATCGTGCCAGAATGCCATCATATCGCCGGCTTGCCTCGCTCAATTTGTGCTTTGCCTTCATCTCCATAGCCTTGAGCGTTACATTCAACCGGTATCATCGGGCTGCATCCTTCATACAATGGAGTAACCGTGTCTTTCTCAAGTTGCAAGCTTGGCTTTCTCTCTAGCGGCAGCCCTGGCGTTACTAAATGCGCTTGAAGCAGCTCTTGCACATAAGGGTCCCGCACCGACGTTGTTCCATCGCCATCCGCTCCTCCGGCATCTAGATCATCATCATCGGTGCCTTCGCACCTTCACCATCTCCAGAGCCTCTTCATCATCTCGCCCGTTCTCGCCGTGATGATGATCATCATGTTGGCCACCTTCTTCACCGCCGTCTCCATCATCTACGCCATCGCTTATCCAACGAGTGTATCCATCCATGAAACCATGGCGGAGCGATGCTGCAGATTCCGGAACTGGTCGATCACCGATTGAGTTTGCATCTTCTCGCACGGACATCTTATATCCGCCTTGTTATTTCGTATCATGTCGGCCGTCGCACATTTCAAAAATCTAGCCACAATGCCTTCGCTCATTATGCGGACCATTTTGCTCGCACGATGTACACGGTACAATTTTGAAGTCTATTAGAACCACATAATGAATGCATGCATGCAATGGTCGATAGAAAATTTCGGCATGACCTATCCTAAAATTAGGACCTTATGAATGCCAAAGTCTTGCCAAATGGAAATGAATCAACATTTTGGCAAAACAAATGGCAACTTGTTCACATACAAACACAAGAGAGAGAGAGACGATCCATACACACATGAACATATCATTATCCTCTCCATACACACATGCATGAGCATCATCGATACTCTCCATATACACACACATATGACCATCGATCCTCGCTCCACACATACACACATCATGAGCATCGATCATCTACATACATATGAGCACATGCATCATCCATATACACATGAACACATCCTTACATGGACAACTTACGAGATGAGAGACCGATCGCGAAAGATGGAAAGGAGAGGTGCGTCGACCGGAGATGGATAGATGAGACGAGACCTCCTCTATTACTTATGTAACATCCAAAGCAAGTTTTACATGCTAAAATGGTGAATGTATGGAGAAATTGAGGTGGGAAGGAGAAGATCCCGACTAGATCTAAGGAGGAAGAAGAAGGAAAGTGAAGTGTGGGTGGTGGATGTGTGGGCACACATGTGCACATAAAGTGCTGTCCTAAAAGAATCGACACATCCGTGGCGCATGCAAGCATACGAGGGTACAAACTTCTGTGGCGCACTAGGCCGAGTGCGCCACAGAAGTTTGTGGCCGTCTCAGAGCAGAGGGGGCATGCGCTTAGGCGTAGCGCACCAGGCACACGTGCGCCACAGATGACCCTAACAACCGTGGCGCACATGACTATAGTGTGTTACAGATGTTTGGCGTGTGGCCAGCAGGGCCCTGGCCCACACACATCTATGGCACACTATAGTCATGTGCGCCACGGTTGTTCTAGTTATTAGTAGGGCACTGCCCACAGGTGAGCCACGCCTGTTTTAGCCGTGGGGCACTTCAACCATGTGAGCCACGGATGTGCTGATTACCTATAGCCGTTTTCCTAGTAGTGACATATTAGGGAGTGCCTCTATGACCAGTTTCTTGGAGATGCCGGAGGACTAGGCTCCATCGGCATCTCCCTGAAACTGGCCGTAGTGGTGTCCCTGCTCTCGAAAACCATCTTGCAGCTTTGTAACTTCTCTAACTAGATCAATACACCAGGGAGCTAACTAATTTCACATATTAGGGAGTGCCTCTATGACCGGTTTCTCGGAGATGCGGAGGACCTGGCTCCGGCATCTCCTCAAACTGGCCATAGTGGTGTCCCTGCCTCAAACTGGCTGGAGGACTGGACTCACAAGGATGCCTATTTATAGTACAAGCAGCTCGACATAGTGTTGACACTTACAAAATAATGTCGACACTCACCCCTATTATTAGTGCTGACTCGTGTTTTGTGCCGGATGGTGTCTACAACCGGGACTAAAGGTTCATCTTTAGTCCCGGTTGGTGTCTCCAACCGGGACTAAAGGTTCATCTTTAGTCCCGGTTGGTGACACCATCCGGGACAAGGTACACGCCGCACGACATAATGTCCACATGCACTCACCCCTATTATTAGTGCTGACTCGTGTTTTGTTCCGGTTGGTGTCTCCAACCGGGACTAAAGTTCATCTTTAGTCGGTTGGTGTCTAACCGACTAAAGGTTCATCCCGCCATTTTTTCCCGCCATTTTTCTTCCCGCCAGTTCTTCCCGCTAGTTCACTATATATATATGTAGGGGGTTGGCCTCCATTGTCATTGCACATCTCTAGACTCATATCTGCAAACTCATCACTCTTTCACATGGCTTCCACCATAGCACTAACCCCTGAGGCGGAGGCGCTGCGCCTCGAACTACCCCTCGCCCGCTCATGTGTCCCGTCGGCTGGATCTTGGCGTCGGGCGTGCAGTTCCTCTCCCTCTAGGTGTGGCGCGAATGGCCATCACGAACCACTACTACTTGAGCTCACGCCGGCAGCGGAGGAATCCCGATGGCATCCCGACTATTTCCCTACTTGGGAAGCCTTCTTCGTGGATCGGCATGAGAGGGCGCTCGCCAGTATGCAGGAGGACGCCCACCTCCTAACTTCAACGAGGCGGCCGTCGGCTATGGTGGCGTGTCGGACTCTCCAGAGCGTCATGGCCTGACACCGCCGCCGACTCTAACCCCGTCTGCGCTACCCTCAAGTCCAGCCCACGCTACCCTCAAGTCCAGCCCGCGTACTCTCCAGAGGTTCAATTACGGCGACCCCGACGGCAGCGATGATGACGGCGGCGGTGAGTACGACTACAAAGTGGCGGTATTACAGTGTAGGCAGAGCATGAGTGAATCACTCCAATATTCGAAACAAGTTCGCCGATTGTTACTTAATCGGCCATGTATCTTAATTTTAGTTCTTTTATGTATCTTAATTTTCAGTTCGATTCCGATTGTTACTTAATCTGCCATGTATCTTAATTTTTAGTTATTTTATGTATCTTAATTTTCAGTTCGCTTTATGTAACTGCGTCTCAAAATGACCTATCTCATTCGAGGTTTCTTGGCTTTTGGTCAAATGACCAATGTTATGGCTAGAATCAAGGCATAGTTTGCAAGAGGAGTTTTCCTTTTATCGCACTAAAAAGGCATTTTCCATTTTCCGAGCATAAAAAGCAGACGGTTTGTGAAGCAACCACCAAATGGCTAATTCAAAAACCACCAACACATTTTTAGGTTCACAATATGCTATTTTATCAAAAACAATGCAAGTTGAGCGAGGCTTGGTGAGATTCAAGTGTATACAAAAGATGCGACATTTAAATATCCAATCAATTCAAAAATGTTAATACAAAGATGCGGCATTAAAATATGATTTGATCTAATAAAAATCATTTTTAGATGCTTAATATTTCTTATGTTCAAAGTTTTAGGATTTAACAATTTATTTTTGTTTGAATTGAATAATCAAAATTTATATGTAAGTGTTTTAATTATTTTAAAAAATTCATGTAAAGTAAATATAAAATGATTTACATGAATGGATAGATATTATTTTCTGAAAATTATGATATATTATTCATATTTTTCTGAGTTGAATGAAAAGATATGAATTTTCTAAATTCATATCATATTTTTGAATTAAAAAGCCCTTTAATGCATGAAATAAATGCCCCTTTAACACCGGTTCCGCATAGAACCGGTGTTAAAGGCATTTATTTCGTTTCCTTTTTAACACCGGTTTGTGGCTGGAACCGGTGTTAAAGAAATACATCTGTGCAAGAATTCCCTTTAACACGGTTCGCCACGAACCGAACAGGTTAAAGGGGTATTAAATTCCTTCCCTTCCTTTCTTCCCCCAGAGCAGCCGATCGCCACCGCCACCCGCCTGCCGCCATCGGCGAGAGAAGCGCCGCCACCGCCACCGCCCATCGGAGCAGAGAGAAGCCACCGCCGGCCGCCACCGCCCTCGGCCCTGTCACCCACCTCTGTCCGCCTCCGTTGGAACCGCCTCATCACGAAGATCATCTCCACTGAAGGAATCGACCCCGCGTGCTTCGAATCCTCGCCATCGACCTCTTCTCTTCCGACGCCGTCCGCCACTCTCCGACGATGAATCCGACGCTTCTCGACCGCACCTCGCCGACCCCTCCGTTGCATCCGTGGTGAGCCTGCGGTCCTCAGCTCCTCTCTCGACTCCTCTCGCTCTCACCGGGCGCCACGAGCATCTGCAAGCCCGCGCCTCGCGCCGTTAGGTCGTGCTCGACGACCATTCGTGGAGGCGCCAGCACTATCGGCCCCGCGACGCCTCTCTATCTCGCCCCTCCACGCATCCAAAGTAGCACGGGATCATTGGATCCTTGCTCGATCCGAGGGTGAGCTCCATTCTTGATGTCATGCGACATCGATGAGGGAATAACTCATTTTCTTTTATTAATTATTTTGTAAATAATTTCAGTAAATATTAAATATGACAAAGGGCCATGCATGTCGTGGTTTTAATCAATTCGTAAATATTTTCTGAAAATAATAAAAGTCCGACATGTGGGCCCAAGTTTGGTAATTAATTTAAATATTCCAAAATGTTTAAAATGAATTAAAATTTGGGAAATTCATAAATAATTCATTTTAAATCAGAAAATACAAATAATATACCAAAATGTTCGAAAATGAAATCTATCTAACTAAGCTATAATTATACATTGTTAATCAACTTTGATATCAAGTTTAATTAGAAGAAGCAATTGAACCACATAGGTGATTCATGATTCCCTGTTTTAGGGTTTGGATCCTCGGAACCCCCTAAAGTGATCAAGCATGTTTTAGGATTCAATTCAACACCGTTTAACTTGTCATATCATCCATATTGTATGAGCCACATGCCATGTGTTGAGAGTTGTTTTCTCTTTTCCGGTGATTGGTTCTCGCGAATAGGAACCGAACCCGAAGCTGAAGTCAACGCCACCGAAGAGCAGAACCAGTCCAACAACGGACAAGGCAAGAGAAGCCCCACTCATACATATGAATCCTATGATTATAAAGTATTTTATTCTCGTCATATGCATTCGGTTGAAACAGTCTTTTATTAGGGTTTTAATTTCATTTGTATATTTATTTGTGTATTTTGGTATGAATAATATGTATATTTGTGTATGAATCCAAGTCCACTTGAATGTTTACACTCTTACTCTAGATAATATTATTGTTTTAGAAACTATGGATCCACTTAGTAGAAACCTTGAAGAAGAAGAAATAATGGAGAACATTATTGATGAGGACACCTCACAATATCTGAACTTGGAGGGACATGATGACGACAGCTCAAGTACTAGTCATGGAGAAGATGAAGACTCCGGTGAACGCAATTTAATGGTTACAAAGTCCCATGAGGTATATGTATTGATTAAGCCTCTGTGACTTGACCAACAATCTTCTTCTACATGTATTAATTAATGCTTCTTTCTTCTTTTAGCCCTCTGGATCTACCAGGCGCAACCATCTTCTTCTACTGAAAAGAGCAAGCGGGCGCGAGCCGGTTGAAAGATCGTGCAAAGTTCACGATCGGCAGTCGTGTTGATGGCAGGCGATGGAGCCCAAGAAGGGCCAGACAAATTTACGTCAGGTGGAGTTCTTGTTAGGGACCAAATCCCAATCACAATTGAAATTGAAAATGGAATAAGCCAAAGAAGGGCGATTTTACCTTTGTCGATGATGATCCAAAGAAACGCTTTGGAATTCGTTGTTGGTAAATTTCACCCTTCCGCCAGAGGAGGATGAAAACAACCGGTTATAAAGGAAAAGGTCAAAGAGTGGACTCTAAAGAAGATGGCGACGCTTTCCAAGAATGGAAGACAAAATTGAACAAATTTTTCAAATCTGGCGAGACTCAAATTTCAAGACGATATTATGCGAAGATAAGACCTCACCGCCCGAATTTGAGACATATAAAAAGTGCTATAGCTAAAGAGGTCGAAACCAATACGCTTAATGCCCCAAGAAGGAATATCACCGGAGGGCGGGGTCAGTGGCTACATATCTCACGGGCCTAAGTGGGAGGAAGCTGAGAAGGCCCTCGCGAGAGGATCACACCCAGAGAGATGGGTGGGACCTACGTGCAAAGACTTGGTTCTACGGAATCGGGCAAGGTTGGACCCGAAACAGGATTGTGTATCTTCCCAACCATCCTTGCCAAACCCGTCACCGAACTCATCACGGCATACGAGGAAACATCCGCCAGACCTTCCATCCCGGCAGAGAGAATGACCAGCTCACACGCGCGCCGGTAAAAAGAACACCGGACATGCACGAGGCACGGGGTATGACATGGAAGGATGGGTTTGCCACCGGAGCGACTCTTACAGATGGCGCGCAGAAGAAAAAGAGCGTCTGAGCGGATGACACAGATAGAACATGCACTTGCGGCAGCGCAAGTGAATGCACATGAAACCATCAAGCTACCGCCCATCTCAGCGACACGAGCCTGCATTGGAAGCTGCCCGCCGGACTCTGCATGAAAAGCGTGTGGCTTCCACGGAGAACGTGCAGCACGCTTGAAATGACGGTTCCTCGATACCCGTGGATGAGATCACGGAGAGCGAACGCTGAGCTGCATGTGAGATTAATGGGCTTATCCATTAAGGTGGTATCGGCTATGCCTTACCTCCTGTAGCTGGTGGAACTTACCACGCCGACCGATTCCAGATGGCTATGCTATTGTCGGGGTGGATGAGGTTGTGAAGGAATATGAGGAAGCACAACTTGACCATGCTACGGTGAAGGGAAACTCAACTCAAATTTGCGGTGAAAACAACCATTCTTTGGAAGAAGGAACACAGTGTGCTTCCAAATTGGAGGTCACTGGCACCCCCGTCTCATGGCGTCGGTCTGAGCCGCTTCAGCTATCTCTCGCTGGCAGCCATCTCCGGCGGCAGCCATCTCCGCGTCAGCCATCTCTGCTGGCAGCCATCTCCGCACGTCAGCCATCTCTCAAGGCAGCCATCTCCGCCGTCGGTCATCTCTGCAGCCATCTCCGCCCGTCACCATCTCCGGTGCTTCATCCATCTCCTCAACAGAAGCGAAGAGCACTACGAGGAGCATCAGTAGCACTGCCACAAAGAAATCCGCGGGAAACCGTACGCCAAAGAGTTCAAAAAACTACGTCCCGCAGCCTTCCGCCAAGCCATTGCCGGTTTTACCGTGGAATAGCAGCGACGAGGAGACCAATAGGATCTCGGAAGAACAGGTCAAGAAATTCTTTGCACCTAGACGGGCCAATCCAAAGGACAAAATAGATCCGGCGGTGGTGGAGAAGTTTTACAATAATCTTTTGAAACCTGAAACCCCACTTGTGCCGGACTACGAGCGCCAGATTTTGAAGGCGGATGGCGCCATAGGGAGACTGAAAGTAGCAGTCGTGAGGCATACCAGAAAACAGTTCCCATGCTCGGAGAGCAGGAAAACCAATCATGTGCCCCGCTCCAAATGTTCGACACACGAGACGCTCCTCCCGTAAATGATTACGAGGCAGAGCTACAAAGAAAGGCCAATGAGATGGGGATGACTTACATTGCATACTTGAACGTCATGAGAGACAACTTGCCCAAATGCGATGCCAACCCCATACAGCCATGGAAGTATGGGAAGAATCTCGTCAAGAAAGAGGAGCTCAAGACTCTACCAACAAAGATGCGAAAATTGCACAAGTGGTACCTTCATTTCTGCAAGCCGAGAAAGGTAGAATGGATCACAGCGCATATAAGAGATCAGATTTTCTTGTGCGGAGACGCATTAATCGACTTCAACATTCAAGACTTGCATTTTCTATTCAATCGAAGGAACTCGACAAATCTGCCATCAGCCTTTATTGTGTGTAAGTACTATTTACGTAATTTTATCTCATCTCATTCACTTCATTAATTGCATGTATATATATATATATGCTCACCATATATGTATATACTATTATGCAGGAAAAAGGTTATGGAATGCATGAAAGGAGGCCCTTTTGACATTGGGTTCGTTGACCCAAATAGAGTTTATGAACAAGTGGTAAGAGAAAACCCGGGCAAACAGAAGATTACTTGCTAAAGTCTTTACTGAGACAACAAACCAAAAGGGAAATACTATTGCCTTACAACTTCTCGTGAGTACTGTTACCCTCTCTCTTGTACACATTCTGTTTCGGCTTACTCGATGTTAAGTGTAATTGATGATGAGTTATGCGTGCGTAGGTTCCACTTTATTCTGCTAGTCATTCAGCCCGACTCAGGAAAAGTTCTTGTCATGGAATCGTTACGAAAAGAAAAAGAGCTATGGGCAGACTTTAGAGAGATGCTCCAGAGGTAATTTCAATCATATTATCGCACTAGATCGGCAACTTTCGTGACAATAAGTAATTAATTACTCCTTTATCCATTTTCTTTGTCGGACAGGGTTTGGAAAAGGTTCACGGGCAGGGCCGTGGGTGAATGGTCAGAAGAACTAAAATTTGTAGACCAAAATGTAAGTAATACTAGCTAGCTTCCAATTCCATTATATCATGCTTTATTGATTATTATTTTGATTGAACTCTCTATTCTCGTAAAGTGCGCGCATCAGGGACACGACAATAACTTATGTGGGTACTATGTTTGTGAATTCATTCAAGACATACGATATGTCTGACGGGCCAAGCCGCACTAGAACAACTTAGAGTAAGTAAACAAAGTCCACAACATTATTTTATTACCATCAATTGTGTTGAGTTTTATTCTTATATATATATTGACGGCCCATTCTTCATATATATTCAGATCGAACGGATGCGGGACCAACTCCTACCATTTGAACGCATACGAGCCATTCAAGAGGAATTGACGGGGTTCATACTTGATGAGGTCGTCACGCTGGCGAGAACTCTTTAGATATCCACCAAAATGAACGATGACGATGTATGTGCCGATGACGATGTATGTGCCGATGACGATGTTTGTGTATAATAATAGTTGCTTAATTATTCATGTACTCGTATGTATCGATGACGATTTATGTGTATACCGCTCCCGATCGATTCCCCTCGCCCCCTCCCCGGAAATACGCCTAACGGGCAGAAATGCATGGCGAGATTTAGGCCGTTTCCGCAGCGGCAACGGCCTAAATCTACCAGTAAGAACCTTTAACACCGGTTGCGGATACGAACCGGTGTTAAAGGGGCTGAACTCTGGCAGCCCGTCGCCACCCTTTAACACCGGTTCGTATAAGAACCGGTGTTAAAGGGCCCCCCCCTCTAACACCGAACCCTCAACAGCGGTTGGGGAACCGCTGTTAGAGGGCCCTCCCAACCGGAGTTAAAGGGGGGGCTCTGCACTAGTTTCTATCTTGTTGCATAAACTAAAAAGATTTTATTTATTTTTCTAAACTCACGATCCCTCTAATTTCAAGTGCTTCAAATAAAACAATTTCACTGGACTTCTAGCTTATCGTTTTTTCTTTAAGGTCCGTCTCTTGAACCTTCAAACCTAACCTAGTGGTGCATTTGCATCTTTTCCTCCAAATTCTGTTATAATTTAGGTATTTCTTATAACAGATTTGATGACATAAATCTCACTTAGTTACTTAAAAAGTTCGAATATTCACATGCCAAAAGCCTAGGCAAACATTTTGTATAAATTTTCACATTTTAATTGTATAAAAATTCCCCAAAGAGGGAAATAACGAGGGGGAGAAGTGCCTGAACCTACATGAGCCACATCCTTGTGATCCACCGCATCCTTTCCTAAGATGAACAAGACTATTACTTCGTTGGTTTCGAATTACTTGTCGCAGTTTTTTTTTCTAAAATGAGAGAACATACACAATGAAATGTGTCTACATACAAGCGTATCAAGACAAAATCGCTGGGGTAGAGGTGTGGTATGTAGTAACAAAGTCTAGCAGTAGTAGGAAAATTAATTTTGATATTATGTAATTATATATTTTATGTACAAACACTTTGTTTAAATTGTGAAGTTTCAAATGTGCTAATTGTAACTTGTAAGCAACTGAGTCTTAACTCTTAACCAACTGAAAATTGGCAAAAAGAAATAAATAACCAGAAGCGGAGCTTCCATGTGACCCACCATGTATGGTCCTCCTCGAAACAGGCTTTTCGCCCAACTATATTAATATAGCAACCAACCATCAGACCGCTGTTGGGCCAGATAGCACAACTCCCAAAAGCAAAAAACAAAGAGAAAAAGAGGAGAAGACGAAAAAGAAAAGAAGAGAAAACATGGCCGATAACAGTGGCTCGACGAAAACGAGGTTGGCCCGCCACAGCCGCGCCCTCTGGAGAATGTCCACCAATATTTTAAGCATCGCGTACCAAGCAACACCTTAAAAAAGGAAAGCGACGACAATGACGTTACTGCCCGGACAGATCCTAGGGTTTTCCCCGATAGGCGGCGGGAGGTGGGGAAGAGGTACACCCGACACCCTTCAGAAAGGACGGCAACACCAGCAGGCGTTACCATGTCGGTGTCTAAACGATAAGGATTTCTCCTGGCCTCTAAAAAAACTACATTCCCGGACTCTTCGGATTGCTCCACCACTCTCGCCGCCCACCACGCGCCACCATGATCTTGTAGCCACCCCCGTCATCACACCGTGACCCACAATGCGAGACCGGACAGGCAGAAAGGAGAGGGCTTCAGCGAGGGTCGATGCTACAGAAGCACGCGGGAGGGAACTGTCTCCGTCGTCGGAAGACGGTAACCGGCCGGATGTAGCAACATGGGAAAACCAGGCCATCGTTGGCCTATCCGAGCCCAAATGGACCCGTGAAGCCCACCGTCGCACTGCAGCAAGGGTACCGCTGGCAACAACAACCCAACCTAAGTTGAATAATGTTAACCACTTCAAAGCAAGTTCATTGCTGTTCAGATCTCCGTATCTTAGGGAGGCCATCGCCACCAACACATGGTCCTGCACAACTCGTACTTGCTATGGGCGACGGGGGTGGCGCCCGGAGCGTTCTTGTCGAAGGCATGCGTTCTACACCTGTTCTAAGATGAGGCCTGGGCAGAGCACATGCCAGTGCTGATGTCCGAAGGGAGCACGATGTGCCACCAGTGCGTGATGGGCGGGAGGACTCACATGTCCCCATTCGTGGTCTCGCCGCAGCTGTATTATTGACGAAGCTCACATATGCGAGCTGTTGGGTTGCCTTCAAGTGCGGCGCAGACTGGCGAAGGTCGAGGGGAGTTAGCGTCGTAATAACAACATTACCTAATCAAATGGCGCATAATCTCCTTGGAACTCTGTGTGTCCCACTCCCGATGACTCCCAATTCTACACAAACATCGTACACCACGCCTATGTGGCTGCCAGGTTGTTCTTCCATAACCAAATAACTTGACATTTGAGATGATGATGAATTCAATATATAGACAGGATGTGTGATACGTCATGAAAGATTTCTCACTCAATCTTTTCAACCTGCCTCCACTCTAGATTCACCAACCAACTCTATCGTGTCTTGACTATGCATATCGCGAATAAGGACAAACAATAGTCGCATGTTTATCCAATGATATGTCCTCTCTAAAGCAAGCTCAAATGCTTATGTCTATTGAGGCGTCCCCAACCCTAAAGGGAAGTTTTGGTGGGTTAGTTGGCGGACGGGTTGTAAGTGGGTTGTGGACGGGCCAAAGAGTTCCATATTGCCCACTTATATAGTTGTATATTATACGCGGACTCTAGTGAAAAAAAAAGGCAGATCGATCAGCTGATATGTGTACGTACAGGACATGAATTAAAAGGCAGATCGATCATCTGACGTGTGTACGTATGGGACATGAATTAAAAGCAGATCGATCAACTAATATGTGTATGTACGCGGCCCGAATTGGAAACAGGGAGCTGACTCGGACCTGGTACCAACCGATCAGACCCGAAGATGTGGTCATTGGCGGCGGCGACCGTGTCGCCCGAGTAGCCGACCATGCGATCATCGGGTTTGCCAGTGCCGGAGGGCGGCCGTTCACCGACGAGGAACTCGACGCAGCGCGGGACGTGGTGGCCCATCGCGAGATTGACGGCGTGGTAGGCGAGCTCGATGCGGGTGAAGGCCTCGGTCTGGGATCGCTCCGCTCATGTCTCCCTATATAGACGGAGTACACGCGTATGTATTTGTAGATGGATAAACGAGTAATACGGGGTGGATCTGGGGCCACGCGGGAAAGGAGGTGGGCTTAAGGGCCAATTGCTAGGTGATAAATGGGCAGATAAGGCATCGATGTCAACGCGGGGGTGGGGGACCGAAGCAGAAGTGATGTCTATTTCTATCTTGTTGCCTAAACTACAAACATTTTATTTATTTTTCTAAACTCACCATCCTTCCAATTTCCAGCGTTTCAAGTAAAACCATTTCACTAGACTTCCTCTTCAATGTAGCTGATCTTTTTCATGCAAGGTCAGACTCGTGAACCTTCAAGCCTGACCTAGTGGCGCATTTGCATCTTGACCTACAACTACTGTTATAATTCAGATATTTCTTATAATTGATTTGATGACATATGAACAATTCAAGTACTCGCGTGACAAAATCCTGCACAAATATTTTGTAGAAATTCCCGCGATTTAATGGTGTAAAATTTTGCATGATAGTTTCAAAGTTTAATTTAAAAATTAGTTAGAATATATTCTAACTAGGAGCCTTGGAGGGTGGATGTTTTGCCTCCCGGTTTGAAACACAACTATTTTCCACTCTCTGACTTGAAGAAACAAAAGGATTCACCATTGATGTTGAGAGAGGGAGGGAGAGAGATGAACTTGTGAATAATATGCATGAAGACATGAGATATATAATTTAAAATGTGAGGTACTTCAAAACAAGAATATTTCTAAACTAATGGATATTTCTATTATGAAATGTTGATGAATTCGAGAATCAAGATAGTTAGGGACTCCAACTAGGTGCATGGTTATTTCTTTCACCAAGTGTAACTTGGAAAAAATTAGGGGACAAGCCTTGATGTGGTTTCCCTACGCAAACACAACGTTTCCACAAAAGAGTTGCAACAAGCTGGTGAGCTCGGCTATTGGTACACGTCATTTTTCTATGTCACTAAGAAGATTGCCTCACAACATGGTTTATCCGGTAAATTTGGAGGAAGTTCTTATAAGTTACCCACGATAATACCATCAAATGCATCCTAAACCACGAAGGTGCCTAGTAAATGATGGCCGAGTCATGTAAAGGTCAGCGCATGATCAATCGGTTGCTCATATTTCTGAAACCCTACCCTTCCCAATGAATCCTAGTTCTACAACAAGAACATAAGCTATTGTCATATGGATGTAAGATTTTTATTACTCCGTCTTAGCCTTTCAACTGATATAGACATGGTGAATATATAGAGATCGAATATGATATCGTGAAGCATTCCCCTCACATGGTTTTCAAGACAACAATCATAATATGGGCTAGCCATTCACCAACAAACTCGACCTTACTTTGAACATGCATATCACCAATAATTACACAACTAGTTCTCACATGCATACTATGTTTAGGACCATACGGTCAACAATTTATTTATAGAGAAAACACACTTTTACTCTAATAACTTGATCCATATTGCACATTAGTTACAAAATAACGTTTGCCAATAACAGTGGAAGAACTTGCCCCGCATGTGCACATTAGTCACTCTGTCATGGCGACCATTTATTTCCTAGCTTTTTTTTCTTCTAAATTACCCAATAAATCTTTATTTCTTCTCATCCTTTCATCCCGATGGATTATCCATTTTGTAAATGAGGTCAACTGGATCATCGCTGATCTCATCCTCATATTGGCTTATTCGAGAACAATGCGTCCATCAGTACCAATGCCGGTAATTAGTCCTCGAGGTAGTGCTTGACGCCAAACTTGAACTCTGCCACATACGTAGGAGTTTTCGTCGGAGCAATCTGGGAGTCGATGTTTTCACTCGGCCCACTTGTCAGCATCAAGTTGCTTGTAGAAGCGGTAGACCCTGCTGTCAATTGTTTTGATAAATGGCGATTTCTTTCCCTAAGATGTAAAATGCGATAGAACTCACGTTACATACCTCCATAGGAGGATATCCCTTAGAAGCAACTCAAATGTGCCGTACAACAATTCAATAAAATCACACTAATATAATTCAAATGAGCCTGCACCACACCTCTTCATAGCTAGGATGCACAAAACTACAACCAACAAATGGAAAAAATAAAATTCAAGTTAAAAGAATTATATAGATCTCGTAGAACACCTATGATACGGTGGGCTGGAATTTCCACGCCTCTTAGATTACACTGCCATCAAAGTGGAAATATCCCTTGCCATTCCGTCCAATATAGTACAAACCTTCATAAATAGATTTTGATTATGCATATGTTATAGAGATGACAATGAATGGACCAAATAGGTACTTCGGTAGATTACCCGCAAAGCAAGAGAGATGGATTCTTATACTATTGGATGAGAGTCTAGCTCAATTGGTTGGGAGAGTGGATGTACAAACCTAACACCTGGGTTCAAATCCTCATGGATGTGAATTTAGGTTTCTATTTATACTTGAGAATCAGGTTATCCTGATACTCATGCAATTTATCTTGAGAACCAGGCTTGGTGTTTAACCAAGTTTAAAAATTCTGGTACTTTAAGGCTGCGTGCATCCCTAGTTGGTGCAGAGGCCGAGGAAGTAAAATCCTCCCTCTATTTTAGATATTATGAAATTATTTTCTGTGGTTGATTTATTGATATTGATTTAGTATTGTAGGTTTTCATGTTTGTGACTTGCAGCAACGGTGATTCGAGTATGGGTTGCGATGGAGAATTGGCTTGGTTGATTTGTGACTTGCAGCAACGGCATGCTAGTGGGAGCGACTACATAGGAGAAGTTCATTGTCTTGCCTTTCAGGGTGACAATGGTTGTGCCTGGCAATGTCCTTGCTGAAGGCATTGTTTTGAGAGTGAGGACTTTCTTCAGAGTGAAAACCTAAGATCTTTGATCGGGCGACGACTGCGCTTGTGCACTGTTCCCTTCCTGGAGGCATCGCTTTTGGAGAAGAGCGACTTCTGGTGTTGTCTTGGTGGTGTTAGTGCTGCTGTTTCAAGGAATAGATCACTATAGCGAGATTTTTATTTTTTGCAATTCTTTTTTTTTGTTGGTTGTGTGCATCCATAATGCCGCTAGGGCAATGTGTGGTTGCAGAGGCCGGATATTATTGGTATCTCCGCGATATTAATATATCGCTCCTTTCCAAAAAAAAAATAGTCATCCCGACTATAGTACAGCAAGCATTCCCACCATAAATTAGAGTTCTTAACAAATATGTTTGCAATATGACGTGGCAAATGCAAGTAAGAGGTTACTTGAATAATTGGTCATATAGAACTTGAAAAAATCAGAAAAATTAAGTGTTTAACTGTTACATTATGGTGGAGATCTTATAATAATGACCATGGTACCGGTAGTTGCGCCCCAACTCTTGATCTCATAGGCATCATACTTGCCAACCACCCATCCCTACTCATATATATTTCCCCTTGCTAAGGTAAAGTCTAACAGATAGTGCAAAATCGTTTTTAAGGTGCACCATAAAACGGTTTACAGTCCGAAATTCTGGCTTGCGAGAATAGATACAGAAAAAAATGACCTTCGAAGTCAATGGCACACACAAATAATTTTTCATCTTACTTCTATTTTCCCATCGTATTTCTCACGTCGCATATGTGCACTTGCCCGTCCGCTGACGACTGACGTCGCCTATGAGCTACCTCTGCCAGGCCGCCGGTTCCAGGCCTCCTCCACCGATCGGTGTCATATCCTTCGAGGTCGCGGAGGGCCATAGCCGCAACCGGAGTTAAATCCATGGTTAGTACCTGAACTTGTTTAGGAAACCCAGTACGGTCATTGTACTCAGAAAATACGAAGTTACGGTCACTGAACTCGCAGGAGAGCGTCACGCGTGGTCACTAGGCAATACGTAGCGTTGTATAGAGTGACTCGGGTCCTATTGTCAGATGACGAGACCGGTAAGTTTTGAAAAGAAGGATGTTTGGAGGGTTCTTTTTGCAAATTCCCCCACCTAGTACTAACCCTCGTGGTCCGATCGGAACCGGGTCATTCCGACCCGCGTCGTTCCCCTCCGTTTGCCCTGACCATAAATCGGCGGCGCCGCCATGGTACAGTTATCGCCGCCGCAGGAGGGACCAACGACGACCTAGCTAGCGAGTTGCTCCGCCATGTCCAGCGCAAGCTCGACACGCTGTGCGCTCCGCCGCGCGGGTCCTCCGATTCCCCTCATCAGTTGCCCCGATTGCGGCCGCACGGTGAAGCAGGCCCGCTCGGGGACGACGGACCACCCAGGATGGATCTACTACAAGTGTAAAAACCATGGAGTAAGTCTATCTGCTCTTAGGATTTAGCTCGATTTGGCTAGGTTGGAGCTCGATTTGGCTAGGTTGGAGTTCTGATTTAGTTATGATTTTGCACAGTTTGGCTGCAACTTTTGGTGGTGGGAGCTGGATTACGTTGGCTATCTGATTGAGCACAATTACCTGCAAGGGGATGTTGCGTTTGATGTTGTAGGGTGGGCAGAAGATAGGAGAGAAGAACTAGAGTTGAGGAAGAAGGAGGCTAAAGTGACTCATGTGCAAGGCCAGGAGGAGCAACTGCTGATGATTTTAGGGGAACTCAGGGAAATGAAGGTTCTTTTGAAGATTGCAGTGGGTATTGCATGTGTGATGTCTGCTATGGTTGCTATTGTAGTGTTGAAGAAGTGAGTTATGAGGGTCATATTTGCAGCTGTGTGTGTTGTGTGCTATGAAAGGATTGTGTGTATGACTCTGGTTATTGTGTAGTTTAAGTTAATGGTGTACTGGGCATGTGGTTATGGTGTATTTCAAGTCTATGAACCTGATGTATGTGATGCCTTTTGTCCTTATCTATGTGAACATGAACTAATGCAGTGATATATATTGTCTTGTGCTGATATGTGAGTTTCTGGCCTAGTTTCAATAAACACTGTTATGTAATTGTCACACTCATAAGTAAAGAACATTCTGCATAATTTTCATAACCAACATTTCCATAAGTCATAAGATTCACAGTGATACTAGATTGGAAATCACATGACAAAATAATCAAGTCTATGCTCGAAGTGGTGTTGCCTGGTTTGCAAAAGAAACTCATGCAAGAGTTCTAGATGGACACCTTAAACTACTTTGACACCTAATTTTCTAGGGATACTACATGTCCAGGTACTTTCACACCTAAGTACCACTCCATCCTCCTAGATGTTGGCACTTCCTCTGTTACAACCTCTGACATGGGGATGGTTTCAGTCCTTGACAGATGAGGAACAACAGGTACATGATGATCTTCCATTTCACCATGTGTAGCTGCTGCATTGGCTGCCATCATAGCATTGTTTACAATCACTTCAGCTTCAACAGTTTCCCTCTCTGTAGTTTGCAATTTGAGCATCTCTCTTTGATTTTCTCTTTTTTTCAGCAGCTACCACCTTGGCAATTGCTTTCTTTTCTGCAGCTGCCTTCCTTTTCTTCTCATTTACCTCTTTTCTAACCTCTGCAATGATTCTAGAGGTCTCTTGCTTAGCTTTCTTCTTTAGCTCAGCTTCTTCCTTTCTCTTCTCTCTCTTCTCAGCAACAATTCTTGCTTTGGTTTCTGCTAGTTCAGCCTTCATCTTTTCTTGCTCTAGCTTCTTCCTTGATCTTTCCTCTGCTTTTTTCACATCAGCTTGATACTTTTCCTCAAGTAAAGCTAATTTCCTTTCTTCATTTGTCCTATTCTTCTATAGCTGCATTTGTAACAGTTTCTGAGCTAGTTCACCCTGCCTGATGCAGGTAGCACCACTTGATTGACTAAAAGTAGATTCTTGCAACAATCTTTGTGCTGCTGTGATGAAGGTAGACTCAGGAATTACTCTTGCTTCCACTTGCCTCTCCAAATACCTCTGAACATGCATAAATGTCAAGTTACATTTGGTTGATCACAATCACAGAATATAAAATAGTAATATTAGCTAAGTTATCTGCTCAATCAAATTGTTCACAAGTAGATCTTCATGTGTGTTCACAACTGGAATGTTGACATCAGGGTTTTGTTGCTGTTACATGTAGGTAAATTCAATGCTGATACATGTAGGTAAATTCAATGTAAGTAAATTCAATGTAGGCACTAAAACAATGTAGGTACCTGTGTAATTACAGGATCACTATGAGGAGGGAAATTCTGATCAGGACTTGTAGCTGGTTGAGTAGATGATTGAGTAGGGAAATGCTGATCAGCACTTGTAGGTGGAGGAAGGCCAGCTTTCAACCATTTACAACCAGCCATGTTATGATCAGGGAAGCCACAGTACTTGCAATGCAATATTACACCATGTCTAGTCATCTTCTTTCCTCCTCCTCTAGTATGTACCTCATAAGGGGCTTTCCTTCTGCTTTTAGTAGGCCTCCCAACATGTTTTCTGTATAAAGGTGGAAATATTGGTGTTCCATTCATCTTTAGCCACTCTGACTTGTCCTTAGAAGGGTACACTATGTTTCCATAGGCCTTATCATGCATTTCCACTGAATAGCATTTGTCAACCAGTGTGACTGGATCTGTATCTTCAATCCTTAAGCATGCAATTACATGTGGCCAAGGTATCCCTGTTTTCTGCCACCTCATGCAACTACATGTCTTATGTTTTAAGTCTACTACAAAGTCAACAGGTTTAGCTGCAACAAGTTCACCTACTGCAAATAAACCATCTCCAGCTCCATCTGCAAAAACATTGTTTGCTAGTTGAATGTGCCTGTCTAGTTTCTTTCTGATCTTTGGGAAAATAGGACCATCCCAATTCATTCTCTCTTTATTTTTGTTGTATATCCTAGACTGTAATTGTGACTTGATTGTTGTAAGCATTGCAAGCACAGGTAGTTCTCTAGCATCCAAGATGTATCTGATGTGATAGAATAAATGCATTAATTATCATGAACTACAATTATGCTTGTCTAAGAGTGATAGAATATAAAGCAAGGTATAGATGGTAGCTTACTTGTCGAAAACTTCACAATTGTTGTTAAGTAGGATGTCACATTTGGGTAGGTCACCCTGAAAAGCTCTTACCCATGTCTTTGGATCCAAATTCTCCAACCATGAGTGAGCATTTGAATTAATTAATTTCATTTCGTCCATGTGCTTCTCATAGAGAGTAACTGTATTGCTCCTAGCTATCTTCCACAGCTGCTTCTTTAGTACATCAACCTTGAATATGTTGGAATTATGCCCTAGAGGCAATAATAAAGATGTTATTATTATAATTCTTGTTCATGATAAAGCTTATATTCCATGCTAGAATTGTATTATGCAGAAACTTTAATACTTGTGTGGTTTGTGAACAACACCGTGTCCCTAGTGCACCTCTATGGACTAGCTCATTGATTAATGATGTTTAAGGTTTCCTAACCATAGACATGAGTTGTAGATTAATAATGAGATCATATCATTGGGAGAATGGTATGATGGACAGACCCAAACTAAGCGGAGCAATTAGATCGTGTCATCGTGTTCATCTTTGCGAAGCTTTTCTTATGTCAAATATTGTATTCCTTAGACCATGAGATAATACAACTCCCAGGTATCGGAAGAAAGCTTTGAGGTAATCAAACGTCGTCCTATGAGAGGGTGATCATAAAGGTGTCTCTCAGGTGATCGGAAAGTACCCGTTGGGTTGTATGTATCGAGATGGGATTTGTCCCTCCCAAGTCGGAGAGATATACTTCGGGCCCACTCGGTAATCGATATCAACACCTCTTGCAAGCATGTGGTTAAGGAGTTAATCACATAGTGATATCGGATTACGGGCAGTAAAGTACTTGTGAGCGAGATTGAACTAGGTATGGCGGTACCAACGATCAAATCTCGAGCAAGTAAAATATCGCGAGGAAGGGAATATATATATGGGATTGATTGAATCCTGGAATCGTGGTTCATCCGATATGATCATCGATGAATGTGTGGGAGTCAATATGGGTTTCGGACCCGTTGTTGATTATTGATATAAGATCATGTCGCATATTCTCGAACTCGAGGGTCACACATAACGTGTCACGCTAGGATAGATTGGATAATTGGTTTATGAGTTTTTGTTGAGTCTCGGATGAGATCCAGGACTTCACGAGAGGTTCCTAATGGTCCGGAGAATAAGATTCATATAAGGCAATGCAGTTTTGGAGTTGAATTGTTTGGTTAATCGGTATTATCGAAGCTTCTAGAACCTTCCGGAGGGGGACCAACGTGGACCCACCTGTCGGGAGGGGGAATGGGCCTATGAGGGAGTGTCCTGGCCGCATTGGACCAGGGGCACAATCCCCATAGGTCCCAGCCGGCCAAGCCTAGGGCAAAACCCTAGGGGAGCTTCTAGAAGGGAGGGGGGAAACTTGCCCCCCACTCCTCCCTCCTTGGCCGCCGGCCTAGGTATTGGGGGAGGGGCTAGGGCTGGCCGCCCACCCCTCTATATAAAGAGGGCTGGGGGCGCACCCCTCCCCTACACCTCCTCCTCAACACTAGCCGCCCTGCTGCCCCTCCTCTCTCTCTCTCCCTCCCGACTGCACGTAGGCGAAGCCCTGCTGCAGAAACTCTCCACCATTTGCACCGTGCCGTTGCGTTGTAGATCCAATCCATCTCTCCACCCCACTTGTTGGACCGAGGAAGGAGGAGACGTCGAGGTGTCGCACGTGTGCATCTCTCGGAGGTATCGCCACTTGCGGTGTTAGATCGGATCGGATCGCGAGGAGGAGAAGCGAGTACGACTACATCACCCACGTTCCATCAAACGTTCCGCTGTGTGAATCTTCAAGGGTATGAAGATCTCATCTATTCCCCCTCATTGTTTGCATCTCCTAGATTAGATCTTGGCTTTCACGTTCGCATCCGTAGAAATTTTTTGATTTACTATGCTACGAAACCCTTCAGTGGTATCAGAGCTAGATCTATGCGTAGATGTGTTTCACGAGTAGAACGCAACATGGTTGTTGCGGGCGTTGATGTTTTCTGTTGCAAGCCTCTTGTTTGTGTACTTATTATGATGCGGGATAGTGAGATCGAAGCAGTCCCGGCCAACCTTATGCGACCTCGTTCGCGAGACCGGCTCCGCACTTGACATGTGGCTTGTTCCACACATGCGGCTGGTGGATGCCAGTTTCTATCACTATAGTTGTCATGGGATTTACACCGGAGTTTGGAAACCATAATATCACCGTTGTGGCTTTCCGTAGGTAAGAATCGTTCTTAGCTTGCTACTCCCATAAGCCACGTAAAACATGCAACAACAAAGTAGAGGCGTCTAACTTGTTTTTGCAGGGAGTGTTTTCTGTGATATGGTATGGCCCAAGATGTGATGTGTATGTTGTATGCGATGATCATGTTTTGGAATGTTTCATGACTTGCATGTCGATGAGTACACAACCGACAGGAGCCATATGGTTGTCTTTATAATTGTGTATGACCTGTGTGTCAACTTCTTATACGCCATGTAATAGCTTTACTTTATCGCTAAGTAGTTAGCAATAGTTGTAGTTGCTATTCGTGGTGGAGGCAATCATGGTGGAGTGATGGAGATCATGCCGGCACGCACAAGATGGAGATCATTGCGCGAGGATTGGCTATACCATGTCACATTAAGTTATATGCATGTGATGTTTATCCTTTTGTGTATCGTATTATGCTTAGATTGCGACGGTAGCATTATAAGATGATTACTCACTTAAAGATCAAGATAAAACTGTGTTCTCCCCATGTATGCACCGTTGCGAAAGTTCGTCGTGTTCAAGCATCACGTGATGATAGGGTGCTATAAACTCTACGTTCACATACAACGGGTGCAAGCCAGTTTTGCACACGCGGAAATACTTGGGTTTGACTTGACGAGCCTAGCATGTACATACATGGCCTCGGAACACATGAACCGAAAGGTTAAGCATGAGTCATATGAATGATATGATTGACACTTCGTTGTCCACAATTGAAACCACATCTCTTCTCGTGAAGATCGGATTAGGTGTGGTGAATTTGGATCATGTTCACTAAACAACTTGAGGGATGTTGAATTTAGTGGGAGTTCATCTATTAATTTGATTAAGTTGAACTAGTTATCATGAACATAGTCTAATTTCACTAGTGGAAACGCGGGCTTTTGTTGATCCCGAAAATGGGCTTTAACACCGGTTCTTCTACGAACCGGTGTTAAAGAAACTACCAGCGTGGCCTCTGCGGCATTAAAGGCCCCCTTTAACACCGGTTCGTGCCACGAACCGTGTTAAAGGTCCTCCACCTGATGGCACCCCCCTTTAACACCGGTTCGTGGCACGAACCGGTGTTAAAGGTGGGGGCTATAAGACACCACCAGCCCACACACACCCCACTCTTCCATTTTTTCACATTTTGGAGCCTAGCAAGAGGTGTGAAGAGTGCTAGTTTGTGTTTTTTCATATGCACTAGAGGTGTTCGTGAAATGCCCGAGAGCTCAAAATAAGCTTTCTTGTTGCTCTTTCCGTCTCGAGGTCGGCAACTATAGTTTCATGTGTCATTGATGTACTATATATATAAATGGTCATCTCCCTATTATTTTTGATATATACTACATATTAATGCAGATGAATCGGCAATGGATGTCGGTGACCGCCGCACTTCCGAGTACATTACGGGCCTCAAAATTTCATCGTTGTGGCTAATGCAAACCGTGGTCACAATGGTTTCATGTGTTGTCCGTGTGTTCACCGTCGAACAAGAAAGACTACTCAAATACCGAACCATTCACGCCCACCGCTTGATCTGGTTTCATGCCCAACTATAATTGTTGGACCAAGCACGGAGAAAAAGGGGTTGTGATGGAAGACAACGAAGAAGAAGAGGATGATGAAAACTATCATAATATGTATCCTGAATATGATGATCTTGCAACGGGGTAGATAATGAAGATCAAGAGGAGGCGATGGGCCCGTGATGACGATCTTGGTCGGGCCATTCTTGATGCAAAGGAAGAATGTGAAACCAACAGAGAAGGAGAAGCTGGAGCAGATGTTAAAGGATCACAAAACATTGTTGTATCCAACTTGCGAAGATGGCAACAAAAAGCTAGGTGCCACCTTTGGATTTGCTGCAATGGAAGGCGAGAATGGTGTGTTGACAGCGCATTTTCAAAGTTGTTGGTAAAAATGAAGAATCTTCTTCCAAGAAATAATGAGTTGCTGACAAGACATACCAAGCAAAGAAGGTTGTACGCCCTCTAGGATTAGGCGTCTTGAAGATACATGCCTGCATTAATGGCGCATCCTCTACGCGGTGAGAAGTACGAGAATTTGGATGCATGCCGGTATGCACTGCTGATATAAGATCGACGAGACGATCCTGGCGATGTTGAGGCGAGGCCCCTAGGAAGAAGGTTCCCAAGGTTATGTGGTATGCTCCTATAATACCACGGTTAAACGTCTCTTCGAAATAAAGAGCATGCCAAGTTGTTGCGATGGCACATGGAAGACCGTAAGAAAAGGCGATGTTGAGACACCCGCGATGGGTCACGGTGGAGAAAAGTCGGCGAGTACCCGGACTTTACGTGGCAAGGAACTTAAGGTTTGGTCTAAGTACAGACGGCATGAATCCTTTTGGTGAGCAGAGCTGCAGTCACAGCACCTGGCCTGTGACCCTATGTATCTATAACCTTCCTCCTTGGTTGTGTATGAAGAGGAAGTTCATTATGATGCCAGTGCTCATCCAAGGCCCGAGGCAACCCGGCAACGACATTGATGTGTACCTAAGGCCATTGACTAAACCTCTTCCACGTGCAAAACATGATCAGCACCTTAGTGCCATGGGTGTTAGATTGTTGCCCGATGTAAACTAGATTATTGACTCTAGTGCAAGTGGGAGACTGCTGGAATTATGCCTTAGAGGCAATAATAAAGATGTTATTATTATAATTCTTGTTCATGATAAAGTTTATATTCCATGCTAGAATTGTATTAAGCGGAAACTTTAATACTTGTGTGGTTTGTGAACAACACTGTGTCCCTAGTGCGCCTCTATGGACTAGCTCATTGATTAATGATGGTTAAGGTTTCCTAACCATAGACATGAGTTGTTAATTAATAATGAGAGCATATCATTGGGAGAATGGTATGATGGACAGACCCAAACTAAGCGGAGCAATTAGATCATGTCATCGTGTTCATCTTTGCGAAGCTTTTCTTATGTCAAATATTGTATTCCTTAGACGATGAGATAATACAACTCCCTGGTATCGGAAGAAAGCTTTGAGGTCATCAAACGTCATCCTATGAGAGGGTGATCATAAAGGTATCTCTCAGGTGATCGGAAAGTACCTGTTGGGTTGTATGTATCGAGATGGGATTTGTCCCTCCCAAGTTGGAGAGATATACTTCGGGCCCACTCGGTAATCGATATCAACACCGCTTGCAAGCATGTGGTTAAGGAGTTAATCACAAAGTGATATCGGATTACGGAACGATTAAAGTACTTGCGTGAGCAGATTGAACTAGGTATGACTGCAAGCGATCAAATCTCGGGCAAGTAAAATATCGCGAGACGAAGGGAATATATATATGGGATTGATTGAATCCTGGCATCGTGGTTCATCCGATATGATCATCGATGAATGTGTGGGAGTCAATATGGGTTTCCAGACCCCGTTGTTGATTATTGATATAAGATCATGTCTGCATATTCTCGAACCCGAAGGGTCACACACTTAACGTGTCCCGACGCTAGGATAGATTGGATAATTGGTTTATGAGTTTTTGTTAGGAGTCTCAGATGAGATCCAGGACGTCACGAGAGGTTCTGGAATGGTCCGGAGAATAAGATTCATATAAGGAAATGCAGTTTTTGGAGTTCGGAATTGTTTCGGGTTAATCGGTATTGTATCGGAGGCTTCTAGAACCTTTCGGAGGGGGACCAACGTGGCCCCACCTATCGGGAGGGGGCATGGGCCTATGAGGGAGTGTCCTGGCTGCATTGGGCCAGGGGCACAAGCCCCATAGGGCCCAGCCGGCCAAGCCTAGGGAAAAACCCTAGGGGATCTTCTAGGGAGGGAACTTGCCCCCCTCCTCCCTCCGTCGGCCTGGGGCTTGGGGAGGGATAGGGCTGGCCTCCACCCTCTATAAACAGTGCAGGCGCACCCTCCCTACACTTCCTCGTCAACCCTAGCCGCCCTGCTGCCCCTCCTCTCTCTCTCCCTCCCGACTGCGCGTAGGCGAAGCCCTGCTGTAAAAACTCTCCACCATTTGCACCGCGCCGTCGCGTTGTAGATCCAATCCATCTCTCCACCCCACTTGCTGGACCGAGGAAGGAGGAGACGTCGAGGTGCCACACGTGTGCATCTCTCGGAGGTATCGCCACTTGCGGTGTTAGATCGGATCGGATCGCGAGGAGGAGAAGTATGCACTACATCACCAACGTTATCGAGCGTTCATTGCGAATATTCAAGGGTATGAAGATCTCATCTATTCCCCCTCGTTGTTTGCATCTCCTAGATTAGATCTTGGCTTTCCCGTTCGCATCTGTATATTTTTTTGATTTACTATGCTGCGAAACCCTTCAGAATTGTTGTTGAAAGTTGTGCCACATGTGTCTCACACAAAATCTGTGTTCTGCATCTGGGAACACAGCTCTCACAGCATTTATAAGTCCCTGGAATTCACAGCAAGTGATACTTAGTTGGATGATAGCAAGTACAGTTCAGTAAGATGATAGCTTTTACAATTAACAAGTAATGAAATGAAGTACTTCTTGTACCTTTTGTTTGTCCAGGAAGTTGTATCTTCCACTTCTACAGCAACCACAGCAATTGGGAAGATGCAATCATTGGGATCCATCCCAACAGCTTTGAGCAACTGTCCTCTGTACCTTGTTTTTAGGAAACAACCATCAATAAAGATAACGGGTCTGCACCCCTGTAAGAACCCCCTTTTGCATGCTTCAAGACACATGTAACATTGTTGGAATCTTGAATTAGCATCTAGTGAAAGCCAGAATGTGCTGCCTGGATTACTCCTCTTTATCTCAATTCCAAAGTCACGTAGCATCTTGTAATGCTCCTCCTCATCTCCATATATGACTTTCATTGCAGTCCTTTTTGCCCTCTGCAATTTGCTCCTAGAAGGTGTCATATTCCAGTCCTTTTGCACCACCCTTGAGAAATTTTTCATACTCATTCCTTGATCAGCTCTAAAGCTTTCTACATACTTTTCTGCAATGAATTGAGCAGTGAATGCAGCAATTTTCCATTTGCCACTGCAAATGTGCTCACTTGTATACCTCTTTATCTGAAATGCTCCTGTCCTAGAATCACATGATGCCCAAAGGTACCAAGGGCACTTGCCTCCACATACTGCCCTCACTCTCATCTTGTCATTAATTGGCAGCTTAATTGGTTTTCTGTGAATACAACTATATGTTCTGATGGCTTTCCTAAGCAACTCCACATTAGCAAATCCTTGACCAACTGCAAACTTGGGATCATGTAGATCATCATCTCTGAATGTTTTGAACCTTTTTTGGGCTGCATCCTCATCAGACTCGGGATCCCATAAATCATCACTCTCTGACTCATCCTCCTTGATTACAGGCTTCACTTTGCCACTATCATTTTGACCAGTGTATCTTCTCTCCTTTTTCTTCTTCTCAGCTCCAACCTTTTGTTGCACAGATACACTCCTCTTCTTCACAGCTCCACTCTTGCCTTTCACTTTGTCCACATATAGGTCATCATCACCATCACTGATAGCATAATCTGAATCTGCCAGCTCAAACTCTGAATCTGCTGAATGTACACTGTCACCATCATCACTTTCATTGTCTTCTTCTTCTTCAGTTAATTGAGCAGCTTCTTCTGGAGTACTCATGATCTCATCAATGTTGGTTCTGCCCCTCTTCCTTCTCCTCACTCTACCAGCAACAGAAACTTTCTTTTCTCCCTCCACTGAATCTTGAATAGTCCTTGCTGGATACACAATTTGAAGTGATATAGGAGGATCATCTCTAGCTGCATCTTCAGGTTTGTTTGTGGTACTTGGCTTACTAGGGCTAATGACAGGAGGGAAAGATGCTACTGGGAAATTTACAACATCATCCAAACCTATTAAACTATAGCTGTCATCATGATCAAGATAAAGACTGATGAAATTATTCCCTGTCTCCACCATAGTAACTGTAACACCCTCAGAATCGGACCTATGCAAGTTTGAGCAAAATTCGCCAAACCCGCATAGAAACGATTCAAAGGTGCCCACCAGGCACTTTCGTGCGGGTGGAAAACGAAGTAATAACATTACACAACAGTCCTCGATGGAACCCACAGAACAGATATGTATAACAGCGACTCAAAGAGTCAAGAATACAGATATAATATACAAAGATCCAAATCACCTTGAAAAGCGATAGCGTCCATTACGGACAAGATGCAAATGGGGCTAAGAGCCACGAAGAATAACCAATGGCGTCCATAACCCTGCCCAGCCAAGCCGGAAGGGTAACCACGCTAACGTCGATCTCAAACCTGCTTAAACAAAAGGTGCCGACAAAGGGCAAAGGAAAAAGAAGGAGCGTCGATCGAGGCGATGCAGCGAGGCTAGAATTGGCGGTCCTCGCCTACATAGGTATGGTGGATCGAGCGGCGGCAGCATGCACTAAACAACCTATAGAGACTCGATACAACTGGCGGCTATCAGAGAGGGGTAAGAAAGACCTATTCGGATCCAACCGGATGCTATCATCAAACAAACCCATCCTGGCGTTTCCCCCTCGAGACCATCGAGGAAGTCAACCGAGGAACTCACGGTTGGCGTTTACTTATTCAATTATAGTTGCGACACTTTACTAGTCAGGTTTAAATAATCGTTCTGATAAAGTAAACAGTGGGCACTTTTAGTTGACCATTCCGTTATAGTTGCGGCAATTACTAATCACATACAGATAGCATGATATAATCCCAAAACCCAGCAGTTGTTGGTACTTTTATTCAGCCCATTCCGTTGTAGTTGCCATACTTACTAGTCAGGTACAACGGTCGCCAGCGACAACCAAACAAGCAATTGTGGGCAGTATTAATTAGCCATTCCATTATAGTGAAGCTGATTACTAGTCATTATAAGTCAAATTTATAGCAGTAAACTTTAGTTATGCTTGTCTATGATCGAGAATCTTTGTGCTCCAAGTCGTCCATATCCGCGGACACGGCTTTTGAAAGTTTTACCGGCGGGGTGCACCAATAGCAACACACGCTCGATCAACCTCGGAAAACCAAATCAAAACCCAACGAGGCTTTCACGTGAACAATCACAGATTCAGAAATATTTGAGGGCCCCTTAAGTAGAATCATAGCAGTAAGCAAGCTCGAGGCGGCCTCAAGGTTATGGGGACGGTGTGAGCATCGGGAACCCGAAAGTGTGGCTGGGCTTGTCGACACCGGAATCGTGCCATGATCCTAAAAGATGCAGTGTGCGTTACCTCGCACAATTTAAATCTGAAAGTAGCATGGCATAAGTACAGATCGTAAATAAAACCTCAAACTAGTTTGTGGCCCCAAGAAATAAGACTGAATCAAGCTCGCTCGGGGTCCCATATACCTCCCGGATGTGGATAGCGCAAAAATCAAAGGAACAGTATCAAGTACTGGGTCTTACGGGACACAAGTGGCGTTCGGAAACCAAATATTTTCTATCACCCACCGATGCCTCGCTTATTTCAATTTTAGTTGTTAAACAGAAATTAAAGTGACGATAAGTAAAACTAGAATCATCTCCAACATCAACATGCGGCAAAACATCAACAACCGTGGCACATGACGACACATCAAGACTTGAGCAAGCAACTACGACGCATAAGTCCAACTATCTACCAAACAACAGGTAATAGGGTGTGTCCAAGGCAATATAGGGCTGCGCGGTATATCAAGGTACGGAAACTAAAGCATCGCAACCGATAGCAAAAGATCAACAGGAGGAATAAAGACTATAAAAGTAAGATAGGTAGAAAGAGGGAGATGCTCTTTGAAACATTGTCGAAGGTTCAACCAAGATCGGTAAGCTCACATCAACTCAACGGCCTTATCCGCGAAGAAGCAAAACACTAGAAGAAACACCGGATGCACTATTTAATAAAACGGCAGAAGATCGGCATGATGCATGTATGATGTATGACATGGCAAAGGTGCAATGCAATTAGGTCATATTAAGCGGAACCGGGGTCCCGACAATTAATTAGATGGTTCGAGTTATTTAGAACCCCCGCTAATTAAATGTTATATAGCAAGACAATAGATGGCAACGGTTCGCTACACATGTTTAAATGAGGCCAATATAAGGCTAGATTTGCCCGCATATGGGCCCCATATTTAATTATTAGGTGAATCGGCATAAGGCCCCCAAACCACATGTGCATGCGAGATGACAATTAAATATGCAACAAATTGTTATGTTATAAAATAGGGTTCGAGGAAAAGGGGTCACACATCAGAGGGGCTCGACGATCTTGGGTTCCGGGGTTCGGGGTCGGTCTCAGGGTTCGACGGATCTGGGGTTCGGGGTTCGGCGGAAGCGTTCTCGGATGTCGGGGGTAGGTCTTGGCGTATCCGGGGTCTCGGCGGACTCGGTGTCCGGGGTTAGGGTCTTCGGATCGGGGTAGATCTTATCGCATTCGCGGTCTTTGGGTCATGGCGACGGTCCTGGCGTCCTTGATGGAGAACTCAGGGTTCCGGTTCGCGGTTTCTTGTCGCCGGTCTTGTGGGGCCATCTTAGTTGCCGGTGTCGAGCTCGGGTGCCGTTGATGATCTTGGGGTTTCGGAGCGGTCTTGAGGTACTTGGCGTTCTATGAGCGAGCTCGGACCTTGGCTCGGGGAAGTTCTCGGCGTTCTCGATGAAGACCTTGGCGAGGTGAACTTGGGGTTCCGTTTAACGACCTTGGCGTCCTTGTCGGAGTTCTCGGTGGCGATGTCGGTCTTGGCGGCCACTTGTCGTTGGCGTGGTGGTACTTGCACGGTTGGCATGCGGCTGGAGTTTGTGGAGCCCGGGGCAGTACCGCCGGGCGCTGTGGCAGGGTGACGAGCGGGGCCGAGAAGGAGGCCGATGGCGTCGGCCAGGCGAGGTCGGGCACTGCAGCTCGGAGCAGGGGTCCACAGCGGTCGGGGCTTGCTGCGAGGCAGCGGGAGGATCTGGGCGGCGGCGTTGGGGCTGAGGGGTTCGAGGCCAGAGGCGAAGTGAGAGGACGGAGAAGGCGAGGCCGAGGATCGCCGTGGCGTCTTGTGGTCGGAGAAGAGGCGGAGGAGCTTGGAGGAACGCAGTGCTTGGCGGGCTCTGGCGCTGGCTTGAGCGGGGACAGCGAGGCCGAGGCGGAGGATGCGGCTTGGCGGTGGCGGCGAGGTCGGCGGAAGGAGGCTGGAGGCGATCGGCAACCTTGGTGGAGGCGGTCTGGCGGGACGCCTTGAGGCGCGCCGTCGGAGAGCTCAGAAGGAGAGGGAGGCTCATGGGTGTGGCGCGTGGCAGCGGGCACTGGCCGGGAGGCGAGTTCAGGGAGCTGCAGGCGGAGGCCAGGCGGGAGGCGTGCTGGAGGCGCGCTCAGCCCGGCTCAGGCGGCGGTGAGGCGGGTGAGCAGCCAGGGCGCGAGTGGGGACGCCGTGGCGCAAGGCGCGCTGGGGAGCTCGGGAGGCGGCAGGGAGAGGTGGCAGGGGTGGCGAGGTCACTGGGAGGCCTTGGTGAGGAGGAGGCGGTGGGGTTGCAGAGGAGGGAGGCAGGGGTGGAGGAAGATGCAGGGGCCTGGCGTCTGGGGTAGGTGGTGGGGCAGTGGGGCCCGGGGTTGGGAGGTGGGATCAGTGGGGGAAGGGCTGTGGTGTCTTTGGCAGGCTGGCAGCGTGTGTGTGTGTTTGGTGTGTGGCGTGTGTTGACTCAGAGGGAGTGGGTGGGGCTGTGAGCGTGAGGGAGAGTGCTGAGCCACGTGGCAAGGTTTGGTTGGGTGAGGGATAGGGGTTGAGGTGGCGCATAGCTATTGGCCGGGTGAGGTGGCTGGGGGTGTGGGTAGGTTAGTGGGTAGCTATAGGATTTAGGAGCGGTGTAGTTGGACCGTTTGAAATGCAGGCGGTCGTTCGGGTCAATCGGCCCGTTCGACTGCCCCGCCCAAAAATAATTTAACTTTTTATTTAATTTGCGATAACTTTTGCAAGGGGTTTTTAGACAAATAAAATATCCGGCAGCACCCGGGGTTTGGCGTTTGAATAAAGATGGGGCGTTTTTAGAAAACAAAACGGGCTTTGCGGGATAGTTTTGGCAAACAATGCATGATGATGACGATGCAATGCACAAATTCAACGCGATTTTCTAGTAGTGGTTTTGCGGGATGCCACAATTCGACACCACTAACAATGGATCTCGCCCTCGAGATCCGCCTCATGGTACCGGAAAGAAGACCGACGGTCTGATCCTTCGCGCTTCGTGTATATCCTCGCGACACCACTAACAAGGGTTCCTTCTTCCATCTTGAAATCGGCGACACCACCAACAAAGGGCCGTTGTTCCTGATCGTCGAGAGAGCACTCCGGAGAACCAAAGGACGAAGATAGAGGCATCAACGATAAGGCCACCCCTATCTTCCATTAGATGAGGGAGAAGTTACATTGATCCACCAGTTCGATGTACAGAGCGAACAGTAAGAGTCGGGTAGGGTGATCAGTCCATCCCGGACCCAACTATCAACTCTATACATGGTTGGGAGGATCAGGCAACTCAACTCTCGAGATTTAGACTGAAGATCTTCATAGGTGGTATCCGGAACAAAGGAATGATGCCAGCAGAAATCGTATGAAAGACACAATGATTAGGTTTCGCGATGGTTCCATTGGCCTGAACAACACATGCTCAAGGTCGACTCCAACTTCACCAAAGCTCGTCCTTCTCATATGTTTTTCCACGACACTGATATCCAGCAAGGAACACAGATGGATAAAGATCTCAAGAACAAAAGATCAGATGCAGGGGCTGTACAAGTTGCATTGATGATCGTAGCACCTCCGTTACAAAAGGAGAAAGCGAAGCCACGAAGATGCGGAAACCCAACCACGAGAATTCTGGACTCGAAGAAAGAGAAGAGAGCGGATTCAAAACACGTGAGGTAAGAGGAGAACAGCGGAGGGTAAGGAGTAAAATCAGACCTAATCGTAACTATACAACCGATTTTCAAAAATAGTTTTGACACTCTACTTGACGTTAGCTAGGTTATCCTCTGATTTGGACTTGTGAATGCTCATAGCTGTGAGCTCGATACCACTCTGTAACACCCTCGATCGGACCTATGCAAGTTTGAGCAAAATTCGCCAAACCCGCATAGAAAGCGATTCAAAGGTGCCACCGAGCACTTTCGTGCGGGTGGAAAGCGAAGTAATAACATTACACAGTCCTCGATGGAACCCCGCGAGCAGATATGTATAACGGCGACTCAAAGAGTCAAGAATACAGATATAATATACAAAGATCCAAATCACCTTGAAAAGCGATAGGCGTCCAGCTACGGACAAGATGCAAATGGGGCTAAGAGCCACGAAGAATAACCAATGGCGTCCATAACCTGCCGGGCCAAGCGGAAGGGTAACCACTATAACGTCGATCTCAAACCTTCTTAAACAAAGGGGTGCCGACAAAGGGCAAAGGAAAAGAAGGGCGTCGATCGAGGCCGGATGCAGCGAGGCTAGAATTCGGCGGTCCTCGCCTACATAGGTATGGTGGACTGAGCGGCAGCGGCAGCATGCACTAAACAACCTATAGAGACTCGATACAACTGGCGGCTATCAGAGAGGGGTAAGAAAGACCTATTCGGATCCAACCGGATGCTATCATCAAACAAACCCATCCTGGCGTTTCCCCCTCGAGACCATCGAGGAAGTCAACCGAGGAACTCACAGTTGGCAGTTTTACTTATTCAATTATAGTTGCGACACTTTACTAGTCAGGTTTAAATAATCGTCGATAAAGTAAGCGTGGGCACTTTTAGTTGACCATTCCGTTATAGTTGCGGCAATTACTAATCATACGAGATAGCATGATATAATCCCAAAACCCGGTTGTTGGTACTTTTATTCAGCCCATTCCGTTGTAGTTGCCATACTTACTAGTCAGGTACAACGGTCGCCAGCGACAACCAAACAAGCAATTGTGGGCAGTATTAATTAGCCATTCCATTATAGTGAAGCTGATTACTAGTCATTTTAAGTCAAATTTATAGCAGTAAACTTTAGTTATGCTTGTCTATGATCGAGAATCATGCTCCAAGTCGTCCATATCCATGGACACGGCTTTGAGAAAGTTTTACCGGCGGGGTGCACCAATAGCAACACCGCTCGATCAACCTCGGAAAAACCAAATCAAAACCCAACGAGGCTTTCACGGTGAACAATCACAGATTCGAAATATTTGAGGCCACCCTTAAGTAGAATCATAGCAGCGAGTAAGCAAGCTCGAGACGGCCTCAAGGTTATGGGGGCCAGTGAACATCGGGAACCCGAAAGTGGCTGGGCTTGTCGACACAGCGGAATCGTGCCATGATCCTAAGCGATGCGGTGTGCACCTCGCACAATTTAAATACAAGTAGCATGGCATAAATGCAGGATCGTAAATAAAACCTCAAACTAGTTTGTGGCCCCAAGAAATAAGACTGAATCAAGCTCACGGCTCGGGGGTTCCATATACCTCCCGGATGTGGATAGCGCGCAAAAATCAAGGAACAAGTATCAAGTACTCGGGGTCTTACGGGACACAAGTGGGCGTTCGGAAACCAAATATTTTCTATCACCCACCGATGCCTCTGCTTATTTCAATTTTAGTTGTTAAACAGAAATTAAAGTGACGATAAGTAAAACTAGAATCATCTCCAACATCAACATGCGGCAAAACATCAACAACTGTGGCACATGACGACACATCAGCACTTGAGCAAGCAACTACGGCAGCAAGTCCAACTATCTACCAAACAACGGTAATAGGGTGTGTCCAAGGCAATATAGGGCTGCGGTATATCAAGGGTCTGAAACTAAAGCATCATACACGGATAGCAAAAGATCAACAGGAGGGAATAAAGACTATAAAAGTAAGATAGGTAGAAAGGAGATGCTACTTTGAAACATTGTCGAAGGTTCAACCAAGATCGGGAGCTCACATCAACTCAACGGCCTTATCATGAAGAAGCAAAACACTAGAAGAAACACGGATGCACTATTTAATAAAACGGCAGAAGATCGGCATGATGCATGTATGATGTATGACATGGCAAAGGTGCAATGCAATTAGGTCATATTAAGCGGAACCGGGGTCCCGACAATTAATTAGATGGTTCGAGTTATTTAGAACCCCCGCTAATTAAATGTTATATAGCAAGACAATAGATGGCAGCAGTTCGCTACACATGTTTAAATGAGGCCAATATAAGTCTGGATTTGCCCGCATAGGGGCCCCATATTTAATTATTAGGTGAATCGGCATAAGGCCCCCAAACCACATGTGCATGCGAGATGACAATTAAATATGCAACAAATTGTTATGTTATAAAATAGGGTTCGAGGAAAAGGGGTCACACATCAGAGGGGCTCGACGATCTTGGGTTCCGGGGTTGGGGTCGGTCTCGAGGTTCGTGGATCTGGGGTTCGGGGTTGGAGCGTTCTCGGATGTCGGGTAGGTCTTGGCGTATCCGGGTCTCGGCGGACTCGGTGTCGGGGTTAGGGTCTTGGATCGGGGTAGATCTTATCGCATTATGTCTTTGGGTCATGGCGACGGTCTGGCGTCCTTGATGGAGAACTTCGGGGTTCGGTTCGCGGTTTCTTGTCGCGGTCTTGTGGGGCCATCTTAGTTGCGGTGTCGAGCTCGGGTGCCGTTGATGATCTTGGGGTTTGTGAGCGGTCTTGAGTACTGGCGTTCTATGAAGCAGAGCTCCGGACCTTCGGCTCCAGGGAAGTTCTCGGCGTTCTCGATGAAGACCTTGGCGAGGTGAACTTGGGGGTTCCGTTTAACGACCTTGGCGTCCTTGTCGGAGTTCTCGGTGGCGATGTCGGTCTTGGCGGCCACTTGTCGTTGGCGTGGTGGTACTTGGCACGGTTGGCATGCGGCTGGAGTTCTTGTGGGAGCAGGTAGCACCGCCGGGGCGACGCGGGCAGGTGTGACGGCGGGGCCGAGAAGGAGGCCGATGGCGTCGGCTGCTTGCGGCGGTCGAATCTTGGCGGCTCGAGACGCGGGGTCCTGGTGATCGGGGCTTGCTGCGGGAGCAGCGGGGAGGATCCTGAGGCGGCGGCGTTGGGGCTGGAGGTTCGAGGGCAGCGGGGCGGGCAGTGGCGAGAGGACCAGAGGGCGGGGCGAGGCGAGATCGCCAGCGTCTGGCCTTGTCCGGAGAAAACTGCAGAAGGCGGAGGAGCTTGGAGGAGCAGGGGTGCTTGGCGGGGCTCTGGCGGGCTTGAGCGGGACAGCGGCGAGCCGGAGGCGGAGGGATGCGGCTGGCGGTGGCGGAGGTCAGCGAAGGAGGCTGGCGGGCGTGGCGGCAGCAGCAGCGGTGGGCGGGGACGCAGGCAGGCCTTGGAGGAGCGGGCGCCGTCGGAGAGCTCGGGAGGAGGAGGCTCATGGTCATGGCGGTGGCGCGGGCGGCGGGCACCTGGCGGCGAGGGGAGCGGTTCGGGAGGGCTGCGGCGACGGAGGCTGGGCGAGGCAGCGTGCTGGAGGCGGCGGCTCCGAGCTCGGGCGCCGAGGCGAAGGTGAGCAGCGGTGAGGCGGCCAGCGCGAGGTGGGGCCTTGTGTGGCGCTGAGGGAGCTCGGGGAGGCGGCCAGGGAGAGGTGGCAGGGGTGGCGAGGTCATTGGGAGGCGAGTGAGGAGGAGAGGCGGCGGGGTTGCGGAGGGAGGGCCAGGGTGGAGAAGAAGATGCAGGGGGGCAGGCGTCTTGGGGTAGGTGGTGGGGCCCAGGGGGTTGGGGAGGTGGGATCTGGTGGGGGGAAAGGCTGTGTGGTGTGCTGGCCGGCTGCGCGCGCGTGTGTGTGTGTTTGGTGTGTGGCGTGTGTTGACTCAGAGGGAGTGGGTGGGGCTGTGAGCGTGAGGGAGGGAGTGCTAGGCCACGTGGCAAGGTTTGGTTGGGTGAGGGATAGGGGTTAGCTGAGGTGGCGCATAGCTATTGGCCCGGGTGAGGTGGCCAGGGGGTGTGGGTAGGTTAGTGGGTAGCTATAGGATTTAGGAACGGTGTAGTTGGACCGTTTTGAAAATCTGGGGCGGTCGTTCGGGTCAATCGGCCCGTTCGACTGCCCCGCCCAAAAATAATTTAACTTTTTATTTAATTTGCGATAACTTTTGCAAGGGGTTTTTAGACAAATAAAATATCCGGCAGCACCCGGGGTTTGGCGTTTGAATAAAGATGGGGCGTTTTTAGAAAACAAAACGGGCTTTGCGGGATAGTTTTGGCAAACAATGCATGATGATGACGATGCAATGCACAAATTCAACGCGATTTTCTAGTAGTGGTTTTGCGGGATGCCACAGTAACCATAAACATGAAGGCATGGTCATCTTTTAACTCTCTTAAACCATTTTTTGCAATGGTTAGAATAGGAATGCAGTAGTGAGCCTTAATTCTGCCGGCCATTTCATAACCAATTTCCTCAACTATGTGCTCTAGCATTGCTGCAGACCATGACACAGAGTCAACCTGATCATAATAGATAATATGACCACCAACATAGCTTCTATTGTTGCTTGTGCCCAGAAAATATCCACCATGGTTTATCTCCAATGTAAAGCATGTACTTCCCCTATCTGCAAATTAACAGAATTATGTGACCACTCTACACAAGATTTGTACAGTACACTGAAAAAAATATACACATGCTTTCATCATCCTAGTCATGATGGTCATTTTCTAAAACCCTAAGCCCTTACCACACCAAAAATCATCGGCCAAACCCCTAACAAAACCAAAAAACTAAACTCTGTCAGAGAACTCACAGGCATGAGAGCACATCAGATTAGCAACTCCAGAACAGAAATTCCCCCAAAAAAAACTTGACTTCCCCTGAACTGCGACGGGTTCTGAGCTCTTACCGTAGACAGGAGGAGGAGCACCTTCCGGCCGCCTCACTGGGAAAATGGCCGTGGCTCCTAGCCGCGACATCGCGTCACCGCCTCCACCGCCGCCGCCGATGAAGACTCCGACAAACCTACACTGCCTCTGTCCTCGATAGCTATGGAGTTCACCACCTCTACCTCGACCGCTCCGCGTTGTGCCTTTCCCGCTCCCTCTCTTCCCCTTCACCTCGACAGCTCCGCGGAGAAGAACTAGTTCATGGTGGTCACTGGGGGTGGGAGGGCCTGTCCAAACTTAGCTGTTGGTCCAGGGGCCTATGGGCAAATAAATGCTCCCTCAGGACACCATCAATGCACTGGTGACACTGAAATCGGGTCCCACTTACCTCCACGTCACTCTATACAACGCTCATGTGCCGTGACCCGCAGCGTGGCCTCTCCTGCGAGTTCAGTGATCGTAACTTCGTATTTTCTGAGTACAATGATCGTACTGGTTTCCTAAGCAAGTTCAGATACTAACTATGGATTTAACTCGCCGCAACCGCGTGGCCAGTCGCGGCGAGGTCGGCCACAACATCCGCTCCGCGCGCTAGCCCACCCGCCCAACCGTTCAGCACAGCCCCACCATGGCCCCTTGCCCTAGATCGATCGAGGACACCTTCGCCATGGTCCGCGCGGCCTACCTCATGGCCATAATTTGATCTACTTTTGTCTCAAATTGGTCCGATTCGAGATAGGTTGCCGGAAATTTGCTAGAATAATGTTCCCAGAATCGGAGCTTTGTGGCCGGATTGCGGCATGTCCGGCGCTTGTCTGATGGCCGTTGGGCTGAAACTTCCTTCTAGCCAAGACGTTGACCAGTTTGCAGGGACCGGTAAAATCTCCTCCCAAACTAGACATATAACCTTCTCGGTCGTGGATTGTGGTTTGACCAATTTTATACGATCCCTATAAAGAAGTTGTAGACGACCCTGCCTATTGTATCGTGCTTCGTGGAACTCCTCGTTATTGTAGAACTTTTTTTTTACCCAAAATCTAAGAAGAAAACGTGTCTTTTCTAGGCTCTCAGAAGTCAGAGCACACATTAACATAAGGAAAATGATACTGTGCCCCCGGGGGATCGAACGATCCGATCCCCCGGGTCGTCGATCACTTGCCCGCCTAATACGCGTGGAGAGAGGCCCTACCATGTACGGTAGCTGCTTCCTTATCTCTTCTTAGAAACCGCATCTTCCTTTGCTGTAGCTCCTTCCTGCCGCCCCGCGCGCCGTCCTCTCTCGTTCCTGCTGTCGTGCCGCCATGCCGGGCACCGCTGCTGCCGGAGCTCCGCCGCGCTGGAGGACCGCCGCATCGCCGTGCTGCTGATGGAGCGCCGTTGCGCCGCTGTACTGGAGCATCGTCTAGCTGCTGGAGCACCGTCTGGCCGCCGTACTGGAGCACCGTCTGACTGAGCCGCATGTCTGGCTGCTGGAGCACCGTCGTGTCGCCGCGCTGAAGCATAGCCGCGCTGCCGGGGCGCTCTGCTGCTCCTCCCTCCCGGATCAGATCTCCGGTTGTGGTTGTGCCTCCAAATCTGCAACCGGCGACGAGAGGCTCTGATAAGCCGTCGGGCGTTGCTACCACCGACGATGGCGGCTCTATCATGGACGACGGGCAGCGCCACCATCGGTGAGGGGCGGATGCTACAATCTCGCCAGTGAATTTTTGCTACACCCGTACAAATTTTTGCTACAAGATCTACCGGTGAAAATCTCCGTGAAACTCCGGCGATATGTAGATCAAGTCAGCTCCGGCGATATCGATTGTTGCTACATTAGTATACATTTTTCGCTACAAGTGTTCTCCAATTTTGCTACAATAGAGCAAATGTTTTGCTACAAGGTCTCCGGTGTGGTCTCCCGTCAAAAGTCTCCAGCGAGGCGGGATATGCTACAATGTCACATTATTTTTGCTACAACTATTTTATGATCTTGCTACAATAGTACAAAAATGTTGCTACGTGATCTCCGACGTGGTATCTGGGGAGCTCTCGGTAAAGTTCGGCGTGTCTCGAGGCAGTCGGGTTTCGCTACATTAGCACATTTTTCTGCTACCACCGTTATCTGGTTTTGCTACAATAGCGTAAAACTTTTGCTACGAGGTCTCCGACGAGGTTTTTCCCGGCGAGTCTCCGATGATATTTTCCGGCGAAGTCGGTTTTGCTACATTAGCATATTTTTTTTGCTACGAGGTCGCCGACGAGGTCTCCGTGAACTCTCGGCGGTCTTATATCATTCTTTTTTCTAGACCGAACCGTTTTCTGCTACAATGTAGCAAAAGCGGGGCAAATGTAGCAAAAGCGGGATTTTGAATCAAAAAGAGGACACGTGGTTGGCTGGGGACCCGGGGGATGAAAACCACAAATCCCCCGGAGGACGCCTAGCACTGTCCATAACGATAGACCAGCCCACTTGACGGGAACTGACGACCAGAACTAGTTCTAGCGACCTGGGACGATCTAAAACGTTGAACATCAGGATCTAACGGTGCAGAACGCCAAATTACTGCGGGAGCATGTAGGTCGCTGGGTTATACTGTTTCTTAATTCAGAGTTGAGTCTTACAAATCTATGACGTATGTATAGTTTATGTCACATAAAACTGATACCACCAAATTCATGTTTAAAGGTAGCCTATAGATGTGATTTTATTCCGGGAATGACCACCTCAGTTAGCTTTAGGATATGATGACCACCTTAGTTTTCTTCATGTGTTTTTCTTTGCTAAGATCCGCTTCAGTCTTAAGAGACATGGAGACAAGTGCTTCACAGTGCACACCTCTTACAGTGTCTATCAAGCCTAATAAAATCTCATGCCACTGTATCTGCACCTGAATTCTGATAGATCATACTGTAACTTTCAATATTCTATTTTTAGGTCATTAAAAATTCTACGCAAGTTGAGAATTCACAACTTCAACTTGGCCAAAACCCCCATGCCCGTAAGTTAATAAAGAGAGAAGGTGAATCTGACTCAACTTTTGCTCGGACAGGAATGACATTCCCAAAACCAACCAGGGTATGTGACATCCTGCACATATCATAGGACAATTTTTCCTACGTTTATGCTTCTTCCACTTGTGTCCGCGTTTATGCTTCTTCTTCTGCAAGGATGTTCTGTATTATCACATCCATGTGTACATATATAGTTATTTCCACGGTTATGCATTCTGCAGTAAGTCTACTTGTTAGGTGGCTTTTGCTCTAAGATAATACAGTATATGATTGCATCTTTAGACAATTATGTGTCTAAATTCATATTTTTTCAGGCCAAAAAATCTTCTAAGCCAGTTGAGAATTCCCAACTTCAACCCGGTGAACCTCTAGAATTCCCACCTGTCCAGAATTCACATGCCCATGTTATTATGGAAAGGGATACTGACTCAACATGGTCATCTGTAGCATCCCAGTTGTCTAACCACTGTAATGCTACTAAGTTTAATAATAAAATGGGCCACTTCCAACATATAATTGTTGCATCATCATCATATCATGCTCATGTCATCATGTCCCCTTGCATTTGAGCATCATACAAAACCTTTTTCTTGTTTGGATCTTATCTCATGTGCATTATCAAATTGTAGTTGCTTCTTGATATTGTATTTGGATCTTACTGAATTGTTAAATGCCCAAGTTGAGTTGGGGGCATCTCTCTTTTGACTCCACCACCTTATCTTGCACCACCTTATAATTCCACCATCCAATGATATGGGCTTGGCCTTTATTGAGTTATCCCTAGCCATGTTGTTGGTTGGATCCACTCATAATCTTTTGCTTGGTCTTGCCACCTTTTGTGCATGCAAGGATTAAAGCCACATGGAATCATGTTGTTTTCACAATATAACCACTTGGCATTAATTGACTTGCATGGGCCATACCGATCTCCTTTTCCTAGTTTTGGTTTTGCTTGTTTTCTTTTGGACCAATCCTTCCTTGCTTGATCTTGTTTGTTTAGTACAAGACCCTAGCTCTTCCCCCTCCTTTTCCTCCTTTAGCTAAAACCCTACCTCATGTCCCAAGCACATACTTGTGTTAATGGGCATGCTAAGCTAAACCACCTTTTCTTGTTCCTTGCTTGGTTTTGTTGGAATCATGCATGGGCCAAATAAAAAACCCCATCCTCTAATCACCTCTCCTTATCCTTTTCTTTCTTTTCCCTGGATCAAGTATGTTGCAAGTGAGGCATGCATGATCTAGTGAAAGTCCCTCCTTCTCTTTTCTCACCCCTCTTATCAAGTTTTAACCTACCCTTGCCATCTCTCTTTTCCCTAAACCAAAACCATAATTCAAAACTTTCCTCAACCAAACCCCATTTCACCATTATCCTAAACTAAACCCTAATTCACTTATATCCTAAATAATCCCTACATCTACATCTATCTAAGCTAAACCCTAAGTACCCTTCCTTCTTTCTAGCATGCCATGTCCCTCTCACCCTCTCCACCCTACCATGCGCCTACCCCCCTACCTGCCCCATCCCTCCTAGCCCTAGCCCGAGTGGCCCTTCCCTCTAGCTCGCTCTCGGCCGTGGTGGCCCTGTCCACGCCCTACCCCCACACCGGTCCCCTTCTTCCTTTCCAGCTCCACGCTCCCCTGGCCCCCATGCATCGCGAGCGGGGAGGTGACCAACCCCGCAACTTTCCCTCCCCACACACTGCCTTCCCTCCTTCTTATCCTCTCCCTCATCCCCTCTGCCTCTTGAGCCCCAGATCCACCCAGAAAACCCTGCCTCTCCCTTCTTTCCCCTGCCCAGGCGTCGCCGTCTACCTCGCCTGGTTGCTCTAGCGGTGGCGTCTTTGCAGCAGGTTGTCGAGAAGCAGGAGCCTCGCTGCGGCGCTTTGGGCAGACGCGAGGAGGAGGCCGAGAACGCCAGGATCGGCCGCGCCTGCCGGAACCCTAGCTTCCGATTCGCGGCCGCCGCCGTCGTCACTTCCAGCTCGAACCGACCACCGTCACGCTCGCGATGCGCCCTGAACCCCAGACAAGGTCCGTCGTCTTCGCTTCCTGGTTGCCGAGTCGCCGTCGAGCACCCTCGGTCTTGTGATGGGTGTCGTCGGCGTCGCTGCTCCGGTAGCGTCGCCACCTTAGCTAAACCGAGCGCCCTCCTAGCAACAACCTACGCCCGGTAGCGGCCTCCGCGCCGCGCCGCCCGTAAGCCCCCGGGTTCGATCCCGCTGCGCCCGCGCGCCTTGGCGTCGGTTTATCTTGTGATTCGAGAGGGAAGATCCACGATACCAGGCGCACTTTGCGTAAACCCTCCCGGTTCGTTTTGCTCAACGCGAACCTCGAGGCCCACCGCCAATGACGTGTAGTATTTGCAAAAGGCTCCCGAAGCGTGAACCAACCGCAGTCCACCCGACGGCGTGTGCGCTGCGAAAACCCACAGCCCGTTTGTTTTGTAAACCAGCGGTCCTTCGGCCCATGATCGATCTCTCGAAGTCTTACAAAAAGGCTCCTGTGGTTCTGGTTAATAAACCCGCGGTCCCTGCATCTCTCAGCCACTGTCTCGTGGGCCACAGAGGACCCACAGCCCTGTCTGCGGCTCAGGCTAGCTGAGGCCAGGTGATAAAACGTTCCAGAGCTGATTTTTCGAATTCAAATTGTTTTAAATAATTTAAAATGCAATTCAAATTCAGATTTTAATAACTTTTGTATGCTTTATCCAAATTAGGCAAATGATATAGGTATTTGATTCAGAAAAATGAGAGGAATTCAAATATGCCATCTGTTTAGTGTTTTGCACCAGTAAATTTCCAAGTTTGTTTAAATTACTTCAATTGCCACTAGAGTTTCTTAATTAAATAACTTTTGTTTGGAAAATCCAAATTAAGCAAATGAGTAGTCTAAATTGATCAGCTCGACGAGACCTTCCTGTTTATGCTATCCTTGACTTCAATTGCAGCATGCATCATATAACTATATAACACAACAAATGTTATGGCAACAATTGTGATTCAAAACCAAATAAATGTTACTTTCTTGTTCTTCACCCTCACCCATGCCATGCTACCTTTCTTGCCATGTAAATTGTGCATCATTCATCATGGCATGATTGTTTAACGCACCTTATTCATATGCTTGTGCTCTATATTTATGTTGGCCTTGTTTGTTTGGTTTTTCTCGGATAGACACTGGCGGGGTTGTATCAAGAGAACCGGGAGCACTACCAGAACCGTCCTTTGCTTCATGAGACACCAGGCAAGCACTACCACATGCTTGCATACATACGATACCTATTGCCTCTATCTTATTCTTGCATCATTGAGTCGCGATTGCATTAAATTGAATCCCAAGTATGCATAGCTTTTACTTTTAACCCCACCAAGCTTGTTCCTCCATCCCATGAGCCACTACTAGGAGTTGTTTGAGCCATGCGAGTCGTAGAACAACATGTGTAGGGTTTGTGAGTCGATGGATAACGAGGTACTTAAACAACTTAACAGAGTAGTTACGGGATAACTAAAGAAAGTGGCACCGGTGGGCAATATTTGCTATTTGGTTTTCCTGCTCACTTGTGTCCCGTAAGACCCCGAGTACTTGATTCCTGTTCCTTGATTTGTCGCGCTATCCACATCCGGGAGGTATATGGGACCCCCCTGGACCAGAGCTTGATTCCGTCTTATTTCTTGGGGCCACAAACTAGTTTGAGGTTTTATTACGATCCTGTACTTATGCCATGCTTTACCGCTTTATTTACGATTGTGCGACAGATAGCACACTGTACTGTTTAGGATCGGACCACGATTTCGCGGTGTCGACAAGCCCCGTTTGGGGTTCCCGATCGTTCACGGTAGTCCATAAACCTTGAGGCCGTCTCGAAGCTTGCTTACTCCGTTGCGGATTCTACTTAAGGGTGGCCCCTGAAATATTCTGAATCTTGTGATTGTTCGATCGTGAAAGCCTCGTTGGGTTTTGATTTGGTTTTCGAGGTTGATCGTGTGTGTTGCTATTGGTGCACCCGGGTAAAACTTTCTGAAAGCCGTGTCATGGTTATGGGCGACTTAGACGATTTCTTGATCATAGACAAGCATAACTAAAGTACCGCCTCAATTTGACTAAGTAACTTGACTAGTAAATAGTGCAATACTCACGGAATGGTTAATAAAATTGCCAGCGGAAGGGGGTTGTTCGTCCGCTTCCTTGTTGGTAGCGAGGAGGAGGATGGATCGGATGAGATTACCATTATAAGCTGTTGTACTTAAATTCACGGACATCCGTCTATCATTGGTTAGGCGGATGGTTAGCGTTATCTGTAGAATTGCTAGGGTTTATCTTTTGCTGCAATTCGTCACCCAGGTTGTGTCCCCTTTAGAGGCATTAAGACTTCTTTGAGTACCCTTAGGGTCTCTGCGATAAATTCTTGATTCGGATGAGCAGTACCTTCTCGGGGCGGATCTTTGGGTGGAAGAAGCCGATGATGTGGGCAGCGATCGTATGGTGTAGAGATTAGGAGCGAGGATCCGTGAGACTGTAGTTGGGATGTGCTTATTTTCTGGCATCTTATGCCTATTTGCTTCTTATCCGTACTCGGATCTTGTTTGCGCTTCGCATGATACTACGATGTGTCTTTGTATGAGGAGTTATCCTAAATTATAGATGTATCTAGGTCATTTGAATCTTGGTATGGCGTTGGTATATTCCTTTCTTTCTAGATGGTGTGGCTCGATGTACTCTTGTATGGTGGCTTGCGTACATACCCACTTGTGTCGTAGTTGATCCTTCGCTTTGCCGACTCACGCCCGTCTGAGTCCCGTTGAGAGGTTAGCGGTTGGGACGTCTGAAAGGACTACCGGTGAGTGGCTTTTGGGGCCCCGCCGTACTATTTCAACGCTATCTCTCATCCGGCTTGTATCTAGGGCGTAGTTCACCGAGGTAGTTACAATTGGTATCGAGCCATCCCGACCTTGAGGTTTCATAAGCAGTCGTTGTCGATCTAGCATATATTTTGAGTAGTTATGTATATTAGGGAAAAACAAAAGCGAGAGTAGGACTGCTTCCATTTTCTTCTTACCCTCCACCCACCCTTTTTCTGGTAAGGAAGTGCAACGTTTTCAATTCTCTTCTCAAAGTTCAAACTAGGCTTCACGTGTTCGGGGTTTCCGTAGTACCATAGGATGTGTGTGTGTGTCTGTGTGTAGTCCCTTGTCTATCTGTTGCATCCAAGTTGTTATCTTATCTGCCTTTGGTTATCAATGTTGGTACATTCCATACCAATGGGCTTTTGTAAACCGGCAATCTATCTTCCTTTTGTATCCGGCGCTAGCTTGTTTGGGGTGTTCGTTTCCGTAGTACCAATCTTTAGGTTTAAATCGTGAGAAGAAGGGGTTAGGATATGTGTTCCACTTGTTCATGTCTTGAGTAATGGTTTGAGTGCGGGATGGAGTCGCGACCATACCACTACTTGTATCATTTGCTTTTGTATATTGGATCGGTAGAGTCACTAATCTTGATTAGTTAAGTAATTTTAGCATCTATTGGTATTTTAATGCGAAATTTGTGGAAAATTTTTCTTTGATATGTTTGTACCACTCCTTTTTGATCGTGTGCGATATGCTTAATATCTTTGAGGTGCTATGAACTTTGTTGATATTTTCATATCATCTCGATAAATTGTATCCTTTAATCTTGGTTAATTCCATCTTGGTACTATTTTGGATTATTATCATCTTCCATTATAATCTTGACTTGAGTTTACATCAATGAGGATGGCTCCCCACCGGGGAGGAGGACATTCCTCGAGGCTGGGCTCATTTGTCAAGCATTGCAAATGCTGGCAGCCATGCAAAGAACATTGCGCTTTGAGGAGGCGTCCAGAAGAGCGAGTTCACTCCACTTCCTCCACCTCCCAAGCGTGGTGACATCAAGAGCTTCCTCAAGTTCAGTCCTCGGCGGTTTGGCGTGTCGGCCGACCTCTTGATCTTGATGATTGGCTCCGTGAGATCTCAAGGCTGCTAGAGGCTGGCGATGTGCGAGCAGGAATGGGTAAAGTGTGCTACTCACTGCTCAAGGGAGCCTTGCTCTATGGTGGGAAAACTACACGAAGGCTAGCTGCTGGGTTCCAGCCCACTTGGGAGAGGTTCACCGAGCTTTCAAGGCAGTTCTCTCGGAGATTGTGATGGAGCGGATGAAGGATGCTTTCCTCAACTTGAAGGCGGGCAATGATAACGTCAACACCTACATCGGGAACTTCATGAACTTGTCTCGCTATGGTGGTGATGAGGTGTCGATGACAAGAAAAGCGAGAAGAGATTCGGCAAGGGCTCAATCGTCGATCAAGTATGCACTCACGCATGCAAGACCGGCAACCTTCCAGGAACTGACATATGGCACTACAAGAGGAGGCTAGTAGGCGGATGTTCGAGGAGTCCAAGAAACATAGCGAGGATGCATCAAGCTCGGCGACAATGGCAACTCCTTCTAAGCGGCGTGTCGGGTTCCTAACACCCCACCGTCGCTCCGGCTCCACCAAGACCTGCGAGCTTCACGTCAAGGCCATCAAACTTCACCCGCTGCGGCTCCGGGGCTACAACAACCCTTACCACAGGCGCTGGCGGAGTCCAGCTTCTCTGCTCCACGTCCGGTGGTGCACCTTCATGTGGAGGTCTGGACATTCCCACTGAACGTCCAATGAAGAACAAAGCTCTCCCTCAACCCCGCCAAGATCTGCAACAAGCTCTCCTTGGTTCGTGCACCACCGCCTCGGGCTCTCAACATCAACACTAAGCCGGTCTGCGGTTGTTCGCGCCAAGCTAACGTCAACGCCTCTAAAGCTGAGCTACTTTGGAGTTGTCATGGGTATGCTTTGATTAACTCGGTCCCTGCACGAGTTCTCTTTGATTACAGTGCATCGCATTCTTTTGTCTGTAAAGTTTGCAAGTGAGAATGAGTTAGTCATGGATCCTCTTCCCAAGCGGTTAATGGTTCTTTCTCACAGGGCAAACATGAGGTAGTATATCGATCATGGCAATCGGATCGAGATTGGTGGTTCTTCCTTCTTGGCTTCTTTGATTGTTACAGGCGACTCGACATTGATGTCATCTTGGGCATGGATTGGTTGACGACAAATGCATTGTGATTGATTGTCTTTGAGCGCTCGGTGTCTCTGAAGATCCACGAAGGCCATCTAGTCTTTTCTCCAAGTCGACTCGGATGTCGGCTCTATTCCTTGGCTGCTCGAATGATGATGCTATGGAAGCTATTCGGAAGGTACCGATGTGCGTGAGTTTCCGGATGTTTTTCTGAAGAGTTGCGGTATGCCTCGGATCGCGAGGTTGAATTCGTGATCGAGCTTGAACTGGGCAGCTCCTATCTCCAAGAGGCCATATAAAATGGGTCATACGATTTGGTGAACTCAAGCGACAACTTGATGAACAAGAGAAGTTGGGTTTCATTCAACATAGCACTTCTTCTTGGGGTAGTCAACAATCTTTGTGAAGAAGCGTGGCGAACCGATAGGCTATGTGTTGATTATCGGGCACTCAATGCTAAAACCATCAAGAACAAATATCCTCTTCCTCGGATAAATGATCTATTTGATCGGCTAGGCTGTGGTGTTCTCTAAGCTGGATTTGAGAAGTGGTTATCACCAAATCAAAATTCGCAAAGAGGATGTGCCCAACAGCTTTCACCACTCGCTATGGCTGTATGAGTACACGGTCATGTCTTTCGGCCTCACCTGCTTTTGCTACCTTCTCGAGGCTGATGAACTCCGTTTTCATGGAGTACTGGACAAGTTTGTGGTGGTATATCTGGATGATATTCTCGTCTATTCCAAGTCAAGGAGGAGCATGAAGAGCACGAGGTGTGTCTGAACAAGCTTCGTGAGAACGCTTGTATGCCAAGTTCTCAAAGTGTGAGTTACGGTTGCTGAAGTAACCTATCGGGCATGTTATCTCGCCAAGGGCATTGCAGTCACCCCGGCAACCGTGAAGACAATAGTTGAATGGCTTCCTCCTGCTAATGTCAAGGAAGTGCGGAGTTTTCTCGGCTTCGCTAGCTATTGTCGTCGTTTTGCGAACTTCTCGAAGATAGCAAAGCCTCTTACCGATCTCCTCAAGAAAGGCAAGAAGTACTGTGGACACACCTTGCCAAGAAAGTTTTGAGACACTCAAAGAAGCTCACTTCCACCGTCTTGGTTCCTCCGGATACATCAAGCCTTTCGGATCTTCTGCGATGCCTCTTTGCAAGGATTGGTGCGGTCCTTATGCAAGAGACGGTGGTTGCTTATGCCTCTCGTCGATTGAAGGCGCATGAGGTCAACTATCCAACACATGACCTTGAGCTAGCGGTGGTCTTTGCTTTGAAGCTATGGAGGCACTACTTGCTTGGGAACCGTTGTGAGATCTTCTCGGACCACAAGAGTTTGAAGTATATCTTCACTCAACCGGATCTCAATCTTGACAAGGAGATGGATTGAAGCCATCAATGACTTCGATGTGACCATCAACTACACTCGAGCAAAGCAAATGTCATGGCGGATCGCTTAGCCGTAAAGCTTATGTCAACAACCTCATGGTGGAAGAGCGTGACCTCTCTTGTGCGAGGAATTCCGTCGGTGAACACGGAAATTGTGGAACAAGGGCATCTCTGAACCTTCGGCTACTCCTCTCTTGGAAGAACAGATTCGGTCTCGTCGGCGTGGTGATCCGCACACCAAGAAGCTCATCGCTAAGCTTGGCACTCCAGTATGAATCCTTCCATGTTGATGATCAAGCACGCTCTTCTTTGATCACGGATGTTTGTTCCAAACTACCGGGTGCGAGAGATCAATTGCTCAAGGAGGCACATGATTCGGTCCTTTCTATCCATCCTGGCGGCACAAAGATGTACATGGACTTGAAAACACAATGTCTGGTGGCACAGGTTGAAAAGGTATTGTGCCAAATCGTCTCGAGAATGTGATGTCTGCAGAGTCAAGGCTGTTCATCGAAACCATTTGGTCTTCTCAGCCATTGAAGCCTCCGAATGGAAATGGGAGAAAGTTGAGATGGACTTCATCACGGCTTTCCTAGGTCGCGAAGGGCAACAATGCAATTTTGTTGTCATCGACGAGCTTTCCAAAGTGGCACACTTCTTCCCGATCAAAGAAACAATTTACGGACTTGATTGGTGAGCTCTATATCAACAGGATTGTCTCTTTGTATGGGGTTCCACTGAAATCAGTTCGACCGTGGAGCATCTTCACCTCAAAGTTAGGAGAGTTTCCAAAAAGCTTTGGGAGCAGTTGAACTTCAGCCTTTGCCCACCCTCGATCAAGGACAAGTGGAGGATCAATCGATTCTCGAGGACATGCTTAGAGCTTGCGTCATCTCGTTTGGCATGAAGTGGGAGGAATGCCTTCCATATGCTGAATTCTCCTACAACAACGACTTCGGAAGAGTCGAAGATGGCACCATTCGAGGCTCTCTATGGTGGGAAGTGCGAGAACTCCGATTGGTTGGTCGGTGCGGAGAAAGAATCTGGTTTGTCACGACATAGTGACTCGGCGAGAGGAGAAGGTGCATATCATTACGGAGAACACGAAGATTGCTCAAAGTCGTCGGAAGAGCAACTATGACGGGAAGCACAGATATGGTATATGCCTGGTGATCTCGTCTACCTTCGTGTCACTCCCATGAGAGGAACACACCGCCTTGGTATCAAAGGAAAGTTGGCTCCTAGATACATCGGTCCTTTCAAGATCGTGATAGAAGAGGAGAAGTTGCTTATGCACTTGAGCTTAGGAAAAACTCAAAGTCCATGATGTTTTCCACATCTCTCAGCTCAAGAAGTGCTTCAAAGACCCGGCAAGACCGTGGATCATGAGCTAATAGACCTCCAAGAAGATCTCTCTTATCGAGAACACCCACCAAAATTCTTGAGACCCATGAGCGAAGGACTGCAACAAGTCCATCAAATTGCAAGGTGCGATGGTCACACCATTACATTGATGAAGCAACTTGGGGCGTGAAGATGAACTCCGTGTCAACCATCCTTCTCTCTTTGTGTCCCTTCTTCTTCTTCCTAGAATCTCGGGAGATTCCTGTTTAGTCAGGGGAGTTGTAGCATCCCGGTTGTCTAACCAACGTAATGCTACTAAGTTTAATAATAAAATGGGCCACTTCAACATATAATTGTTGCATCATCATCATATCATGCTCATGTCATCATGTCCCCTTGCATTTGAGCATCATACAAAACCTTTTTCTTGTTTGGATCTTATCTCATGTGCATTATCAAATTGTAGTTGCTTCTTGATATTGTATTTGGATCTTACTGAATTGTTAAATGCCCAAGTTGAGTTGGGGGCATCTCTCTTTGACTCCACCACCTTATCTTGCACCACCTTATAATTCCACCATCCAATGATATGGGCTTGGCCTTTATTGAGTTATCCCTAGCCATGTTGTTGGTTGGATCCACTCATAATCTTTTGCTTGGTCTTGGCCACCTTTTGTGCATGCAAGGATTAAAGCCACATGGAATCATGTTGTTTTCACAATATAACCACTTGGCATTAATTGACTTGCATGGGCCATGCGATCTCCTTTTCCTAGTTTTGGTTTTGCTTGTTTTCTTTTGGACCAATCCTTCCTTGCTTGATCTTGTTTGTTTAGTACAAGACCTAGCTCTTCCCCTCCTTTTCCCCTTTAGCTAAAACCCTACCTCATGTCCCAAGCACATACTTGTGTTAATGGGCATGCTAAGCTAAACCACCCCTTTTCTTGTTCCTTGCTTGGTTTTGTTGGAATCATGCATGGGCCAAATAAAAAACCCCCATCCTCTAATCACCTCTCCTTATCCTTTTCTTTCTTTTCCCTGGATCAAGTATGTTGCAAGTGAGGCATGCATGATCTAGTGAAAGTCCCTCCTTCTCTTTTCTCACCCCTCTTATCAAGTTTTAACCTACCCTTGCCATCTCTCTTTTCCCTAAACCAAAAACCATAATTCAAAACTTTCCTCAACAAAACCCCATTTCACCATTATCCTAAACTAAACCTAATTCACTTATATCCTAAATAATCCCTACATCTACATCTATCTAAGCTAAACCCTAAGTACCCCTTCCTTCTTTCTAGCATGCCATGTCCCTCTCACCCTCTCCACCCTACCATGCGCCTACCCTAGCTGCCCCCACCTGCCCCATCCTCCTAGCCCTAGCCAGTGGCCCCTTCCTCTAGCTCGCTCTCGGCCGTGGTGGCCCTGTCCACGCCCTACCTGCAGTCCCCTTCTTCCTTTCCGGCTCCACGCTCCACAGCCCCATGCATCGCCATGCGTGGCGGGAGGTGACCAACGCCACCCCAACTTTCCCTCCCCCACGCCACCTGCCTTCCCTCCTTCTTATCCTCTCCTCATCCCTCTGCCTCGCCAGAGCCCCCAGATCCACCCCGAGAAAACCCCTGCCTCTCCCTTCTTTCCCCCTGCGCCCGAGCGTCGCCCTCTACCTCTGCCCTGGTTGCTCTAGCCGTGGCGTCTTTGCAGCAGGTTGTCGAGAAGCACAGGAGCCTCGCTGCGCGCTGGGCAGACGAGGAGGAGGAGGCCGAGAACCGCCGATCGGCCGCGCACCGCCCGAACCCTAGCTTCGATTCGCGGCGCCGCCCGGCGATCGTCTGCTTCGAACCGACCACGCCCGTCACGCTCGCGATGCGCCCTGAACCCCAGACAAGGTCCGTCGTCTTTCGCTTCTGGTTGCACGAGTCTCGCCGTCGAGCACCCTCGGTCTTGTGTGGGTGTCGTCGGCGTCGCTGCTCGGTAGCGTCGCCACCTTAGCTGACGCGAGCGCCCTCCTAGCAACAACCTCTGCCCGGTAGCGGCCTCGCGCCAGCGCCGCCCGTAAAGCCCGGTTCGATCCCGCTGCGCCAGCGCGCAGCGTCGGTTACATCTTGTGATTCGAGAAAGGGAAGATCCACAGTACCAGGCGCACTTTGCGTAAACCCCCTCGATTTCGTTTTGCTCAACGCGAACCTCGAGGCCCACGGCTGACCGTGTAGTATTTGCAAAAAGGCTCCCCGAAGCGTGAACCAACCAGTCCACCCCTGACGGCGTGTGCTTGCGCTGAAAAACCACAGCCCGTTTGTTTTGTAAACCCGCGGTCCTTCGCCCATGATCGATCTCTCGGAAGTCTTACAAAAGGCTCCTGTGGTTACGGTTAATAAACCCGGTCCTGCATCTCGACCCTTTGTCTCGTGGGCCACAGGACCCCTGGCCCACATGTCTGCGGCTCGAGCTAGCGAGGCAGGTGATAAAACGTTCGAGCTGATTTTTGAATTCAAATTGTTTTAAATAATTTAAAATGCAATTCAAATTCAGATTTTAATAACTTTTGTATGCTTTATCCAAATTAGGCAAATGATATAGGTATTTGATTCAGAAAAATGAGAGGAATTCAAATATGCCATCTGTTTAGTGTTTTGCACGTAAATTTCCAAGTTTGTTTAAATTACTTCAATTGCCACTAGAGTTTCTTAATTAAATAACTTTTGTTTGGAAAATCCAAATTAAGCAAATGAGTAGTCTAAATTGATCATTTCGTGAGACCTTCCTGTTTATGCTATCCTTGACTTCAATTGCAGCATGCATCATATAACTATATAACGCACAACAAATGTTATGGCAACAATTGTGATTCAAAAACCAAATAAATGTTACTTTCTTGTTCTTCACCCCTCACCCATGCCATGCTACCTTTCTTGCCATGTAAATTGTGCATCATTCATCATGGCATGATTGTTTTGACGCACCTTATTCATATGCTTGTGCTCTATATTTATGTTGGCCTTGTTTGTTTGGTTTTCTCGGATAGACACCTTTGGCGGGGTTGTATCAAGAGAACCAGGAGCACTACCAGAACCGTCCTTTGCTTCAGAGACACCGGCAAGCACTACCACATGCTTGCATACATACGATACCTATTGCCTCTATCTTATTCTTGCATCATTGAGTCGCGATTGCATTAAATTGAATCCCAAGTATGCATAGCTTTACTTTTAAACCCCCAAGCTTGTTCCTCCATCCCATGAGCCACTACTAGGAGTTGTTTGAGCCATGCGAGTCGTGAGACGACATGTGTAGGGTTTGTGAGAGTCGATGGATAACGAGGTACTTAAACAACTTAACACAGTAGTTACGGGATAACTAAAGAAAGTGGCACCGGTGGGCAATATTGCTATTTGGTTTTCCTGCTCACTTGTGTCCGTAAGACCCCGAGTACTTGATTCCTGTTCCTTGTTTTATCGCGCTATCCACATCCGGGAGGTATATGGGACCCCCACGGACGAGCTTGATTCCGTCTTATTTCTTGGGGCCACAAACTAGTTTGAGGTTTTATTTACGATCTGTACTTATGCCATGCTTTACCGCTTTATTTACGATTGTGCGAGATAGCACCTTTGTCTTTATTTAGGATCGGACCACGATTCGCGGTGTCGACAAGCCCGTTTGGGGTTCCCGATCGTTCACTGGCCGTCCATAAACCTTGAGGCCGTCTCGAGCTTGCTTACTCGTTGCGGATTCTACTTAAGGGTGGCCTGAAATATTTCTGAATCTTGTGATTGTTCGTCGTGAAAGCCTCGTTGGGTTTTGATTTGGTTTTCGAGGTTGATCGGTGTGTGTTGCTATTGGTGCACCCGGGTAAAACTTTCTGAAAGCCGTGTCGCGGTTATGGGCGACTTGGAGCACAGTTTCTTGATCATAGACAAGCATAACTAAAGTACCGCCTCAATTTGACTAAGTAACTTGACTAGTAAATAGTGCAATACTCACGGAATGGTTAATAAAATTGCCAGGAAGGGGTTGTTAAATCGCTTCCTTGTTGGTAGCGAGGAGGAGGATGGATCGGATGAGATTACCATTATAAGCTGTTGTACTTAAATTCACGGACATCCGTCTATCATTGGTTAGGCGGATGGTTAGCGTTATCTGTAGAATTGCTAGGGTTTATCTTTTGCAATTCGTCACCCAGGTTGTGTCCCCTTTAGAGGCATTAAGACTTCTTGAGTACCCTTAGGGTCTCACCGATAAATTCTTGATTCGGATGAGCAGGTACCTTCTCGGGGCCGGATCTTTGGGTGGAAGAAGCCGATGATGTGAGCGATCGTATGGTGTAGAGATTAGGGCAGGGATCCGTGAGACTGTAGTTGGGATGTGCTTATTTTCTCGGCATCTTATGCCTATTTGCTTCTTATCCGTACTCGGATCTTGTTTGCCGCTTCCGCATGATACTCGATGTGTCTTTGTATGAGGTTATCCTAAATTATAGATGTATCTAGGTCATTTGAATCTTGCCGTATGGCGTTGGTATATTCCTTTCTTTCTAGATGGTGTGGCTCGATGTACTCTTGTATGGTGGCTTGCGTACATACCCACTTGTGTCGTAGTTGATCCTTCGCCGACTCCGCCCGTCTGAGTCCCGTTGAGAGGTTAGCGGTTGGGACGTCTGAAAGGACTACCAGTGAGTGGCTTTTGGGGCCCCGCCGTACTATTTCAACCGCTATCTCTCATCCAGGCTTGTATCTAGGAGCGTAGTTCACCGAGGTAGTTACATCATCACCTCAACCACCATTACCTATAGGGAAAGATCCTTCTTCTTGGCCAAAAATGAGGTTTCCAAAACCAACCGGGGTAAGAAATGGAGCAGGCAGTCATGCTAATGGCGAACACTTGCCATCAAAGAATACTTCTCCAAAGACATCTCCTATGAAAATTCAGAAGCCTGTCAGATAAAGAGAAGATCTTTTAGGACAAGCTCAGATGTTTGCGAATACTTTACTCAGGAAGATACGGAAGCTGGTCTGGTGGCAATTTGTGCTTTCTGCAAGTAGGTATATCAATGTGACTGAGGTTTCCATGGAACAAGAATATTGCAGGTTCATTTGTTATACTGTTGCTCTAGCTGTCCATTCACAAACCATGATAAGTGAAGAAAATTGTCTTTACAAGATCATCGATTTAGGGCCAAAAATTGTCGTCGAGCTCTTGCTAAGATGATTATCATGGATGAATATCCTTTTAGCGCTGTAGAAGGTGCAGGATTTAGGGAATACTCAAAAATACTTCAACCAGAGTTTGAACCTCCATCTTGATACACAGTTGCTACTTGAATCTGTAGTTGGAAGAAAACATGAAGTTGAAGGAAGCTTTGAGGGATCAGCGTGTCTGTTTGACGACTGACACGACATCCATTCAAAATCAAAACTACATGAGTTTGACTACTCATTGGATCTATAATCAGTGGGAGCTAGAGAAAAAGGTGTTGAATTTTTGCTTCGTGCCTGATCATGCAGGAGATACTCATCTCCTAGCAGAATGATAGAGGAGTGTTTTCTAGAGTGGTACATAGGACAAGTTTTCACCCTAACTGTTGATAATGCAACCTCAAATAATACTGTAATCGGGTATTTGAAAAATGCTACCAAACATTGGCCATCAACGATATGCAGCAATCAGTTCTTGCATGTGAGGTGTTGTTGCCACATCGTGAATCTGGTGGTGAAAAAGGGTTGGGAAGGTAGTAATCCATCGGTCGCAAAAAATAGTACTGTCCTTCTATTTGTAAAATCATCCCCGGAAAGGTTAAGGCTATTTAAGAAATGTGTGTGTCTCACTCCCAATTCTACACAAGCACCGTATGTGGCTGCCAGGTTGTTCTTCCATAACCAAATAAACTTGACATTTCAGGTGATGATGAATTCAATATATAGTCCGGATGTGTGATACGCCATGAAAGATTTCCCCCTCAAACTTGCCTCTACTCGACATTCACCAACCAACTCTATCGTGTCTTGACTATGCATATCGCAAATAAGGACAAACAATGGTCACATACTTATCCAATCATATGTCCTTTGTAAAGCAAGCTGAAATGTGCATGTTTATTTATATCATGTTGCGGAACTACAAACATTTTAGTTATTTTTCCATACTCATGATCCTTCTAATTTCCAGCGCTTCAAGTAAAAAAAAATCACTGCACTTCTAGCTGACCTTTTTTCCTTTATATATAAGGTCCAGACTTGTGAACCTTCAAACCTGACCTAGTGGTGCATTTGCATCTTGCCGGACTGTGAAGGTCAAGGGTCATTAGTGTTGTACGAACAAGAATATTTCTAAATTAATCAATATTTCTATTACGAAATGTTGATGAATTCAAGAATCAAGATAGTTAGGGACTCCAACTAGGTGCATGGTTACTTCTTTCACCAAGTGTAACTTGGAAAAAAAATCAGGGGACGAGCCTTGATGCGGTTTTCCTGCGCAACACAAAAATCAGGGGACGAGCCTTGATCTGAAAGAAGTCGTTCAGACATTGAAGAGACACATTCATCGGCCATTAACTATGGAGATAATTGTTCTCATCACATGGGCAGTCTGGACTACTCGAAATGACTTCGTTTTTAAAGCAGTCACTCCCAGCCTATATAGATGATGCCGAAAATTCAAGGAAGACAGAGGCTTCCTTCGGTCCGCCATCCCAAAGGAAAGTTTTGGTGGATTAGTTGGCGGACGGGTTATGGGTGGATTGTAGGCGGCCGAAGAGTTCCGTATTGCCCACTTATATAGTTGTATATTATACGCGAATCTAGTGAAAAAAAAGACAGATCGATCAACTGATATATGTACGTACAGGACATAAATTAAAAGACAGATCAATGAGCTGTACGTATGAGACATGAATTAAAAGACAGGTGTGTATGTACGTAGCTGACTCGGACCTGGTGTGTTTTAAAAAAAAAAAAGACCTGATACCAATACGGGACTGACGAGGGCATTAGGATATCGCGCTAGCCGCGACCAGAGTCGGTGACTCGAACGACGGTGAAACCCATCGATAGGCCTTATCTCCTGTACAGACGGAATACACGCGTATGTATTTGCAGATGGATAAATGGGTAATACGGGGTGGATCTAGGGCCGCGCGGGAAAGGAGGTGGGCTTAAGGGCCAATTGCTAGGTGATAAATGGACAGATAAGAAACGATCTGGACCGTCCTACGCATCGATGCCAACGCAGAGGTAGGGACCAAAGCAGAAGTGATTTTAAAATATATAAAAATATACAATGGGAAAACCCACTATTCATCCGCAAAAATCATCAGCCCCTGCAACAAGCTCATATCAAGAGTTAGTCGAGATATTAAGGATGCACACAGAAAAAAAAAAAGAGAACCCGGACATCTACAAAAGGGATTAGCCACTGGCATCAGCAGAAAAGGCTAGGCAAAACGCCAAACGCTAGGCTGACAATGATCGTGCCCATGGTTTTAACGTGCACATTGGTCATGCAAGAAAAAACGTATTTACATGCCGAGATGTGAAGTATTGTCTTCTCCCGATCCATTACTTCAGGGACTAACACATATGACTTATTATTATGTTGTAGCTGTGAAAAATCGGCCAACCCTAGCACCGTTTGCACTTCAGCAAACTTCCTGACTTCCTTATTACAGACTTAAAAAGGAACCAGCGTGTATGCCAAGAGCTCAAGCTAAACTGTTAAAACGAGATAGAAAGTCTAGTTGAACTCATGAATATATTCTTCTAAAGATTAGCAGATAGGTCATGGACTAAAGATAGGACACTATGGCTCTTGGGACATCGCAGTCACAGCTATGGTTCCCCCAACGTGTTCTACTCTCTATGTTTCATAATATAAGATGTTTTAGATTTGTGAAGACAATGTATCTAGATTCTTTTAATGTGTAGGTTTGAAGTAGTTTTGTGAAGGAAATGCATCTAGACATCCATCACAAGACGAGCCGGACCACGTGGTCTCCATCACAAGAAATTTGTATCTAGGATCCACAGGAAGCCATCGAGTGCAGCCCTATCCATGAAATCGCCTAATAACAGAGAGTCATACATTGCACATCAATGTTTCGAGCAATGCCTCATGTTTTTGAAAAATCACACTTTCCAATGACTCCCAATCCTACACCTACACCAACACCGTACACTACTACCATGTGGCTGCAAAGTTTCTCTCGCATAGCAAAAAAAATTACTCGCTCTGTCCAGAATTAAACCACTTGGGTTTGCTATATTCAAATGTATCTATACACTAAAATGCGTTTAGATACATTTAAATTTAGATAAACTCAAGTCAGCTATTTCTGGACGGAGGGAGTAACACTTAATCCTAACATTTGAAATGATGTAGATGTGTTGAATATATAGAGCTCAAATATTTGGGCATTGCCCCACATTCCTCTCTCAAGCTTTTCAGGTGGGCAATCATAACCTAGGCTAGCTATTCACCAACCATCCCTTGCCCTCTCCTGAATATGCAGATCGTGAATAATGTCAACTAATTATAACATGCTTACTAAGTCAATGTTCATCACCTTATAAGCACACCAAGATGGTCTGGTTCAGTAATATATTTTTGCTAAGATAACAAACAATTCAGTCTTCTTAATGTCACCATGCTTCCTAATTTCCACCGCATCATCTAAAACCACTTTAGTGGACATCCTTCGTACATGGCAACTACAATATCCTATTAGGCCGTGATTGTTTACACGCCAATCAACGTGTACCGTCCACCATGCACCAAGAATTAATACAACGGGTGGATGATGAACCGGAGATACTTTGAGCAGAATTTGCACTTTACTGTGAGCGATATGGAATGTACAAAATGATTATATCTTTAACAAATACAGAAACATCTTGGTTTATACAGGTTATTCCTATGAAAATCCATATGATCCGTGTATGGTCATACCTACAGCTAGTGGAGCAGCTTCATACTATGGATATTGAGTGCAACCACCTGGAAAATGGTTGCACAAGATTTGTACAGCCGATTCAGTTGGTTTTGATCGTATGATATCATGTTGATACATATTAAAGATATTTCATTATTTTGATGGTTGATACATGTGTCGACCATGCGTGACCCATGATGTAATTTCTTTTGTAAGAAAAAACCCATGAAGGTGGAAAGTCATACGACAAGAAACGATAAAAAAAAAGGAGAGGATCGTGTCGGATCTGCAATAGTGTCACGAGTGGAGGAGTAAATTAATGTCTGGATGGAATCAAAAATACGGGGGACTAATAGTTTACTTGCTATGTACCATGTGTTATCAGTTTCCCTCGGTATAATGCTCCTCGCAACATTTTATCATGTTGCTTGCATGTTGTGCTTCCAGTTGTCCTGTTTGTCATACCGATATACTTGAACCGCATGGCTTGACTAACTATGACTTGATTCACTAAGCCTTGCAATTTCATTTCAAGTCTTCAGCACAAATCTTAAAGAACATGTGAATCTTACACTATTATTAGAAAATACTTTCTATTTTCTAAAACTAGCATGGTGGCCCTCGCAAATGCGAGGGCATATTCTCTATTTTTTCAAAATATTAATTAATCAGCTTTATAATCCACAAAATACTGCTAAAACATAAAGACTGAACTTTATTTGTATGTGTTACCGGTACATATTATTTTTGTGTACTGAAAACATGTATTTCATATCGAAAGGCATCCTCTTAATTGTTTCGGTTTTGCTAAATATTAATTTTTATTTGCAAATATATCTATATCGTTTTTATTTTAATTCTTCAAAATTCACATTGTTGAACGTAACATTTTGTTGGGGATGTTGACCTTTTGTTTTGTATATATAGATATGTTAGTGATATAAAAGTTTCCGAGACACTCTTGTATGTAAAATTTAATTATACTCATGTTCCTATGTAACCTATTTATATAGTTAGTCTTCGAGTTATGAAAACATTGGGCTGACTTCCCATGGAAAACCACATATAACTATGTCTAGCAAGCAATGCTTTTCTGATATTTCCAATATTCGTTATAAAGGAGCAAAAATTAATTTCCTAAAGCCTCTAAACTTTGTGTACATGGATTAACCATCAGATAGGATCATTTCTATTGGATGACATCCGAGAGTCGAGATTAACCCAAGCCCAACCCCCTCCATCTAATCTAACTGTTTCGATTCAATGTACAGCCAAGCAGTACTCCACCAAACATTATTCCAAGTCCCCATTTGTAGGCTCGATTACATGTTTACAGATAAGAAGCATGTCATGGCTAAATTTCGGATCTGTTCCTCTCCTCTTTTCCTATTTTTCTCCCTCACACCATGGATTTGTCCATCGCTCCTTTGTTCCATATTCACCCTTGCGCTACACCACTCCCCCCCCCCCCCCTCCCACAGGTGTACGTTGCAATTGTCGATTCCTCCTGATAAACTTATTTTCTTATACCCCTGACGCCGCCTCTATAATGCTGCAAGGGAGGCTGCAACGTCTCCATGCAAAGCGTCCAGGATGCCGCCACCCCTTCCCGCATGAATTCCGAGGATGTCAATGTCATCGTCGGGCATCTGATATAGATGATTGGCAATTAAGAAGAAACATCTTCGTCTTTTTTACAGAAGGAAACTAAGTTCTTAATAACTATACTATTAAGCATACCTATTCCGCAGATATCTTGGTAAAGTCCTATTTGTATTTATATATAGTTATAAAAGAATGAACTGTGGTTTTTGATCAAGCAAAGCCAAATAATCTTCTATCAGCGGACTGCATGGAGTCTTAGATCAATCATGTATCTAGATCCTTTCTATAGGGCCTTCATGCATGGTGTAAATTTAAAACCCCAGCTTGTATCTGATGATGTTTTTTTATCAATCTGCATGCACGTTTAGCAGAAACGTGAACCCAGCAAAGACAGCTGCTCCGTGCAAAAAAAAAAAAGCAAAGACAGCTGTCTATAATTGTACGCATGAAGACATGAAAGGAAAGTCCGACCGTATCGTTGGAATTTGTTTTTTTTTCCTTAGCTAGGTGCGAGATTAAACAGGTACGCTGAAAAAAAACATTGGCATTTTTTCCCGAAGTTTCCTTCTTCGTGGCCCAAAGACTCTTTTTACAATATGATGATACGTGTCAAACTGGATTGAAACGTTAGATAAGTTCTATCTCTTATTAAATCTTAACCGTAAATTTCACATCTAACTATCAATATAATTTAAATGATGTGGCTTAACGTGGTGTCTCTAAACAACCTCTTATATATAACTAGCATGGTGGCCCTCGCAAATGCGAGGGAAACATCTCTAGAGTGACATATTTTTGATAGTTTACATATTGTGACCTCACATAATACAACAACCATCCTAAGCTCTATGTTAATAAATGTGATTAGAACATTTTAATTATCTCACGGTAGGATTATCCCTAATAGTACTATATATAATGTATATTTTGATGTATTTTTAGAGATTGTATGACAATTATGTTATTCAAGAAGACACAATATTATTGCACATGTGTGTCTTTAATTTTAAATTGTCAGGTGGTCGGTAGTAATTATGTGACCCTATATGAGTCTGTACTCTCAACATCCAATTTGCCTACATGTCGTGGTCCAGCCAATAATCACGACCACATAATTGGTCAGATAGAAGAACAAATATGCATAATGGAGTAGAAAAACAATTAGAATTGTTGGCACATTTAAATATTCGATCTTCTCGCTAACTTAATCTTTGAGTGCAGAGTAATATAAACCAAGAATTGTTGGTATTGCAATTTCTAAATATGTCTCACCATTCTATTGTGGAAGATATAATTCATCCATCCATCATCTTTTCATACTCCTAATTATGCATTCTATAGGTTTTAGGATGATATAGTCGTGGTCTCGTAACATAATTATGGATCATTGCATTACAAGACCGATGAACAACTTTTTTTCATGAGATTTTTTGTATGTCTTGCATTCTATTATATTGAGCTTTTTACAATTGGTTGATGTATAGATTTCCAGGTTATGTATATTAATATTTTAATGCTTAGATTTCTATATTAATGATCCATATGCCAAGTATGTGACATGATTGACGATACACTTTTGTATCGAAATATGGACACGATGTTGCTGGATTTAATTTTTTATTGTAGAGATTTTGGCATTATTAGATTCTTATGGAACTTTTAAAACATTTAACTAAGAAAAATAAGATGTCTAGTGTATCGTAGTCCAATTATTTGCTCTTCATCGATAACATTCACTATCTCTAAGATGTGAGGAGGCTATGGAACACAACCTTTGACGTGTGTTTTAGGTATTTTGTATGTTTGGTCCATGTGTTCTTTGCGGTAGCATCCTAACGGCATATGTATTTGTATGAAATAAGGAATTCTTGGCTATTTCTACTTACGGAAGTGTCATTCTCAGCCTACTCTATGGGGTTAGTGATTCATGTGGATAAGCTTTTCGTAATTTTATTTCTCATGTTGATAGTTCAGACATGAAATATCAATTTAAGCAGCATGCCTGAGCGAGAGATGAGTCCCTTGATAAAGTTCGCTTAAAGATCTTAGGGTTCACATTTAAGGTGGGCGTCTCTTATGTCTATCAAAATTTCTGAGGTCAGATTACTTCGTTTAGATTTTATTATATGCATACTTGTCATGGTGTACATTTCTGAAATAATGATGTGAGCATTTTTTTACATGAGTGAATCTTTACGGAGATTTCATATTATCATGAATCATTTTTATTTTCCTTAATTTTTTATAGACCAAATATTCTCTTATGAATGGATAAAATATTTCTTTCCGTCTTTTCATCCTTGTACTTTCCACTTAGTTCATCAATGGACAACATTTTGGAGCATGTCGAGTGAGAGATGTCTCGCTAGACTAAGTGAGTTCAAAGAAATTAGGTACCACTTTTAACATTGCATTAGCCAAGATGGGCCCATCGACAAAGTGCGATTAAACATCCGAGGGTCCATATGTGCCTCTTATGGTTTTTCCAGAACTTCTGATTTTGGTCCATTTTTGCAGAAATCATTTTTATGTATATTCATCACGAGAGACATGGAAACACTTATAATCCAATGGAATAGGTGTTGACTCGAGAGATCTTGAAAGAGCTTTGTTTTTTATTGAGAATATTTTTGTTTTCATTTGCTATATTTTTACCAATCAAGAAAGATTGGTTATGGTTAGAAAATAAGATATATGAAATATTAGAAAATACTGCTTTAGAAAATGATTCTTACAAGTGCTCTATATATTTAATTATTTGTTCACTCTTTATTATATACTATATACTTATTCTCATCTGTATACATAAGCTAGCATGTCATTTCCCTTCTACACCGGTCTATAGTTCGAAAATAAGTGACTTGGATTTGTTTACGAATCTAGACAAATCTGAGTTACTTATTTTTGAAAGAATAAGTACTATCGATCAAGATACTTTCTCGTATCAATAGCTGGCATGCATCAAAACTTCGTGGGGACACTTTTCAAATATGCATCTAGCACGATGAATAAAAAAACTTCTGAAAATTGTCTGTCAAAATATGAAGCGGTACCAATATCTGAACGCATCGATATTCTATATAGTTATTTTTTTGCAATACTATATAGTCACCTTTTTCTAATATGTATTCCATGGAACAAAATTATCGCGAATTGTGCTCTTCTGTTAAATCAACGCAACTTTAAGATCTGACAGTCCAAGTATTTTTTTGATGTGGACTAACATGGCAGGTTGGAAGTGCTTTTAAGCTTTTTATTTTATACGTGAAGTTGTAATTGCAAAGTTAAATTACAAAGCAGATCTGAGGTTTTGTTTGAGTTTGTCCGCTACACGTCCAAGAGAGGATATTAGAACTTCTTTAATGAAGATAGATTTAATGCGCTGTGAAAAATTCCTTTTTTTTAACTCTCACGTGACGTGGTACGCTATGGATCTTTTTTACTCCGTAAAAAATCCTTTTTTCTTGAACTCTGTCGTGACATGGTAGCAACCTTAAGTGTGTACCAACAATTGTTACGTAACGTTAGTTAGTTAAATCCTAACCATATATTTTAGATCAAACTGTCTAAAATAATTTGATGATATGGATCGACGTGGTGCCTCGAAAAACACTCTTATATTGCTTTTAGTATATAATAGATAGATAGATAAAGGATGTTTTAGTTTTTCTTCTGAAATGCATGTATAGCTGTGTTTTAGTGTGTAGGTTTGGAACACAAAAATAAGTGAACCTATACACTAAAAGATGACTAGACACATGTGTTTCATAAAAAAACTAAAACATATTATATTTTGGAATAGAGAGAGTACAAAGTTCTAATGCCATTTTTTTTTACATCTATATAGTCTCACAGCTCGCCCCCAACACCAATTCATCGCACGCAGCACCACTGTGCAAAGCAGTGTGTATGAATAAGTATATACTACAAGTCTTCGAACCGTGGAGTGTGGTGGTCATTTGTATGTGCATCCATTTCTCTAACCAAATCATATTTGGGGACACTATAAGCATTTTGATCCAGCAACTAAAAATACATAAACAAAAGAGAGAGATAGCTATCGTAGCAAGGGAACTTATGTGTGTTGAATATAAATATACTGCCTAGTCTTTTTTCCATTAGATCGGTTTTTAGGGATAATTGTCTAGTGCATAAATTCTTTATAGTATCAGAGCCAAGAGGTCTTGAGTTGAAGACCCTGCTCACGTTGAATATTAGAAAAAAGAAAAAAGATTATGTGGCCTACTCTTATCCCACACCGAGGACTAAACTAGCCTAGACGTGAGGGGAGTATTGAATATAATTAAATACACTGCCTAGTCTCTTTCCATTATATCGGTCTTTTGAGATAATTAGTTAGTGCATAAATCATTTATTATGTTCAACTCAAGGCCTCAATATTCTAGCACCGCTCGAATGGAGGTATGATTTTAAAAGCATAAGTGGATCGCTTAGTGGGAGTTAATTGGATAAAACTACCACAATTCGAGTCCTTATCACGAGTCGGTACCAATATTGGTAATTTTGGCGAGTTAGTACCAACTTTAGGTCACAACGTGGCAGATCGCACTAATTTACAACTAAGAGCATTTTAACAACGGCACTGGCAGTTAGGGCCCACTTGAAAGAGCTGACTAGTCAACAAATTTTGACTTTGGACCCTTTTGCAATTTTTCGAAGGCCAGGCTCCTAGGCGTCCTGACAGCAATCTCATGGGCGTGCGCCGGAACGACGACGCCTGGCGGAGGACGGTCAGGAACGATGATATACGTGAGAACTGAATCATCCGTTCATGTCTCGGGTCTTAGGCGTTGCAGCAAGAGCTGCCGTCTGCAGTGGCTCAACTACCTCCGCCCAGCGCTCCAACACGGCGGGTTCACCGACGAGGAGGACTGCCTCATACTGTCCCTCTACGCCCAGATCAGAAGCAAGTATGGATCACGGACGGACTACTTACATGCTTGCATCAATCTCTCTTTAGTAAACATTTGATGACACGGCTAATTTTCTAACTGATCATCACCTGTTGTTGGAACTCTCGTACGTGGCTTGTCATCGCGGCCGCGCCACCAACTTATCCTGCCGGCCGTCACCACCACCGACAGCACTTCCGAAGTTGATCCACCACTTCTCCCGGCGCCCGCGCTCGATGCATTACAGGAAATATTCGACACAACGCTAAATTGCCGTCGACATAGGCTGTGCCGACAGTGGCCGCCGGCATAGCCCACCTCGGCGTACGTCCTGGTCGGCATAGCCCCTCTCCCACGGCATAGCGTCTTCCAGGAGCCCCGCGTGTCATGCAACGGCCGTCTCCGATAACGGTCTAACCTGAAGCTACGCCGTCGGCCAGGCCTAGGCATAGTCTATTTTTTTAATCTTTGAATTGTTTGACTCGTTAATCTCTCGCTTTGATCATTTTTAACACTATTTATAGTTAATAATGGATTAAATTGTAGTATTAGTCAAACTTCCCGTCCGGTCACCCATCCTAATACTACTTCAGCTCTAGCACGCTTAACTTCCCCATTCCTTCAGAATCTCTTTCCGCAAAGTAATTTACACATTGTTTTCAATACTATGATATCAATCCTATTAACTCTTATATCATCATGTCACATGGTTGTATTTTTTGAAATTACAAGCAATTATTTAAGTAAACAACAATGAATAAGTAAAAATATTATTGAATTCAAATAAAAATATAATAATTTTAATTTTTTATATTTTTTATTTAATATGGAATAATTTTTTACGGCTGAGACTATGAGGCAACTGCCCCACAGCAATTTATTGAAAAAAAAATAAACAAGATTTACAAATATACACAAAAGAGGGAAAGAAAGGAAGAAAGAGAGAAGACTATATACAAACTATAGACAAATACATCCAACTGAAACCAAAGCACTCTTAAGGCAAAGAATCAATCTAAGACAGAAGCTCAGATTTGTGTTTAGCCTTGATCCTATATTGCAGCAAGGTCATATCATGGATAAACTTTTCCTTCCATTTGGCAAATGTGGGTCTGTCGTTATAAAAGAATCCCATTTCTTAACAACCAGATATTCCAGCATGCGGTAATAAGCACCTCCATGAAAAAAGGTTTATTAAAAGACCTCCATTTAATATGGAATAATTAATATCTTTAAATATGTAAATCGGAATTCAGCAAATAATATGTCTAAATTGATTAGAAAAATGAGAGGAATCAAAATATGATATCAATATCAACTTATCACAAACTATGTCGTGATTCTTATCATAATTTCATTTGCCCGTTTAAAACGGCACGCATAAAGATTCTTAACTCGATGGTGAGACTCGCTGATCTTGAAACAACATATTTTAAATATAAAAATGATTTTTTAAAAAAAATCATGGGCATTCAATCATGTACCTGTAGTTCATATCTGACCCACTTCTTGCCGATTTGGCAGGAATTTGTCTTTTTCATCAGGGATAGACGGAAAGATTTGAAATCCCCCTGTTATGATATTATCTATATAAGTTGGTCTAGTATTTTTATGTGATGGTAGCATTTTGAATTAGCTATTTGGTGGTTGCTTCACAAAACCATCTGTTTTTTTGCACTCAGAAAAGGAAAACTTCCTCTTAAAACATTGTTCGTCATTCCATGATGCACTTATGCACAATATGAACATGTTATCACAAACTATGCCTTCATTCTAACCATAATATTGGTCATTTGATCCTAAAGCCAAGAAACCTCGAACGAGATAGGTCATTTTGTGAAAAAAAATTGACACATAATCAATATACCAAGTTTAATATTTATCCTTCTAACTATGTCACATAATATGACACCACGTGAAGGTTTCGTATTGTTTGGATCGTTTTTGAATTTCTAATGCTCGTTTTAAACTATATATAATGTTTTATGTTTCACTTAATTTTTATTTACAAATGTGCACTATTTGAGTGTCGATAGATAGATCTTATTTTTCTGCAAATTTTAATATATTATTTATATTTTTCTGAATTAGAATGATTTAATTATAATTTTTCAAAAAATAATGAGGTAATGGAGGCCTAAGCCGACAGCTAGGCCATCGGCACAGCCTGACTGCCTAACGTCGTTTCTATCATTGTGTCTGAACTGGGGCTACGCCGAGGGCTATACCTACGTCGAGAGCCACCGTCGGCATAGCCCTCTCTACTACGTCGACGGCCACGCTGCGCCGAGGGCTACCCTTGGCACCGTCATCTATGCCGACGGCCGGGCTGGTCGGCTAGCCAGGCCAGCAGCTCTGCAGCTAGCGGCACTACGTGGCCCGTGGACGCGCATGATGACACAATAGAAAAGTTGCCAGAGCCTAGCGGGAGAAGCCTGGTTGAATTTGATGCTACTTGCCGTGCTCATGCTTTTGCTATGGCGGACAGCTGGCTCGACTCCTTCCAAGACTTGGCGTACATGTACGATGATGGCAAATGGGAGCTGCGCAGGCTGGTCATGGAGAGGCGCGGCCGGTTGCCGCAGAGCGAGGTGCCGACTAGAGAGAGGACGGGGAGGGGGATGGACACCATGGACGTCCCAGACGCGCGGACGACAGGGGAGCAGGCGGCGGGCATTCTCGACTAGACGAGCACGACGGGCGCAGACGCTGTTGTTTTTTTAATGTGCGTCAGAAATTTATAGAAAAGTCTAGATTTTATAACTATCTAACATGTCTCCATCCTTTTACTGATTTGTTGACTAGTCAGCTCTTTCAAATGGGTCCCAACTGGCAGTGGTGCTATGAAAATGCTTTTAGCTATGAATTAGTGCGATCTGCAACGTTGTGACCCAAAAGTTGGTACTGACTCGCCAAAATTACCAATGTTGGTACTGGCTCGTAGTCAGAGCCCAATTATAGTAGTTTTGTCCAATTAATTCCTTATGTGGGTATCCGTTTGTCCAAAGAGACCAACGGTCGTGCCTCCTGCAATCCTGGAGGAGACACAGAGAGTGGGGTTCAAGATGTCGTGAACGAGACGTTGGCGGAGCTGCAGCATCGGGTTGGCATGGCCCTAAATCTCCGGCAACAGGATGAGCAGAGATACCACCTGCCTCCGGCAGCAGGATGAGTAGTAGATGCCGCTTGCCTCCGCGACCCAAGATGACAATGGTGGCTGCGCTATCCATCGCCGGGAACTCTTGGTCTTCCGCTTGTTTCTGGCTTGGGATTGGATCGGGAACTAAGTGAAAGTTGTTGTAATTTGTGCATGGTTCGTGCTCCACAAGTACATGTGTGCAAACCGCTTGAAAGCAGTAAATTGCGGCTATTACAGTGATGGTGCGTAATAGCAGATGCTCCAGTCATACAATATCCATCCCGTGATCCAACAGCTTTCCATCGTTATGGAACACTGACATTCCCAATGACTCCCAATTCTACACTGCCACTGTGCACTAGAGTCTTTGGTCATGCGGTTGTAAAAAAACATATTGCATAGTATTCCAAGTGTTGTAGACATACTGAATATATATAGAGAGCTCAGGTATATGATATCGTGAAGAATTATTCTACCCTCTCCACCCCAAATTAATTGGCCTAGCTATATACTATGTCCAGTACAAGTGAGATGCGCCAATTAATTTGGACCTGAGGAGCATCAAATTTTACAAAATGATGGATATAACCTGTACTGATCATTTAGCAACCAACTCTACCCTCACTATGGGAACAAACGTAGATGCCGATGTAACCTGTATGGTTTACTTGCTATGTAACATGTGTTATCAGTTTCCCTCAGTGTAATGCTCCTCACAACATTTTATCATGAAAGGATGTTTTATTGCTTGCATGTTGTGCTTCCAGTCGTCCTTGTTAACTATAATTTTGTTTAGGTTTGCTTTGGAGTTTTTGGTACATGGCATAGCACGGTTTGGTCCGAGTCCAAGTGGAATTAGCTACAAGTTTGAGTCTAATAATAGGTTTCTCGGTTAGGTATGTGTATGTGTGCTGGCAGGTTTTACGGTACCTTTTACTACTGCTAGGGGAAGGACTAGTATAATTTGATCCAACGGTTAATAAGCGTGGGTAATTTAGACAATTGGCTGGAGAAGTTTTTCCCGACCTGCTGATAGAGATTAGGCCCAGCCCAAACCGAACGCCGTCATTCCAAAAATAGTGGCAGTTCCAAAAGCTACCTTCGCTCGACCGCCACCGCTTGCGCCGCCCCTGCTCTCCACCTCGCCATCTCTCCCCCACGCCTGCTCCAAACTTTGCGTGTGCGCAGGCGCCGAGGTGCCGGCGGTTCCTATCCTGCCGTGCTACTCCAACGTCGCCGTTTCCGCCGCCGCCCCTACTCACCTGACTACTTCTACAACTTATTCCTCCACCATGGACGCCGACGTCTTCTCCTCCATGCTGATTCTATCAGCTAATGTAGGGGTCATCTAAATTTTCTTTACATATGAACTCGGGCTTCGCTAGTGACGATGCTAAGTTGAAGAGAACTGGAGCATTCCATGTAGAATTGACACTAGAACTGAATCACACTCTACCATGCGAAACAAGGAATCAGCAAGACATTTCTCGGTAACAAACACAGCAAGCAATGCAATAACAAAATCAAGTCATTGTTCTGTACCTACAATCTAATCACAGTGTGCAACGATAACTCATTTCAATACAGAACAATTTTATTCATCGTGTCCGCCGCCATGGACACATGTCTGGTCCTCCAACATCTCCATCGTCCTCGTTCTGCATACACGCGGCTACTCTCCTCACATATCGCCGCCGCTCGTCTCTCCAACACTGCGCCCTGCAGCCCCCGCTCCTCCTACGCTTTGGCAGGGCGCAGCAGCGCCGGCTCAGCCAAGGCGGCACCCTCACAAGTGACGCAGTCGAGCACTCGGAAGCACGGAGCAGCGAGCTGGCCTTCATCCGGAGGACGCAGACAAGTCGTCTAGAACCTCTGGATCGCGGCGGCGCGGGCGAGCCAGGCGACACCAAGCCGCACGAACAGTTACGGTCATGTTGATTTTTCCCTACTATAACTGTCATTGCGTGAGATGCTGGGCTCTGTTGGGCCGCTTGTTTCTTGCGTACAGGATGTCTCCGGTGGTTTACCGAACTCGCCCTTGAAGTAGTAGTAGTATAATCATACTACTCACCATTTCAACACTAGTATAAATTGATATGGGCCTTTAGATTCACAAAAATAGTATTAGTACGTGAGTCAAATTAGTGTATGTGTAGATCTTGCACTAGTATTATGAGTCGGTCATAGTAGTAGTCGGGCTTGCTTGCGTGTATAAAAGCAAGGGCAGGGTTATAACAAGTTGTGAGAAAATAAAAGCAATAAAGAAAGAAATAGAGGGCACGACACGTGCATGTTCGCTTCTGTTCGTCTAAATTGATGTGATCGATCTATGGGGTAATTTCAACAATTGGTATCAAAGCAAGGTTAAAGATTTGACGCCATGCTTGCCCCGGGGAGGCGACTCGACTAGCGCCTCGGGCGGGCGACCAGGTGGAGACAGAAAGCATGCCGTCATCAATGAGGCGACGGGCAATCGTCGCTCGGAGGAGCGACAAGGAAGAACAAGGCGGACGAGGCGTCGTCGACAAGGTGGTGGATAGGGATGATCGTTGATGAGTGTGGTGGTACCGAGGTGCGGTGCTAGAGAATCTTGTCAAGATCGTTTTCCGAGAGAGTATGAGTCAAGGAATCAAGTGTGTGCAAGGTAGCACATTCGGTCGGTGTTGTGTCTGTGAGTCTTTGTTGTGTCTAAGTGCTTGTCTCTGTGAGGACCCGTTGCAGTTGAAGCGAATAAAGGTTGAGTGACTGTCCATTGTATGGACGAAGACGCAATTTGTGTATCTCGATCAGGTCATCTACATGTCTCGAAAAGAGGATCAAGTTTAAGTGTGAAGGAGGCGATAAACCATTGAAGGGGAGCCTCTTCAATGAGGACTTGTCTCTACATGAGGCTAGAGTGGGCAATGTAGTCCACAAGGTAGTCGGCATGTATAGCGCTACGATGGACGACGTGTTCCACGGTTTGCTAGCGTGGTTGGGTAGTCCGGAACATACTTAAGTTGTTCCGTAAATCTACCAAGTCAAAATTGGGGAGAGAAAATTAGACTTATCGTGGTGCAAACCTAGACAAGATGCAGATCTACGAAGGAGTCAAGAGCAAAAGAGCATGGAAGACCAAGAATCAAAATTAGAGAGAGACTGTTACCTATAATTTTGTTTAGATTTGTTTTGGAGTTTTTGGTACATGGCGTAGCACGGTTTGGTCCGAGTCCAAGTGGAATTAGCTACAGGTTTGAGTCTAAATAGGTTTCTCAGTTAGGTATATGCATGTGTGCTATCGGTGTTAAATTAGTGTATGTGTAGGTTTTGCACTAGTATTATGAGTCGGTTATAGTAGTGGTCGGGCCAGGGTCATAAGAAGTTGTGAGAAAAGAAAAGTAATAAAGAAATAAATAGAGGGCATAATACATACCCATGGCCATAAGATTTGTGTTCGCCTTTGTTCATCTAAATTGATGTGATCGCTCTATGGGGGAATTTCAATAGTCCTGATTGTCATACTAATGTACTTGAACTGCATGACTTGACTGACAATGACTTGATTCACTAAGCTTTACAATTTCATTTCAAATCATCATTACATATATGAAAGAGCATGTGAATCTTACACTATTATTAGAAAAATACTTGCTCCGTTCTAAAATAAAGGATGTTTTAGTTTTTTTTTCTGAAGCACATGTATCTAGCTTCCTTTAATTGTGTAGATTCTGAACAAAAGTGAGTAAACATATACACTAAAAGGGTTATAGACAACTGTTTTTCATAAGATGACCGAAACATCTTATATTTTCGAACAGAGGGAGTACAAAGTTCTAATGCCATTTTTTACATATGTAGTCTCACAGCTCGCCCCCAAAGCTAATCCATGGCACGCAGCACGGTCGTGTAAAGCAGTGTGTATGAATAAATATATACTGCAAGTCTTCAAACTGTGGAGTGTGGTGGTCATTTGTATGTCACTATTGGAGAAGGGGCCTCTACTTCCGACTTTTGAATCGGGACTTGCCAAGCGGGACTAGAGGCTTAGGCATTAGTCTCGGTCCGCTCTTCACCCGCGATATATTGTCCTCCACGTGGCTGCCGCGGTGCGCGGGGTGCATCACCACTAGTCCCAGCTGGTGTTAAGGACCGGGACAACTAGTTCTCTGCCGCGACAGCATTTTGGGCACTTTCTCTGTCATGGCAGAGAATTTATTTTGTATTTTTTTCATTTAAAAATAGTTTTTGAATATTTCTACGGTGCCACATATCGTACACGTTCGTGCATATATAAGATAACTTGTATTACGACACTGAGCATACAGATATATACAATTTTGATAGTTACATGGAGATCACAATTACTACACGACCGGGATCATCAAAAGAGCCTATTTACACTAAATTCTCTGGCGTCGTCTATCGACTCTTTCATCAAAAAACCTGCCATCTCCTCTGCAATTCCTAGTAGACGTTGCTGTGGTAGGAGTTTTTCCCTCATGGCCTCAAACTATATAAAAAAAGAAGATCAATATCAATTATGATAAAAAAAGTGACGGTAATAAAATAAAATTGTGAATGTATGGCTTATGTCGACGCTAAAATCTTTGCGCTCGGAGGTAAACGTGCGAATGAACTCGCAAACGTGGAATTCACATAGACTCGTCCCCTGTGGCTGCCTCGCGCACTTTATGAGGATATAATTCAATCAAAATAATAATCTAGCATCATAATTATATTGAAACTAAAAGTAAAGAGATGCACGGACATATCACGTACTACTTACCGAGACCGTAGTAAACGCCAACTTCTTACTAAAGGAACCAAATGTTGCAGTCTTAAAACTCTTCCAAACCGTGCCCGACAAATAAAATGAATGAATGAGTTATTCATTATTACCGGATATGTAAGAAATCAATGAATAGAGACCGATATAGCGTGAAGGATTGAAATTACCTCTGGAGCATGTCCTGCATGCTGCGGAACTCCTCCATGTCTTTCTTTAATGTGTCAAAGACTTCAACTATTCCCTTATCAAGTTGAATGTCTAGAATCTAGTGAAATTTGCACACGTTTATATATATGTCAGTAACTCATCAATTGCACTTAACATTGTAGGGTTTCGTAGCATGGAAAACAAAAAATTTCTATCGCATACAAACAAACAAGCCAAGATCTATCTACTAGATTGTAGCAACGAGTCGATAGAATAACTCACCCTCGAAGATTCCAAAGTGTTTAACGAGAGCAGATTCTCGTGGGTGATGTAGTACTCTTCGATCTCAAGATCGCGTGAGCGATCCTTCCGCTGCATTCCTGGCGCTCGTAATCGGTCACATCGCCTTCGGACTGAAGACCTTCCTCTCCCTTGTTCCAAAGAAAGCGGAGGTTGTAGCACTTTCTCGCGATTCGGCGGCCTGGCGTGGTACCTAAGTAGAGGGAGATCTCGTAGGTCTTCGCCTTAAGCCGGAGCGAGTATGGTGGTCTATGAGAAATCCCTTGACGATCTAGGGTTTAGACACGCCGAGGAAGAGGTGCTAGGGCCGGCGGCTAGGGCTTGGAGGTGCCCAAGTCGGCGGCAAGGAGATCCCTAGGCGGCGGCTTGGAGGGCGGCGGCGGCTAGGGTTAGGGTTTTCGGGGCAAGGGACTTGTGTACTAGGAGGGGCAGCCCTGCCCCTCCCTTTATAGGTGGGAGGCGCGGACAAGGGGAGGGGAGTCCCTCCCCAACTCGGCTTGGAGGTGGTCCGGTGGTTGGAGGAGGGAACTCCTCCCCAACTCGGTTTCCCACTCCTCCTCCTCTTTCCAAAACTTGCCGTTTGACTTTCAAACTAGCCGTTTGACTTTTCAAACTAGGATTTGAATAAACCCATTATTTTGGACAGCGATGACACCTAGTACATGATGCAATCATTCCAACTTGCAATGACACATTCATGTACCCTTCCCCCCCCCCCCCCGGAGTGCCGGACATTCCGGAACCTTCTAGAACATTCCCGATGAAAACACCAGAACCATTCTCCAACTCCGAAACGGGACTTTCCTTATATGAATCTTATTCTCCAGACCATTCCAGATCTCCTCGTGATATCCCGAATCCTATTCAAGACTCCGAACAACATTCGGACTCTTTCTCATCATTCCATAACTACTCAAACAACGTCGAATCCTTAAGTGTGTCTCCCTACGGTTCGTGAATTATGCGGACATGATCGAGACACTTCTCCGAACAATAACCAATAGAGGAATCTGGAAATTCATATGGCTCCCACATATTTCTACGATTACTTTGCGACGAATGAACCACTTACATACGATATCAATTTCCCTTTGTCTCACGATAGTTTACTTATCCGAGGTTATGATCGTCGGTATCTCTGCATACCTAGTTCAACCTCGTTCGATAAGTACTCTTTTCGTTCGTGATATGTGATCCCTTGTGAGCCAGTCACATGCTTGCAAGCTAATTGGATGACATTTCACCGAGAGGGCCCAGAGTATATCTATCCGTCATATGGATGGACAAATCCCACTCTTGATCCATGTGTTTCAACTAATACTTTCCGAACACTCAATGCCACCTTTATAGCCACCCAGTCACGGTGTGGTGTTTGATGTCATCAAAGCATCCATCCGGTAAAGGTGATATGCATGATCTCATGGTCGAAGGAATTAGATTACTATGTATCAGAAAGCATATAGAAATTGAACTATTAAAATGACTTGATCTTTATGCTACGCTTATCTATAGGAGTATGTCCACCATATCATTCTCCTAACGATATGATCTTGTTGTTAATAACATCTCAATGTTCATGATAGGGAAACCACAATCATCTATTAACCAACAAGCTAGTATTATATATAGAGGCTTTACTAGGGACTTCAAATTAAGTTTACAAATCACACAGGTATCAATGTTTCCTTGTTAATACTATTATAGCATGAATGTAAACATTTATCATAAACACAGAGATATAATAATAACTACATTTATTATTGCCTCTAGGGCATATCTCCAACAGTCTCCCACTTGCACTAGAGTCATCTAATCTAGATTACATGGTAATATACCGAACACCCATGGCAGTTTGGTGCTGGTCATGTTTTGCCCTCGGGAGAGGTTTAGTCAACGGATCCGCCACATTCAGATCTATGTGTACTTTGCAAATCTTTATATCCCCATCTTGGATATGTTCTCGAATAGCATGAAAACGTAGCTTGATGTGTTTCAGCTTCTTGTGTGACCTTGGTTCTTGCGCATTGGCTATGGCGCCCATGTTATCACAAAGAGATAGACATTGGGTCCAAAGACTAGGAACCACACCCAGCTCTGTAATGAACTCTTTCATCCATATCGCTTCTTGTGAAGCCTTGAGCGACCATGTATTCTGATTCAGTTGAAGATCTCGCCACAACGCTTTGCTTTGCACTCCTCCAGCTAACTGCTGCACCATTCAAAATAAATACGTATCCAGATTGTGATTTAGAATCATTCGGATCGGTGTTCCAACTAGCATCGGTGTAACCATTAACAACGAGTTGTTCATCACCTCCATAAGAAAGAACCATATCCTTAGTTCTTCTCAAGTACTTAAGGATGTTTTTGACCGCTGTCCAATGATCCACTCCTGGATCACTTTGATATCTGCTAGTTAAACTAACAGCATATGTAATGTCGGGTCTAGTACATAGCATGGCATACATTAGATATCCTATGGCTGAGGCATAGGGAGTCTTACTCATCCTTTCTCTATCTTCTGCCGATGTCGGACTTTGAGTTTTACTCAAGGTCGTATTGGGCAACATGGGCAAGAACCCTTTCTTGCTATCTTCCATTCCAAACCTCTTTAGAACCTTGTCCAAATATGTACTTTGTGACAATGATATTTGGCGTTTCGATCTATCTCTATAAATCTTTATGCCTAATATGTAAGCTGCTTCGCCAAGATCCTTCATTGAAAAACTATTATTCAAATATTCCTTGACACTATTAAGAAGGTCTACATCATTCCCAATCAACAATATGTCATCCACATACAGTATTAAGAATGCTCTGAGCTCCCACTCACTTTCTTGTAAATACAAGCTTCTCCATAAGTTTGTAAAACCAAAACTTTGATTACCTTATCAAAACGTTGATTCCAACTTCGGGATGCTTGCTTCAATCCATAGATGGACCGTTGAAGTTTGCATACCTTGTTAGCATCTTTAGGATCGACAAAACCTTTGGGTTGCATCATATACAACTCTTCATCAATGTCTCCATTGAGGAATCTTTTTTGACATCCATCGCCATATCTCATAATCATAATATGCAGCGATTGCTAACATAATCCTCACAGATTTTAGCTTCCATCGGTGAGAAAGTCTCATCGTAGTCAACTCCTTGAATTTGTCGAAACCCTTTTGCGACAAGTCGAGCTTTATGGACGATAACATTACCATCGAGATCTGTTTTCTTCTTGAAAATCCATTTGTTCTCGATGACCTTCCTACCATCCCAGAAGTCCACCAAAGTCCATACTTCGCTGTTCACATTGATCCAATATCGGATTTCATGGCTTCTTGCCATTTATTGGAATCTGGGCTCATCATCGCTTCCTCATATGTCTCAGGGTCATCGGTGTTGTCCACCAACATGACACTCATAACGGGATCATACCAATCTGGAGTGGTACGAGTTCTCGTTGACCTGTGAGGCTCTGTAGCAACTTCAACCGAAGTTTCATGATCATCATCATTAGATTCCTCTCTTATTGGTGTAGGCACCACAGGAACTTCTTCCGGTGCTGCGCTACTCGCAATTTCGAGAGAAGGTTTGACAACCTCGTCGAGTTCTACTTTCCTTCGAGTCACTTCTTTCGAGAGAAATTCCTTCTCTAGAAAGGATCCATTCTTGGCAACGAAGATTTTTCCTTTGGATCTATGATAGAAGGTATACCCAATAGTTTCCTTTGGGTATCCTATGAAGACGATTTTCGCTTTGGGTTCAAGCTTGTCCGGTGTAACTTCTTTACATAGGCTTCATCCCCAAACTTTAAGCGACAATCTAGGTTTCTTCCCAAACCATAATTCATACGGTGTCGTTCAGCGGTTTAGACGGTGCCCTATTTAAAGTGAATGCGGTTGTTTCTAATGCATAACCCCAAAATGATAGCGGTAAATCTGTAAGTGACATCATAGAATGAACCATATCTAAGAGTTCGATTCGACGTTCGGACACACCATTACGCTGTGGTGTTCCCGCGGTGTCAAGCTGGAAGTATTCGCATTTCTTCAAATTCTCGCCAAACTCGTAATTAGATATTCACCTCCACGATCAGAACGTAGAAATTTAATCTTATTGTTATGTTGATTCTCTACCTCACTTTGAAATTCCTTAAACTTCTCGAAAGTTTCGGACTTATGTTTCATGAAATAGATATACCCATATCTACTCAAGTCATCCATGAAGGTAAGAACATAACGATAACCATGCGATGCTACACTCAATTGGACCACACACATCGGTATGTATGATTTCCAATAAGTCCGTGGGCTTATAGCTCCTATGCGACGTCTTTTACATGGAATTGGAAGGAAAGCGACATCGTTGAAAAGAATAGCTCGCATGCGACGGTTGTGAGGCAGCTAATATCCCAGGGTCACACGGGCCTTAAAACGGTCGTAAGGACACATTTAACTTTGTTCCAATATTAGGTTAAGCCAAACCGGTTGGTTGGGAGCCAACAAGCAGTCAAACCAACCGCTTCCGACCGAGAGCGCGTAACAACGATCGTAGCTTCCCGATGGCGTGACCTCACCCATCGTTCTCGGCACCGGCGGCGGTGGCACGGAAATTAATTTAGGCGGCGGCACTTTCGTTCGACGACGAAGGTGGTGAGTGCCATTTGAAAGCTAATTCCTCTCTCATTCTTCTCAATTCGAGATCTGAGTGTGCCCATTGATGCTAGATTGTGGGAGGGTGTCTTTGAGCAGGGTGAGGGAAACGATATGGAGCATGGAGAGGGGACTTCTAATCGGTATATCCGTATCTCTGCACTTAATTTCTCTAAGGTTGAGCTCTTTGTTCGCACCTAGCTCACAAGGTGCCAAAACAGGGAGACGATGTTGCGCCAAACCTTGATTCGCATCAATTTCTTTCCCTCTAGGGCTGTTTTAGTTGATGGCGACGCAGATCATTGAGAGAGACACGTTGTTAAATGGGAGGTGGAATTAGAACATGTTGATCCCCAAGAGCTAATAAACATGGGAGAGGAGGCGTAAGGAAAATGGTGGAAAAATTGGGGATAGTGTGGTTTGGGGCGAGCAAGAAGTTTCTTTGTTACGATTTGATGATTGCAAATGTGACTATGTTAGGGTTGAGACAGGGAACATATAGTTGATGAAATCGATGAGCGAAAAGTTGGACAAGCAAAACTGTTACATTTTTAGCAGAGCTCATTGATCCGAAACCCGATTCGAGGTTGGATATGTGGCCTCGAAGGTCGCTCGGATGGTCGAGGATGATTGGGCTGCACAAAGGCAAGTAATGCCTATACTTCTTGAGTTGGAAGTGTTAACAGTGGAGGATGATGATGCTAATGCACAAGGAGGCTGCAGATGGTAATGCACAAAGGATTGTAAATGGCTGATTGGAATTCGGTTGAGATACATGACCGCTTGATTTGGTCATTGCACCAATAGATGACATTGAAATGGCAAAGCTTTTTGGCATTCCTATAGATGTGAGACAAGGAGAAGAAGAGGGATGAAGCTGCAAATGATGGTGACAACCATTTAAGAGATGAAGAGGCGATATAGATCTAGAGTTGTTGGAAAATGCTGCAGTTCATGTAGATGATGCACATGATGATGAGCTAGTAACAGTTTATGACAAAGAGGACCCATTTATTGAAGTTGGGAGATTGTTTCCAAGCATGGATGAATTCAGATGTGTTTCAGACATATGCATCAAACGTGAGTTTGCTACCAAGACTATGTGGATGATAAAAGAAGTTCTATGCAAAATGCATAGGTTATGATGGTGGTGCCAAGCCTTGCAAGTGGTATATATCCGCTAGACGCCAACCCGATGGAAGGACAATAAGAGTGAATCAAATTCCAAAACCTCATACTTGCATTACAAGTTCTCAAACAGTTACAAAGATGACATCACAATTATGGGTTGCGAAAAGATCAAGCCCATTTTAGCCACAACACCAAACAAGACCGCAAAGAGACCGAAAATAGACTTGGAAAGACCCATTAAGTGAATTATACTACGATGTGGAAGGCAAAGCAAAGGGAAATGAAAGAGCTATATGGTGATTGGGCAAATACCTTTCAATGCTTTATAACTTCAAAGCAGTAGAGAAGAGGTCACTGGCGATTGTGGAGATAGAATCGAGGTAACGGTGATGGGAAAGTCTTCTTCTCTAAATTCTTCATGGCTTTAAAGCCTTGCATCGATGGCTTCAAAGCAGGGTGCCGTCCATATTTGAGTATAGACTCATCTTTCTTGACTGGAAAGTGGAATGGTCAACTAGAAGCATGCAATGCTTTAGATGGACACAATTGGATGTTCCCTGTAGCTATTGGCATGTTTCATTCTGAGACAGAGGCATCATGGACATGGTTCATGATGCAGTTGAAAATATGCATAGGGCCAGTCTCTCCATTGGCAGTGCACACAGATGCATGTAAAGGTTTAGAAAATGCAGTGAAGATTGTTTTCCCTCATGCTTTGAGGAGAGTGCTTCATCCATATGTGGATGAATTTGATCAAAAATTGAGAGGAGATGATTTTGGACGCATGTGGCCAAAAGAAGATCTTACACCAGTGCATACATTCATATCACCTTGAGAAGATTAAGGCGACATGCTCGAGGAGGATAGGGTCAAGTTTTGTACATGGTTGGAAACCTACCATTCTCTTTTATGGTATGCAGTCTGGTTTTAACACGCCATCAAATGTGATCATATCAACAATAATTTGGCAGAAAGTTTCAACAACAAAGTGAAGGAGTTAAAAGACTTGCCTCTCCATGACATGGTTGAACAGATCAGGATCATGATCATGAGGTTGTGGGAATTGAGAAGAAGGCTTGGTGATGTTCTTCAAGGAGATAAGCTTCGATGTTGCAGCAGGTGGTCAATAGGAGCAGAAATCTTGCACATTTGCGTGTTGAGAAATCCTCATTGTGGGGTGCTGAAGTCAGAGATACAAAGACTGGCAGGAGGCATGTTGTTGACACTCAATTGCATGAATGCACATGCCTTGAGTGGCAACACACTTGGAAGCCTTGTGAGCATGCCATACTTTTCTTGGCCTCCAAACACAAGCTAAATATGCGCCCATATTTGCATGAGTATTATTCTGTAGCAAAATTCAAGGTTGCATATGGAACACTAATTCCAGCACTTACAGATCAGTCTCAGTGGCCTGAAGTGGACATTCAGTTCTCCTTGTGTCCTCCTTTGATGAAAAGAAAGGCTGGCAGGCCCAAGCAGAGTAGATTCAAGGCTTGGTTTGAGAAAGGTGGGAGCAGCAAGAAGGGAAAGAAAGATGCCAAGCCAAAAAGGGCCCAAAAAGGTAACAAGAATAGATGCAAACTCTGTGAAGAACTTGGACACCTAGCTGGCTCTACCAAGTGCAGATACACTGCTGAAAAGCCAAAGTATGTTCATCCAAAATCTATCCCATTTCTTGTTGATGATTTTTCTCCCCACTAACTTGCTTGTTTTAGGAGGAAGCGTGGAGAAAAGGCCCACCTCTTGTTGTTGACGAATGCTGGCCGTGAAAAGGGCAAGAATCAATGGACAAAGAAAGAAGAGAACTAACCAGATCATGTTTGGTCTTCCGAGGTGCAATCTGAACTTGTTTTGGAGGATGATGTGCAAACTATTGAGGCTTTAGGGCACACCGTTTCTGATTTGGAAGCTCTGGTGCAAAATGAGGGGCAAAATGAGCCTGTTGTTGAGGCTCTGGTGCAAAATGAGCCTGTTGTTGAGGCTCTGGTGCAAAATGAGCCTGTTGTTGAGGCTCTGGTGCAAACTGACCAAGTTGTTGAGGCTCGTGCAACTGACCATGTTGTTGAGGCTCTGGTGCAAAGTGACCATGTTGATGAGGCTCTGGATCATGATCATGAGGTTGTTGAGGAGGTGCAGGAGGTGAAGGAGACTCTTGGACGTGCTGTGGGGAGGCCAGATGGTAATGGTAAAAAAAAAGAAGAGCATAAACCTATTGTGTGGTGTGAAACTTGTGAAGGAGAAGAAAACGAGGGGTAAGAAGAGCCAAAAGAAATAGACATTTGTTATTGTAAACATTTGTTATTGTTATAAACATTTGACACTTGTTGTTGTAATAATTTGGCGCTTGTTGTTGTAAACATTTGTTATTATAATAATTTGTCACTTGTTGATAATTTGGACAAAATTCAAATATGATGGTAAATTTGAATTTCAACATATGTAGCTATGTCACTTTTCTATGTTTGTATGAGCTTCCAACGTTTTTCTCATATGTACAATACAACTCATCCTCACCCTGATCCCTTTTGTGAAGTACAACTCACCCTCACCCAAAATGGGGTAGAAATGGGCTCCAAAGCTAGGGTAAACCACCCCATTTCTAAGAAAGTTTTTTTTCGACCATTTCTAAAACCAAGTTAGATATTTTTCCTCAGAACTATGTCACATAACATGACACCATGCAAAGGTTTTGTATTTTTTTGATTTTTTTTGAATTAGTTATGCACATTTGAATGTCTGGTCAAACTTGAAGGGTTTTCATAAATATTCTTAGCTAGGGGCTGAGGCTCGAAAAACTAGCATTGGATCTCTGATGAAATAGCATGTTGTGAACCTAAAAATTATTTTTACAAAAAATCATCAACATGGAATCATGTACCTGTAGTTCATATATTACCCACTTCCAAATTTATCTACAGATTTGTCTTTTTCACCAGGGATATAATAAAAGGTTTGAGATACTCAAGTTGGGAAATTGTACATTCTAGGTGGTCTAGTATTTTTGAAAAATAGGATGTTACCATTTTGAAACTTCAATTTGGTGGTTGCTTCACAAATCCCCCCCTCTTTCTAAGACTCAGAAAATAGAAAATGATTTTTCTGTGTGTCGAAAAGGAAAACTTTGTGCTACAACATTGTTAGTCATCCCATTATAGACATGCATGCCAAATATGGGCACATTATCACAAACTATGCCTTGATTCTAGCCATATCATTGGTCATTTGACCCGAAAGCTAGAAAACCTCGGAGGAGATAGGTCATTTTGTGAAGGGTTTTTTGAAATATGATCAATAGACCAAGTTTGATATTTTTCCTCACAACTATGTCACATAGCATGACACCATGCGAAGGTTTTGTATTTTTTTGATTTTTTTTTGAATTAGTTATGCACATTTGAATGTTTGGTCAAACTTGTGAAACCCCGTTGACTGCATCCTAAACCCCGCTAACCCTAAGGCCGAATGAGGACCGTAGATCTAACCCTAGCGCGACAATGTGGCCGTCCGATCGCGTCTTCTAGAAGGATTCCGCGGGTGGCTCTGGGCGATCCGTGGAAGGGCTTGTTCGCAACCGATTGGTTGGCGTCTCTTAGAAGGATTTTGTGGCTAGCTCTTGGCGATCCGTGGGATGGATGATTCGAATCGATTGGCTTCATCGTTTTTACGCGCAACAGTGGCATGCGAGCGTGGCGCAGTTAGACCGAGCTGGCATGCGAAAGTGCTGCACCATGCATGCAGCTGCCTCTAGCATCGCAGTCTAGCTATTTTACGTGCAATAGCGCTGCAGCGTATTTACTCCCTCCGTCGCATTAAATAAGTGTACGTATAACAACTTTCTTCAGTCAAACTTACTCCCCTCAGGTTCATTGTAATAAATGAGACTTTGCATGATACCACATCTATGTTATTTTGCACTATGTAGTAGTAACTTAGACTAGTAACATATGCATGATACTGTTGGAATTATGCCCTAGAGGCAATAATAAAGATGTTATTATTATAATTCTTGTTCATGATAAAGTTTATATTCCATGCTAGAATTGTATTAAGCGGAAACTTTAATACTTGTGTGGTTTGTGAACAACACCGTGTCCCTAGTACGCCTCTATGGACTAGCTCATTGATCAATGATGGTTAAGGTTTCCTAACCATAGACATGAGTTGTCAATTGATAATGAGATCATATCATTGGGAGAATGATATGGTGGATAGACCCAAACAAAGAAGAGCAATTAGATCGTGTCATCGTGTTCGTCTTTGCGAAGCTTTTCCTATGTCAAATATTGTATTCCTTAGACCATGAGATAATGCAACTCCCTGGTATCGGAAGAAAGCTTTGAGGTCATCAAACGTCATCCTATGAGAGGGTGATCATAAAGGTGTCTCTCAGGTGATCGGAAAGTATCATTGGGTTGTATGTATCGAGATGGAATTTGTCCCTCCCAAGTCGGAGAGATATACTTGGGCCCACTCGGTAATCGATATCAACACCGCTTGCAAGCATGTGGTTAAGGAGTTAATCACAAAGTGATATCGGATTACGAACGAGTAAAGTACTTGCCGTGAACGAGATTGAACTAGGTATGACGGCGGTATCGACGATCGAATCTCGCAAGTAAAATATCGCGAGACGGGGAATATATATATGGGATTGATTGAATCCGCATCGTGGTTCATCCGATATGATCATCGATGAATGTGTGGAGTCAATATGGGTGCCTGCAGACCAAGTTGATTATTGATAGAAGATCATGTCTCGCATATTCTCGAACCCGCAGTCACACACTTAACGATCTTGACGCTAGGATAGATTGGATAATTGGTTTATGAATTTTTGTTCGAGTCTAGGATGGGATCCGGATATCACGAGAGGTTCCTAATGGTCCGAGAATAAGATTCATATAAAGGCGTGCAGTTTTGGAGTTCGGAATTGTTCCGGGTTAATAGGTATTGTACCGGAAGCTTCTAGAACCTTCCAGAAGGGGACCAACGTGGACCCACCTTCCGGGAGGGGGCATGGGCCTATGAGGGAGTGTCCTGGCCGCATTGGGCTAGGGGCACAAAGCCCCATAGGGCCCAGCCGATCCTAGATAAGTTTAAACTCGTTTAAACTAGAGATAGGATTTCTAGATAAGGGGAGTTTAAATCGCTTAAACTAGAGATAGGATTTCTAGATAAGGAGAGTTTAAATTGTTTAAACTAGAGATAGGCTTGGAGGAGGGCAGGGCTGGCCGCCTCTATATATAGAGGGTGGTGCGCCTCACCCCTACCACACACCTTCCTCCAAGCCCTGGCCTTGCTACCTTCCTCTCTCCCTCATCGCTTGTAGGCGAAGCCTGTGAGAAATTCTCCACCATATACACGCCGTCGTGTTGTAGATCCAATCTATCTCTCCACCATACTCGCTGGTCCGAGGAAGGAGGAGACGCCGAGGTGCTGCGTGTGCATCTCACGGAGGCACCGCCACTTGTGGTGCTAGATCGGATCGGATCGCGAGGAGGAGAAGCGAGCACGACTACATCACCCACGTTCCGACGAACGCTCACAGCGAATCTTCAAGGGTATGAAGATCTAATCCAATCTCTCTCGTTGTTTGCATCTCCTAGATTAGATCTTGGCTTTCCTCTGCTCCGTAGAAAATTTTGATTTACTATGCCGCCAAACCCTTCAAAGGGTATCGAGCTAGATCTATGCGTAGATGTGTTTCACGAGTAGAACGCAACATGGTTGTTGCGGGCGTTGATGTTTTTGATGCAAGCCTCTTGTTTGTGTTCTTCTTATGACGGGATAGTGAGATTGAAGCGGTCCAGCCAACCTTACGCGACGCCATTCATGAGACCGCCCGCACTTGACGTGTGGCTTGTTCCATACATGCGGCTAGTGGATGCCGGTTTCTCTCACTATAGTTGTCATGGGATTAACACCGAGTTTGGCAACCATAATATCACCGCTGTGGCTTTCCGTAGGTAAGAATCGTTCTTAGCATCTACTCCCATATAAGCCACGTAAAACATGCAACAACAAAGTAGAGGCGTCTAACTTGTTTTTGCAGGAGTGTTTTCGTGATATGGTATGGCCCAAGATGTGATGTGTATATTGTATGCGATGATCATGTTTTTAATGTTTCACGACTTGCATGTCGATGAGTACACAACCGCAGGAGCCATATGGTTGTCTTTATAATTGTGTATGACCATGAGTCAACTTCTTATACGCCATGTAATAGCTTTACTTTATCGCTAAGTAGTTAGCAATAGTTGTAGTTGCTATTCGTGGTGGAGGCAATCATGGTGGAGTGATGGAGATCATGCCGGAACGCACAAGATGGAGATCATTGCGCGAAGATTGGCTATACCATGTCACATAAAGTTATATGCATGTGATGTTTATCCCTTTTATGTATCTTATTATGCTTAGATCGCGAAGGTAGCATTATAAGATGATTCCTCACTTAAAGATCAAGATAAAAACTATGTTCTCCCCAAGTATGCACCGTTGCGAAAGTTCGTCGTGTCCAAGCATCACGTGATGATCGGGTGCTATAGACTCTACGCTCACATACAACGGGTGCAAGCCAGTTTTGCACACGCAGAAATACTTGGGTCTAGCTTGACGAGCCTAGCATGTATGCATATGGCCTCGGAACACAAGAACCGAAAGGTTAAGCATGAGTCATATGAATGATATGATCGACACTTCGTTGTCCACCATTGAAACCACATCTCTTCTCGTGATGATCGGATTAGGTGTGGTGAATTTGGATCGTGTTCACTAAACAACTTGAGGGATGTTGAATTTAGTGGGAGTTCATCTAGTAATTTGATTAAGTTGAACTATTTATCATGAACATAGTCTAAATTGTACTTGCAAATCAGAGATCCAATGGCCAAGTCCAACTTCAATGTTTTTCGAGAAAGAAAAGCTTAGAAACAATGGGTCTAACTTCACCAACTGGTTCCGCAATCTAAGAATCATTCTGTTCATGGACAAAAGGACTATGTCCTTGAGAAAGCGTTAGGTAACCCTCGTTGCAAGCTGCGGTACCGATGAGAAAGCTGTCTATCGGCAAGAAAGATGATTATGGTGTGATTAAGAGCACCATGTTGTTTGCTATGGAACCGAGCTTCAAAATCGTTTTGAAACCTATCCCGGCCCTTTGAGATTCTCGAGGAGCTGAAAACCATGTTTCGACTCAAGCCCGCTCGAGAGATATGAGATCTCCGAGAAGTTCTTTAATCGCAAGATGGAGGAAGGAGTTCCGTTAGTGAGCACGCCATAAAGATGTCGGGCTACACTCAACGCTTGAGCAACCGGAATGCACGATTCCAGAGGAGCTCAAGATTGACAGGTTCTCGCAATCACTCCTCCCAGCTACAAAAGTTTTGTAGTGACTCATAATCAGATTGGTTCCATCGATACGATCATCGAGCTCTTCGCAAAGTCAAGGCTGCGGAAGTGGACATCAAGAAGGATAATCATGTGTTGATGGTCAACAAGCCCTCCTTTAAGAAAGGTAAGGAGCAAAGAAGCCCTTCAAGAAGGGCGGCGGAAGCGCAATGCCCTCGCGAGAAGAAGCTCAGTCCGTCCTAAGCCGACACCGAGTGCTTCTATTGCAAGGACAGGGGTCCTTTGGAAGCTGCTCAAGTACTTAGCGGACAAGAAGGCTGTCACCATCAAAGGTATATTTGATATACATGTTATTGATGTTTTCCTTACTAGCCCTCGTTGTAGTGCCTAGGTATTTGATACCGGTTCAGTTGCTAATATTTGTAACTCAAAACAGGAGCTACGGAATAGACGGCGGCTTGCGAGGGATGAGGTGACGATGCGCGTTGGCAACGGATCGAGAGTTGATGTGATGGCCGTTGGCACACTCTCCTTAGTTTTACCTTCGGTATTAGTTTTAAACCTTAATAAATGTTATTATGTGCCTGCGTTGAGCATGAACATTATTTCTCGATCGTGTTTATTGCAAGACGGTTATTCATTTAAATCGGAGAATAATGGTTGTTCTATTTATATGAGTAACATCTTTTATGGTCATGCACCTCTTGTGAATGGTTTATTTCTTCTAAATCTCGAAAGGGATGAAACACACATCCATAACATTGAGGCTAAGAGATGCAAAGTAGATAGTGATAATACTACTTATTTGTGGCAATCGCTGTCTAGGTCATATTGGTGTAAAGCGCATGAAGAAACTCCATTCGATGGACTTTTGAGTCTCTTGATTTTGAATCATTTGACACATGCGAACCATGCCTCATGGGCAAGATGATCAAAACCCGTTCTCGGTATGATGGAGCGAAAGCAACGGACTTGTTGGAAATCATACATACCGATGTATGCGGACCGATGAGTGTTTCGACGCGGTGGATATCGCTATTTTCTCACTTTACCGATGACTTAAGTAGATATGGGTATATCTATTTAATGAAACATAAATCAAACATTTGAAAAGTTCAAGGAATTTCAGAATGAAGTGGAGAACCATCGTAATGTAAAGATTAAGTTTCTACGATCCGATCGTGGGGCGAATATTTGAGTTATGATTTTCACGCATCTTAAAGCAAGTGGAATCGTTTCACAACTCACGCCACCCGAACACCACAAGCAATGGTGTGTCTGAATGCCGGAATCGAACCCTATTAGATATGGTCCGATCAATGATGTATCTTACTGATTTGCCGTTATCATTTTGGGGTTATGCATTAGAAACCGCTGCATTCACTTTAAATAGGGCTCCATCTAAACTGCTGAGACGACACCGTATGAACTGTGGTTTGGTGCTAAACCTAAGTTGTCGCTTTAAAGTTTGGGGATGCGGCTTACGCCAAGAAGTTGATGCCGACAAGATCGAACCCAAAGCGGATAAATGCGCTTCATAGGATACCCTAAGGAAACCATTGTGTATACCTTCTATCACGTAACCAAGGCAAAGTGTTTGTCGAAAGAACGGTTCCTTTCTTGAGAAGGAGTTTCTCTCAAAAGAAGTGAGTGGGAGGAAAGTAGAGCTAGACGAGGTTATTGAACCTTCTCTTGAATTGGAGAGTAGCTCAGCACCTGCAATTGTTCCAGTGCCGCCTGCACCAACAATAGAGGAAGCTAATGACAAGGATCATGAAGCTTGGACGATGTCACATCGAACGTCGCAGGTCGACAAGGTCGCGTGCCCCTCCTGAGTGGTACGGCAACCCTGTCTTGACTGTCTTGTTGGTAGAAGACAGGGAACCTACAAACTATGAGGAAGTGATGATGATCCCAGACTCGAGAAATGGTCGAAGCCATGAAATCCGAATTGGGATCCATGAGCTAAAACCAAGTATGGACTTTGGTGGATCCTCCTAGCGACCGAAAGACCGTTGAGTGCAAATGGATATTCAAGAAGAAAACGGACGCGGATGGTAATGTTACCGTCTATAAAGCACGGCTTGTCGCAAAAGGTTTTCGACAAGTTCAAGGTGTTGACTACGATGAGACTTTCTCTCCGTAGCGATGTTTAAGTCCATTCGGATTTTATTAGCAATTGCTGCGTTTCATGATTATGAAATATGGCAGATGGATGTCAAGACTGCTTTCCTCAATGGCAACATTGATAAAGAGTTGTATATGATGCAACCCGAAGGTTTTGTCGATCCTAAGGATGCCGATAAAGTATGCAAACTTCAGCTCCATTTATGGACAAGCAAGCATCTCGGAGTTGGAACCTTCGCTTGATCAAGTGATCAAGAGCTTTGGATTTGTTCCAAATTGCTACAAGCTTGTATCTACAAGAAAGTGAGTGGGAGCTCGGTGATGTTTCTGGTACTATATGTGGATGACATATTGATTATCGGAAATGACATCAACATGCTTAACGATGTGAAGAGTTATTTGAACAAGTGTTTTTCAATGAAAGACCTAGGTGAAGCTGCTTAGATATTGGGCATCAAGATCTATAGAGATAGACAAAGACGCCTGATAGCTTTAAGCCAGAGTACATACCTAGACAAAGTTCTGAAAAGGTTCAGAATGGATAAGGCAAAGAAAGGTTCAGTGCCTATGTTGTCAGGTAAGATATTGAGCAAGGCTCAGTGTCCAGCTACGGTAAATGATAGGGAAGCTATGAGCAAAGTGCCTTATGCCTCGGCCATAGCTTCCATCATGTATGCCATGCTGTGTACTAGACCGGATGTGTCCAATGCTCTTAGTTCGACGAGCAGATATCAAAGTGATCCAGGAGTGGAACACTGGACAGCCGTGAAGAACATACTAAAGTACCTGAATAGAACTAAAGAAATGTTCTTAGTCTATGGGGGTGATGAACAACTTGTCGTAAAAGGTTACGTCGATGCTAGTTTCGACACCGACAAGGATGATTCTAAATCTCAGACAGGATACGTTTATATTTTGAATGGAGGAGTGAGTCGGAGAAGCAAGCAAAGCGTGATCGCGGGATCTACAGAGAAGCGGAATACATGGTCGCCGCAGAAGGCCAAGTGAAGGAGTTTGGATCGAAACTTCATCATCGAGCTTGGCGTGGTTCCAAGTGCATTGGACCCACCGGAGATATTTTAGACAACATCGCGCCATAGCACTCGCTAAGGAACCAAGATATCATCCAAAGACCAAGCATATCAACTTAAGTTTCATATAATCCGAGATTATATAGCGTATGGAGATCAAGATTAGCAAAGTACATACGGATCTCGAATGTCGCATCCATTGACTAAACCTCTTCCACGTGTAAAACATGATCAACACCTCAGTGCCATGGGTGTGAGATTTTTGCCAAATGTAAACTAGATTATTGACTCTAGTGCAAGTGGGAGACTGTTGGAATTATGCCCTAGAGGAAATAATAAAGATGTTATTATTATAATTCTTGTTCATGATAAAGTTTATATTCCATGTTAGAATTGTATTAAGCGGAAACTTTAATACTTGTGTGGTTTGTGAACAACACCGTGTCCCTAGTACGCCTCTATGGACTAGCTCATTGATCAATGATGGTTAAGGTTTACTAACCATAGACATGAGTTGTCAATTGATAATGAGATCATATCATTGGGAGAATGATATGGTGGATAGACCCAAACAAAGCAGAGCAATTAGATCGTGTCATCGTGTTCGTCTTTCAAGCTTTTCCTATGTCAAATATTGTATTCCTTAGACCATGAGATAATGCAACTCCTGTATCGTAAGAAAGCTTTGAGGTCATCAAACGTCATCCTATGAGAGGGTGATCATAAAGGTGTCTCTCAGTGATAGAAAAGTATCATTGGGTTGTATGTATCGAGATGGAATTTGTCCTCCCAAGTCGGAGAGATATACTGGGCCCACTCGGTAATCGATATCAACACCGCTTGCAAGCATGTGGTTAAGGAGTTAATCACAAAGTGATATCGGATTACGAACAAGTAAAGTACTTGCTGTGAACGAGATTGAACTAGGTATGACGGCACCGACGATCGAATCTCGCAAGTAAAATATCGCGAGACAAGGGAATATATATATGGGATTGATTGAATCGCATCGTGGTTCATCCGATATGATCATTGATGAATGTGGAGTCAATATGGGTGCCTGCACCGCTGTTGATTATTGATAGAAGATCATGTCCGCATATTCTCGAACCCGCAGGTCACACACTTAACGATCTCGACGCTAGGATAGATTGATAATTGGTTTATGAATTTTTGTTCGAGTCTCGGATGGGATCCGGATATCACGAGAGGTTCCTAATGGTCCTAGAATAAGATTCATATAAGGCGGCAGTTTTGGAGTTCTAATTGTTCCGGGTTAATAGGTATTGTACCGAAGCTTCTAGAACCTTCCGAAGGGGACCAACGTGGCCCCACCTTCCGGGAGGGGCATGGGCCTATGAGGGAGTGTCTGGCGACAATTGGGCAGGGGCACAAAGCCCCATAGGGCCCAGCCGATCCTAGATAAGTTTAAACTCGCTTAAACTAGAGATAGGATTTCTAGATAAGGGAGAGTTTAAATCGCTTAAACTAGAGATAGGATTTCTAGATAAGGGAGAGTTTAAATTGTTTAAACTAGAGATAGGCTTGAGGAGGGCAGGGCTGGCCGCCTCTATATATAGAGGCAGCGCCTCCCCTACCACACACCTTCCTCCAAGCCTGGCTGCCTTGCTACCTTCCTCTCTCCCTCCCGACTATTTGTAGGCGAAGTCCCACAGCAAATTCTCCACCATATACACCACGCCGTGTTGTAGATCCAATCTATCTCCACCATACTCGCTGGTCCGAGGAAGGAGGAGACGCCGAGGTGCCGCATGTGTGCATCTCACGGAGGCACCGCCACTTGTGGTGCTAGATCGGATCGGATCGCGAGGAGGAGAAGCGAGCACGACTACATCACCCACGCTCGACGAACGCTCAGCGAATCTTCAAGGGTATGAAGATCTAATCCAATCTCTCTCGTTGTTTGCATCTCCTAGATTAGATCTTGGCTTTCCTCCGCTCGCCTCCAGAGAAAATTTTTATTTACTATGCCGCGAAACCCTTCAGATACCACATCACCTATGTATAAGGTGGAACCTTTGCTATAAGATGGGACCCACACAGCTTATGGAAATGGCTATAAGGTCAAGTTCACCATAAGCTGGGACCCACATGTCTGTTAAAAGTACACACACGCAAGAGAGAGAGAAGAGAGTAAAATAATTGTTTATTGCTTGTGGGCAACCCATAAGCTTGTAGGTCACCCTTAAGGAAAATCTTCTAAAGTAAACCTCCACTATGTATATGGATAGTCATATGGACTACTTTTTGGCTTGTGGATAGCCTTATGGACTACATAGTGGATGCTCAAGTGCATTGGAAACGTAGAAGTACATTTTTTGTGGACAAATTTTGAAGCCAAACGTACACTTATTTGTGGACAGAGGGAGTATGCATGTCACTATGACCAGCCTAAGAAAAAATATCAAAATCTAAAATATGTAATAAATATAACGTACAGCGTTGGTACACTCCATTGACCGTTGGACCGAGCGTGGCATGCGAGGACGCTGGGCGGGGCGGGCTGCACCATGCATGCAAAGATCTTTGGAGCGGGCGGTGCAGGGGTTACAGTACGTCGTATCCTAGCTATTTTTTTCTCTCTTTCGCATTGATCACGCCCGCTTCCCACACGCAACGCAGCGCACGCGTCTCGTCTCGGCGTCTGCGCCAACGCGACGCTGGACCGAGCGTGGCATGCGAGGGCGCTGGGCGGGCTGCACCATGCATGCAGAATGCCTAAGCGTCATAGTCTAGCTATTTTGCGTGCAACAGCGCTGCCCTATTAAATAAGTGTACGTCGAACAACTTTCTTCAGTCAAACTTACTTCCATCTGGTTCATGCGCCATACAAAAAGTCAATATTACTCCCACCGATTTTTCTTGCGTGTGTAAAAACGAACGAGTACCTTGGTACTAGATTCCTGCATTTATTACCGAAGTAAATCAAGGCCAAATTATATTTTCCCTTTTATTTTTCACTGCCAATGAACAACTACCTTGGATGTTTTTTTCTCTCTTTCGCATTAATGCGGGCATGCATGCATGCAGGGGCGGGGGCGTCGCATCCTAGCTATTTTTTTCTCTCTTTCGCATTGATCACGCCCGCTTCCCACACGCAACCCAGCGCACGCGTCTCGTCTCGGCGTCTGCGCCAACGCGACGCTAGATTCCCACGCCGCCCTTCACGCCTCGCCCTCAATAAATAGGCAAAACGCCTTTGCCTCCTCATCTCATCTTGCCCCTCATCTCTTAAACCTCGAGCCCGTCCCTTTGCCTCCTTCCAGCCCCCAAACACTCCGACCATGGCGACCTCCCCCTTCCGCCTCCCTTCCGACACCGAAGTAAGCGACGAGGACAACCACCCAGACCACAAGCAGGGACTGGGCGCCCATGCGCCCAAGCGTGGCAAGAAGAAGAAGTCCCGCCTGCCCCTGGGGATCAGGCCCCATCGTCACCAACCCGAGTCCCCAACCTCCCGGCGTGGCGACCTCCCTCCAAGCACCGGGAAAAGGCGACGAAGGAGGATGCAAAGCAGGAGGATGCTATCGCCAGGTGGGAGGAGAAGCAGGCCCGGCGCGCCTTGAAGAAAAGGCGCAGACGGCAGGAGGAGGAGCAACGGGAGGCCAAGGGCCGGGCCTTCCGGGAGGAGCAATGGAAGCGGACCAGGGAGAGGCTGGCAGCGTGGAATGCGGCACTGCACCGCCTCCACCGCCGATGGAGTAGGGTAGCTAGGGTTAGGGTTTAGGGCTAGCCTGTGGTTTAGGGCGCCTATTCCCTTCTATATTATTGTACTTTTTTCTTTTATTGTAATGTTATCGATCCCCTATCTAATATAAGTAATGTTATCCCAATATTATCTATCCCTTGTTTCATTGTAATCATGTTTTATTGTATTGTCATTTGTCAAAACACCCAAAACAACAAGTGTATAAAACAAAAGACACAAAAACAAGTTCATATAATACTCGTGCAATATTTATATATTTACAAGTGTATTAAACAAAAGACACAAAAACAAGTTCATACAACACATGGTTCATTTTCAAATAAGACATTTACATATTTACATAAGTTAACGGAGCGTCCAAGTTATGTTAGTTAAATGGATGTCCTTGGACTTCATTTATATATTTACTTTTGCAAAAAAAAAGATTGCAACCTGAGCACGAGTATCTGCAGATCCACACGTCCCAATTTAGATTGTAACATGAGTACCATTTTTTTTGCCCAATCAACATATAGTTACTATTGGGCCTGGATACGTCCATTTTGGCATGGCTAAGTTATATTTGGGCCTGGCCTTTTTCAATCCTTGTTAATTGTTTTTTTACTTTTCAACCCCTCCCCCTCCCCTGCACACGGGCTCCCCCTGCACACTGATAAAAGGAACACTGACGAAACTGACGAAACTAAAGGAACACTGATTTCGAAAACAGAGCAGCTCAAAACTAGCCCGAATTTGTGTTGCATTTTATTCAAGCCAAATACATAGACCATTACATCCATTACAAAGCATCACTCGAACACTGACTGCGTTGTCTAATGACTAACGATGAGGAGATAAACTAATCTGAGAGAAATTACACAAAAATAAAAAAAACGGCCATCAGATTGTCCTGCTTCTTCAATTCGATGATTTGCCTTAGCTGCTTGTTCATCTTCTTTAGCTCGGCCTTCACTTCCGCATCCACCGTAGTACCAGTGGAAATGGGGTTGCCACATCCCAATTGCTCCACCACGGACGGGTTTTCGAGCTCCCGGGATGCTACCTCCACCCCAATTCGCTCGATGTACTCATCAAGCCACCAAAATGCCCACATTTTGGCAGTTCCTCAAATCGCAGAGATGAACCCTAAATCCCAAATTCGATGAAATACATGAAATTTCTAAAGAAAAGCGAGAAATTGGCGCCGAACACTCATATCTCACCTTTCCGGCTCGGGCTTGCTCTCACACTTCACAAATTCCCGGCCAATGTTGCTTCTTGTCGGTGGATGTGACAAGCCGCTTTAGGGCGCAGACGGGGCAATCGGGCACCTCTCATCGGCACCGCACCATACCGAGGCCATGAGCGGTGGGAGGAAGCAGAGCGACACCCCTCGCTGCGTTCGAACTTGCTCGCCGGAGAAGAAACGGAAGGGATGAGATGTCGAACGTATGGAGTGCTCGGTGTGGGGACGGATCGGGCCAACGGCTCTTCGACCACGTGGTGGGTCCCACGATATGAGGTGGACATCGTGAGTTCCGCCGTGACGTGGAGAGGCAGGGTCCCACTGCGTTTCACTGATTCAATTCGTTAACGGTCTCGTGGGGTTAAGTAGAAGTGTCGCATGGGAGCTATTTGTCACCACAAACGTCAGATGCCGCTATTGTTTGCAACGATGTCGCTTTCCTTCCAATTTCTTTGTCGGCGTGGCAACTTTCTTACCACCCTTCTTGAAGTGTCCTTCGCTTAGACTTGCCTTTCTTGAATTTGGTGGTCTTATTGACCAACAACACTTGGTGCTCTTTTTGATCTCCACTTCGCAGATTTTAACATAGCAAACAGTTCGCAACCGCTTGTTCATGTTCGCATGTTGTAGTTCATCACAAAGTTCTTGTAACTTGGTGGTAGTGATTGGAGGACACGGTAAATCCCAAAGCATTAGGAATCACTATACCCAAGCTTTGAAGTTTTTGCGTGCCTGCACATCTTAAGCACATGCTCACCGACAAGCTGCCTCTTCCATCTTGCGTTAAAGAACTTTTCGTAAGCCTCATAGCTCTCAATTGCCGCATGAGTCTCAAAAATCAATTTGAGATCCTCGACAATATCATATGGGTCTGAATTCTCAAACCTTTTCTGAAGCTCTGATTCTAAACCATACAAGATAGCACACTGAACTATGGAGTACTGATTCTTTCGAGCGAGGTAAACATTCTTTACTTCATTGGTAGCATCAGCTGCAGGTGGGTCACCCAAATGCATCCAAAGACATAGGTCAAATTACCACCGTGAGGACAATCCTCAAATTATGGAACCAATCCAAGTTGCTTCCATTGTTTTTCAACTTTTCTTTCTCTAGGAACGCATTAAAATTGATGGTAGGGGCTGCCATTTATCTACAACATATTTGCAATAGTTTAGACTAAGTTTATGACAAATTGAGTTCAAATTAATAATAAAATTAATCTAGGTGAACTCCCACCAAAACAATATCCCTCACATTGTTTTAGTGATCACTAACCAAATCCACAACATCAACACCGATCATCACGAGAGTTGATATAGTTTTAATGGCTAACAATCGACATGTTCATCATATCTACTATATGATTCATGCTTTACCTTTCGCGATCTGTGTTCCGAGACCATGTCTGTACATGCTAGGCTCGTCAAGATCAAACCTTAGTTTCCGCATGAGCAAATCTGTCTTGCTCACGTTGTATACACTTGCGGAATCTAACACACCCGATCATCATGTGGTGCTTCGAAACAACAAGCTTTAGCAACGGTGCTAACTAAGGGTGAACACTTTATGACTTGAAATTCATGTGCATGAGGGATCATCTTATAATGCTACCGTCGTCTACTAAGCAATACAAGATGCATAAAGGATTAACATCACATGCAATTAAAAATATGTGATATGATATGGCCTTTCTTCTTTGTGCTTCCGATCTCCATCTTCTAGCACGAACATGATCTCCATCATCACCGGCATTGCATCAAGGTCAATGACGCTTCTCCATGGTTGTCGTCCACCGGCTTTAACTATTACAAATACTTTGAATAGACACGCGGGTCTTAACATAAATTAAAGACAACCATATGGTTTCGCCGTTGCCAACTTACAATAAGGAACATTGCATACATCAAATATAATCACAATCATGGCCATATCACATCACAAGACACCCTTGCAAAACAAAGTTAGACGCCTCTACTTTCTTTGCATATTTTACGTGGTTTGGGGCTTTCAATAAGTGTCGCTCTAACTTTAACAAGAACCACAACATTGATACTAGTATTGTTGATCACCCGTTGTAAATTGGATCTTAACTATGCTAGGAGAAACAGCACCGCAGCCACTTATGCAATACAAGTTGCATGTCAAGCGTGGAGCAAGTCTCATGAACGATGTCATGTAAGGTTAGCCCGGCCGCTTCATCCCAACATACCGCAAGATGCAAAGTACACAAGAAGCAATCGACAATAAAGCATCAACGCCCACAATGACCATTGTGTTCTACTGCAACAGATCTACATATAGACACGGCTCGATACCACCGTAGGGTTTCGTAGCATGGAAAACAAAAAGATTCTACCGCATACAAACAAACAAGCCAAGATCTATCTACTAGATTGTAGCAACGAGTCGCTAGAATAACTCACCCTCGAAGATTCCAAAGTGTTTAACGAGAGCGGATTCTAGTGGGTGATGTAGTCGCATTTCCCGATCTCAAGATCGTGAGACGATCCTTCCCGGCAAGGCTCCTGCAGCGCTCCCAGTAGGTCACACGCTCGGTACTGCGAAGACCTTCCTATCCCTTGTTCCAGCAGGCAATGGAGGTTGTAGCACTCTCTCGCGATTCCCAAAAGACAACGGTGGTACCTAAGTAGAGGGAAGATCTCGCAGGGCTTCGCCTTAAGCCGGAGCGAGTATGGTGGGCTATGAGAAATCCCTCGACGATCTAGGGTTTAGACACGCTGAGGAAGAGGTTCTAGGGCCGGCGGCTAGGGCTTGGAGGTTCCCAAGTCGGCGGCAAGGAGATCCCTAGGCGGCGGCTAGGGTTAGGGTTTTCGAGGCAAGGGACTTGTGTACTAGGAGGGGCAGCCCTGCCCCTCCCTTTATAGGTGGGAGGCGCGGCCAAGGGGAGGGGAGTCCCTCCCCAACTCGGCTTGGAGGTGGGCCGGCGGTTGGAGGAGGTAACTCCTCCCCAACTCGGTTTCCCACTCCTCCTCCTCTTTCCAAAACTTGCCGTTTGACTTTCAAACTAGCCGTTTGACTTTTCAAACTAGGATTTGAATAAACCCTTTATTTTGGACAGCGATGACACCTAGTACATGATGCAATCATTCCAACATGCAATGACATATTCTTGTACCCTTGCCCCCCCCCCCCGGAGTGTCGGACATTTCGTAACCTTCTAGAACATTCCCGATGAAAACACGAACCATTCTCCAACTCAAACGGGACTTTCCTTATATGAATCTTATTCTCCTGACCATTCCGGATCTCGTGATATCCCGAATCCTATTCGAGACCAACAACATTCGACTCTTTCTCATCATTCCATAACTACTCAAACAACGTCAATCCTTAAGTGTGTCTCCCTACGGTTCGTGAATTATGTGGACATGATCGAGACACTTCCTAACAATAACCAATAGAGGAATCAGAATTCATATGGCTCTACATATTTATACGATTACTTATGATCGAATGAACCACTTACATACGATATCAATTTCCCTTTGTCTCACGATAGTTTACTTATTCGAGGTTATGATCGCTTGATCTCTCCATACCTAGTTCAACCTCTACCGATAAGTACTCTTTTCTCGCCCATGATATGTGATCCCTTGTGAGCCAAGAACATGCTTGCAAGCTAATTGGATGACATTTCACCGAGAGGGCCCAGAGTATATCTATCCGTCATATGGATGGACAAATCCCACTCTTGATCCATGTGTTTCAACCAATACTTTCCGAACACTCAATACCACCTTTATAGCCACCCAGTCACGGTGTGGTGTTTGATGTCATCAAACCATCCATCCGGTAAAGGTGATATGCATGATATCATGGTCGAAGGAATTAGATTACTATGTATCAGAAAGCATATAGCAATTGAACTATTAAAATGACTTGATCTTTATGCTACGCTTATCTATAGGAGTATGTCCACCATATCATTCTCCTAACGATATGATCTTGTTGTTAATAACATCTCAATGTTCATGATAGGGAAACCACAATCATCTATTAACCAACAAGCTAGTATTATATATAGAGGCTTTACTAGGGACTTCAAATTAAGTTTACAAATCACACAAGTATCAATGTTTCCTTGTTAATACTATTATAGCATGAATGTAAACATTTATCATAAACATACAAAGATATAATAATAACTACATTTATTATTGCCTCTAGGGCATATCTCCAACAAACATCGAGTAAGCAAAAGTAAGTGTCTACAACAGAGTAAGACCCTCACTTGAAGTTTTAAGGAAACAGTATGTGGTCACAGAAATGTTGCTCCGTTAGAAACCTTAGAAGGTTATTCGTCGTCTTCTCGGGTTTCTCTGTTAGTGCCTCTATATGTACTTTATCTGAGTCAATAAACCCAACACCATAGACATTTTTTCTTTTACATTCCAACATCTTCATTCTGCATAATAGAGTACAAAACGATATAATGAGGATAATTACATGCAATAAACTGAACAACTCAAAGAACTGAATTCAACAACTTACGCATAATAGCAACTCATGATAGATTTGTCGAGGTCGAGAAATTGTATAACCGAAGAGTTATGGAAAATCAACATGGATCTGCCCGGGTCGGAAGTAGTACTCCTGTGGGACTTTTGCTACGATCATTGTTCTGTCCTGCTTTACGACCTTCAGGTACCATTCATGGAGATTCCGCATTTGTGTTGAAAGTTCTCGCAACTTCTATTTGATGACCAAATCCATCACTGGGACATATCTAGCGACTACAACAGACTAGGGTAACTTGTCGCCCCGATCCTAACAATTCAAGCAAAACTCACGTTCATAGAGGCCGCAAACTCCGCAGCTGCTTCGATATCTATTGGCTCCGAGCGTTGTTGGGGAACGTTTTCGGATAAGACCTTGATGGTTTGGATCGATTGTTTGGCCTGTCACGAAAGGAACGCCCGATCTTTACCGCCTACACTTTTGCTTGATTTGCTCGCTTGCACTTTTGTTTGATTTGCTCTTCACCACTTCCTTCCAAGTGTGCGATATAGTCATCCGGATTATGGTGCAACTCATATTGTGATTTTGTGTTCATAAAATCAACTCGCATACGCTTTTTGCTTCGGTGTATATCGGAGTCGGCTCGATTTCTTCTTTTCAAAATGTGCATCACATTCGCCTTTGCGATCATCGTGATTTCCTCAAGACGATCGTAAGGTCCGATGGGAAGTTTATTATGATGTACTGTTGGGAGGGGAGACATTTTTCGTTTTGGGATGCTGCATTGGTTAGTACTCATCGACGGAGCACGCTTCCGCTTATTGTCCTCAAAGCAGTCGACTCCACGAAAGATGACTGACATCAAGTGAGATTGAGATGGACCGACACCGTGGTGATCATAGTCATGGGGTGGGATTCTTGGAGGTGATGGAGGTGAAGGCGACCTGCGACGACTCGGAGGAGGTGTTAGCCTTGGCGCCGATCCTGGAAGCGTGATGTTGTTCTTGTACCATAGAATGATACCACCCAAGATTTCTCCGAGTGTCCTCTCATTGGAGATATGCCCAAGAGGCAATAATAAATAGGTTATTATCATATCTTCATGCTTATGATAAATGTTTACATACCATGCGATAATTGTATTAACCGGAAACATTAATACTTGTGTGATTTGTAAACATAAAAGAGTCCCTAGTAAAGCCTCTTGTTAAACTAGCTTGTTGGTTAATATATGATCATGGTTTCCTGATCATGAACATTGCGATTTTATTAACAAAAAGATCATATCATTAGGAGAATGATGTGATGGACATACTCCTATAGTTAAGCGTAGCATAAATATCAAGTCATTTAATATAGTTCATTTGTTATAAGCTTCTGATACATAGTAACCTAATTCCTTCGACCATGAGATCGTGCTAATCACCATCACCAGAAGGATGCTTTGATGACATCAAAAACCACACCGTAACTGGGTGGCTATAAAGGTGGCATTGAGTGTTCGGAAAGTATGTGTTGAGGCACATGGATCAAGAGTGGGATTTGTCCATCCATATGATGGATAGATATACGCTGGGCCCTCTCGGTGAAATGTTATCCAATTAGCTTGCAAGCATGTGACTGGCTCACAAGGGATCACATATCATGGGAACAAGAAAAGAATACTTATCGGTAACGAGGTTGAACTAGGTATGTAGAGATACCGACGATCAGACCTCGGATAAGTAAAATATCACGAGACAAAGGGAAATTGGTTCCGTATGTAAATGGTTCATTCAATCGCAAAGTAATCGTAGAAATATGTGGGAGCCATATGAATTTCCAGATTCCTCTATTGGTTATTAATCGGAGAAGAGTCTCGATCATGTCTGCATAATTCACGAACCGTAGGGAGGCACACTTAAGGATTTGATGTTGTTTAGTAGATATGGAACATGAGTAAAGAGATCAGATGTTGTTAGGAGTCTCGATGGGATCCGGATATCACGAGGAGATCCGAATGGCCCAAGAATAAGATTCATATAAGGAAAGTCCAATTGAGTTCAGAATGATTCCGTGTTTTCACCCGGAATGTTCTAGAAGGTTCACCGATCGTGAAGAGGAAGGGTACATGGATGTGTCATGATAAAGTGTAATGGTTGCATCATGTCCTAGGTCACTTGGTTGGACACTTGGATGAGAGAAATCAAACTCTAATTTGAAAGTCAAAAAGGCGGTTTGAAAAAGTCAAATCCCAACATGGTTTCCGAGTTAGGGAGGGTTTCTAAGTTAGGGAGGGTTTCCAACTGAGTTGGGAACACCCTTGTACGCCCCCCACCTATATAAGGAGGGGTGGGGGCGCACCCCAAGGTATCCCCCTTGCCCTAGTTACACAAGAAACCCTAGGTTGGCCGCCACCCCCTCTCTAGTTACGACCAATCTAGATCTCCTCTAAACCGCTACCAATTAGCTAAACCCTAGTTGCTAGCTACCTCTAAACCTTGGCCTCTAAAACCTAGATCGCTGGGGCTCCCTCTACTCCACCATACCCGCTCCAGCTTAGGCAAAGTCCTGCGGGATCTCCCCTCTACTTCCGACACCACGCCGTCGTGCTGCCGTAATCGCGAGGATAGAGCTACAACCTCCGCTGCCTGATGGAACAAGGGAGAGGAAGGTCTTCATCGAGTATCATACGTGTGACCGACTGCGGGAGCGCTGCCGGAACACGGTGCTGGAAGGATCGTCTATGCGATCTTGAGATCGGCAAGTGAACGACTACATCACCCACGAGAATCTGCTCTCGTTAACCGCTTTGGATCTTCGAGGGTTAGTACTCTATCAACTTGTTGCACCAATCTAGTAGATATATCTTGGCTTGATCATAGATTAGATCTTGATTGTGTGTTCATGTGGTAGAATTTTTTTTGTTTTACATGCTACGAACCCCTAGAGTGGTATCAGAGTCGTGTCTATATGTAGATCTATTGCACGAGTAGAACACAATGGTCATTGGGAGTTGATGCTTTGTTGTCGATTGATTCTTGTGTACTTTGCATCTTATGGATGGTGGGATGAAGCGCCCGCTAACCTTACATGACATCATTCATGAGACTTGCTCCATGATTGACATGCAACTTGTATTGCATAAGTGGCTTTATGGTTCTTGTTTTCCCAACATAGTGAAGATTCAATTTACAACGATTGATTGACAATACTAGTATCAACGCTAGGTTCTTGTTCGTAAGTTAGAATGACACTTATTGAAAGCCCCAAACCACGTAAAACATGCAAAGAAAATTAGAGGCGTATAACTTTGTTTTGCAGGGGTGTGATGTGATGTGATATGACCATGATTGTGATTATATATGATGTATGCAATGATCCTTATTATAAGTCGGCAACCGGCAGGAGCCATATGGTTGTATTTTAATTTCATCTAGACATGTGTGTCTATTATTCAAAGTAGTTGTAATAGTTGATGCTGGTGGACGATAACCATGGAGCGGCGCCATTGACCTTGACGCCATGCTGGTGATGATGGAGATCATGTTCGTGCTTGAAGATGGAGATCGGAAGCACACGAAGAAAGGTCATATCATATCACATATTATGCATCTTGTATTGCTTAGATCGCGTCGGTAGCATTATAAGATGATCCCTCTCACAAAATATCAAGTTATAAAGTGTTCATCCTTAGTAGGCACCATTCCCAAAGCTTGTTGTTTCAAAGCACCACGTGATGATCGGGTGTGTTAGATTCTGCGAGTATAGACAATGGGAGCAAGCCAGATTTGCTCATGCGAAAGCTAAGGTTTGATCTTGACGAGCGTAGCATGTACAGACATGGTCTCGGAACACGGAATACCGAAAGGTAAAGCATGAGTCATATAGATGATATGATGATTGTTCGCCTTTGAAACTATATCATGTCACGTGATGATCGTACTTGGTGTAGTGAATTTGGTTCGTGTGATCACTAAAACAATCTGAGGGATATTGTTTTGAGTGGGAGTTCAACTGTAATATGATTAAAAGTTGAACACTATTTATCATAAATTAAATCAAAGTGAATTTGCATAGTTGTTATAGTCATTGGCATCCGTTTACCACCTTGCGCTTAGTTATAATTGAGATAATAGAACTATAGAATTCTGGTTATTTACTTTACGAAATGGTATCGTATTGTTTTAAAGTGTTAATCTGAAGTTTTAAAAGTCCTATTGCAAACTTTCAGTAAGTTCTGGTTACTCCATGAAGTTTAATAGTTGGTATTAAATCAAGAGTAACAATTCTAGTATTAGTATATAAGTGTCATGTCAGTCTCCATGATTCTTGATATTCAAAAGATTGTTTTAATATCAAGGTTATCAGGGAGCTGAAAGTATTGTTTCAAAAACCATCATAATATGGCAAAAGTCATGTTCTCATATTTGATGAGAATTTGCAAAAGGTTGGAAACAATAGTCGTCCTAATCCTCCAGAGGGTTTTGAAGAGCAACATTATACTCGTAATTCACCGTTATAAGATAAAGTAGCTTGATCATGAATAGTTCCATGACAAGGATGAATATTTTATGTAGCTAAAATGTTTACTAAACTAAAAGATTACTAAAAAATGGAATTTGAAAGAACACCAAACATTTGATGATGGTGATCTACTTCAAAGTGCAAGTCCAAAGACATTGGTATTTAACTATACATGTTTTGGACTATGTGTCATAAGTATGGCACCACTGTTGATATTGATAGATTCTTTTGAAAGGATAAAGAAATACTTAAAGAGAAATCTAAAAAATATTTGGCAAAAGAGAAAAGACTAGAATTGTTCAGCTTAGGTATATAGAGGATATACATGTTATGGCTGTATTCTTTGCTTGTTAAACAATGTAGTTCTTGAGTATTGGATACTGAATTTGTTGGTGTGAATCGTCATACGAAACAACACAATTCATGAACTACAATGGCCTAAAGTAACTAGAAAAAGAATATGTGATGATGCTCATCGAGAACAAATAAAGGGTTGTTGTGTTGGTCATTGAAATCAAAACTTACCTTCAAGATTTGTTTTCAATAATTGTTATTTCGATCAGGTATTATGAGAACAAAAAGGTTGTTCAAATAATTTCTGTAATCCATAAAAGATGGATGATTTACAAATCTCGTTCGACAAATCACATCCATAAAACTAGTGCTAAAAATGTTGAAAGACAAATTGATTGAAAGATCACTTAGGAAGTGACATTGCCGTTTAAATTATATTGAAAAGAAAGCATGAAGAAACTCCATGTGGATGGAATTTTGGAGTCTTTTGATTTTGATCAAATGACGCTTGTAAACTTTCTTAGAGATAATTAAAACTCTGCTCATAGGCCAAAACTGAACGAATGACTAGCTTATTGGAACTTGTACATATAGATTTATAAATCCCATTATGTGTAGTCAAGAGCGATGGATTTCAACTTCATATGCTTTCTCCAAAATTTGAGTGAATATATGAATATTTACTTAATGAGGATGAAGCGTGAAACATTTGAAAAGTTCAAGACTTTCAAGATGAAGTGCAAAACCAATGTAACAAGAAAATAAAGAATTTATGATAGGATCATAAAGGAGATTTTGAGTTACAAGTTCAAGATAACACCTAAGATTTGAGGAATCGTTCCATGGATTTGCTTTCCAAACACCATAGGAGTATGGAATAATCGAGATATGCAATGAAACCTTGTTTGACATGGTAAGATCAAAGGTGTAATTCATAAAACTGCCATTATATTTTTAAATACTAAAAGCTTTAGAGACTACCGCTTTTCACGTAAAAGAGATCCATCAGGATCCGTTGAAATGACACCATATAAAGTTATGGTTTGGGATGAAACCCAACTTGTCCTTTCTTAAACATTGGTATGCTATGCATAAAAAAGATATTTACAACCAAAGTCGGATGAATGGTTCTTTGTATGTTATTTTGAATAACCGCTAAGTATTCCTCCATAACAATCAAGACAAAAGTGTTTGTCGCTAGAACATCAAGTTTCTTTGAGAAGGAATTTTCCGTGAAAAGTTAAGTGGGAGGACAATAGAACTTTGATAAGGTTAAAAGAACATTAGCTATATGTGAAAAGTTGCACAAAGGTCGAAAAAGTGTTCCAGAGGCAAAGAACAACGCCATGGCTCATGTACCTCAAAGGTTGTGGACACGGAGATCTAAGTTCCTATTGAACAAAGTAGGTCGGATAAACAATCAAATACCAAGATTTGAGGTTTGAATCATTATTTGACAATAATGAACCGCCTACATGCAAAGAAGCAATGATGGGCCCTGACTCCATCAAATGGCTTGAAGCCAATAATCCGTGATAGTTCCATACACGAGAAATCAAGCTTTGAACTTGAAAGACCCTCTGAAAAGGTGTAAGACCTTACAGTCGTGTTTGGATCTATAAAGAAATAGACATGGATGTTTCATATCTATGAAATTGTCGACATGTTGGGAAAGAGTTCACAACAATGTTCAAAGAGTTGACTATGACAAGATCAGAGGTTATGATCGTCGGTATCTCTGCATACCTAGTTCAACCTCGTTACTGATAAGTACTCTTTTCGTTCGTGATATGTGATCCCTTGTGAGCCGTCACATGCTTGCAAGCTAATTGGATGACATTTCACCGAGAGGGCCCAGTATATCTATCCGTCATATGGATGGACAAATCCACTCTAGATCCATGTGTTTCAACTAATACTTTCCGAACACTCAATGCCACCTTTATAGCCACCCAGTCACGGTGTGGTGTTTGATGTCATCAAAGCATCCATCCAGTAAAGGTGATATGCATGATCTCATGGTCGAAGGAATTAGATTACTATGCATCAGAAAGCATATAGCAATTAAACTATTAAAATGACTTGATCTTTATGCTACGCTTATCTATAGGAGTATGTCCACCATATCATTCTCCTAACGATATGATCTTGTTGTTAATAACATCTCAATGTTCATGATAGGGAAACCACAATCATCTATTAACCAACAAGCTAGTATTATATATAGAGGCTTTACTAGGGACTTCAAATTAAGTTTACAAATCACACAGGTATCAATGTTTCCTTGTTAATACTATTATAGCATGAATGTAAACATTTATCATAAACACAGAGATATAATAATAACTACATTTATTATTGCCTCTAGGGCATATCTCCAACAGTCTCCCACTTGCACTAGAGTCATCTAATCTAGATTACATGGTAATATACCGAACACCCATGGCAGTTTGGTGCTGGTCATGTTTTGCCCTCGGGAGAGGTTTAGTCAACGGATCCGCCACATTCAGATCTATGTGTACTTTGCAAATCTTTATATCCCCATCTTGGATATGTTCTCGAATAGCATGAAAACGTAGCTTGATGTGTTTCAGCTCTTGTGTGACCTTGGTTCTTTGCGCATTGGCTATGGCGCCCATGTTATCACAGTAGATAGACATTGGGTCCAGCGCACTAGGAACCACACCCAGCTCTGTAATGAACTCTTTCATCCATATCGCTTCTTGTGAAGCCTTCAAGCAGCCATGTATTCGATTCAGTTGAAGATCTCACAACGCTTTGCTTTGCACTCCTCCAGCTAATCGCTGCACCATTCAAAATAAATCATTATCCAGTTGTGATTTAGAATCATCGGATCGGTGTTCCAACTAGCATCGGTGTAACCATTAACAACGAGTTGTTCATCACCTCCATAAGAAAGAACCATATCCTTAGTTCTTCTCAAGTACTTAAGGATGTTTTTGATCACGTCCAATGATCCACTCGATCACTTTGATATCTGCTAGTTAAACTAACGAGATATGTAATGTCGGGTCTAGTACATAGCATGGCATACATTAGATATCCTATGGCTGAGGCATAGGGAGTCTTACTCATCCTTTCTCTATCTTCTGCCGATGTCGGACTTTGAGTTTTACTCAAGGTCGTATTGGGCAACATGGGCAAGAACCCTTTCTTGCTATCTTCCATTCCAAACCTCTTTAGAACCTTGTCCAAATATGTACTTTGTGACAATGATATTTGGCGTTTCGATCTATCTCTATAAATCTTTATGCCTAATATGTAAGCTGCTTCACCAAGATCCTTCATTGAAAAACTATTATTCAAATATTCCTTGACACTATTAAGAAGGTCTACATCATTCCCAATCAACAATATGTCATCCACATATAGTATTAAGAATGCTACAGAGCTCCCACTCACTTTCTTGTAAATACAAGCTTCTCCATAAGTTTGTATAAAACCAAAACTTTTGATTACCTTATCAAAACGTTGATTCCAACTGGATGCTTGCTTAAATCCATAGATGGCCAGTTGAAGTTTGCATCCCTTGTTAGCATCTTTAGGATCGACAAAACCTTTGGGTTGCATCATATACAACTCTTCATCAATGTCTCCATTGAGGAATGCTGTTTTGACATCCATCGCCATATCTCATAATCATAATATGCGATTGCTAACATAATCCTCACAGATTTTAGCTTCGCTCATGGTGAGAAAGTCTCATCGTAGTCAACTCCTTGAATTTGTCGAAACCCTTTTGCGACAAGTCGAGCTTTATGGACAGTAACATTACCATCAGCATCTGTTTTCTTCTTGAAAATCCATTTGTTCTCGACAGCCTTCCGGCCATCCGGTAAGTCCACCAAAGTCCATACTTCGTTTTCGTACATTGATCCAATATCGGATTTCATGGCTTCTTGCCATTTATTGGAATCTGGGCTCATCATCGCTTCCTCATATGTCTCAGGGTCATCGGTGTTGTCCACCAACATGACACTCATAACGGGATCATACCAATCTGGAGTGGTACGAGTTCTCGTTGACCTGTGAGGCTCTGTAGCAACTTCAACCGAAGTTTCATGATCATCATCATTAGATTCCTCTCTTATTGGTGTAGGCACCACAGGAACTTCTTCCGGTGCTGCGCTACTCGCAATTTCGAGAGAAGGTTTGACAACCTCGTCGAGTTCTACTTTCCTTCCAGTCACTTCTTTCGAGAGAAATTCCTTCTCTAGAAAGGATCCATTCTTGGCAACGAAGATTTTTCCTTCGGATCTATGATAGAAGGTATACCCAATAGTTTCCTTTGGGTATCCTATGAAGACGCATTTTTCCGCTTTGGGTTCAAGCTTGTCCGGCTGTAACTTCTTTACATAGGCTTCGCATCCCCAAACTTTAAGGAACGACAATCTAGGTTTCTTCCCAAACCATAATTCATACGGTGTTGTTCAACGGATTTAGACGGTGCCCTATTTAAAGTGAATGCGGTTGTTTCTAATGCATAACCCCAAAATGATAGCGGTAAATCTGTAAGTGACATCATAGAATGAACCATATCTAAGAGAGTTCGATTACGACGTTCGGACACACCATTACGCTGGTGTTCGGCGGTGTCAATCATGGAAGTATTCCGCATTTCTTCAAATTCTCGCCAAACTCGTAACTTGGATATTCACCTCCACGATCAGAACGTAGAAATTTAATCTTATTGTTATGTTGATTCTCTACCTCACTTTGAAATTCCTTAAACTTCTCGAAAGTTTCGGACTTATGTTTCATGAAATAGATATACCCATATCTACTCAAGTCATCCATGAAGGTAAGAACATAACGATAACCACCGCGCGATGCTACACTCAATTGGACCACACACATCGGTATGTATGATTTCCAATAAGTCCGTGGGCTTATAGCTCCTATGCGACGTCTTTTACATGGAATTGGAAGGAAAGCGACATCGTTGAAAAGAATAGCTCGCATGCGACGGTTGTGAGGCAGCTAATATCCCAGGGTCACACGGGCCTTAAAACGGTCGTAAGGACACATTTAACTTTGTTCCAATATTAGGGTTAAGCCAAACCGGTTGGTTGGGACAGCCAGTCAAGCCAGTCAAACCAACCGCTTCCGACCGAGAGCGCGCGTAACACTGACTGTAGCTTCCCCGATGGCGGCGGCGGACCTCACCCATCGTTCTCGGCACCGGCGGCGGTGGCACGGAAATTAATTTAGGCGGCGGCACTTTCGTTCGACGACGAAGGTGGTGAGTGCCATTTGAAAGCTAATTCCTCTCTCATTCTTCTCAATTCGAGATCTGAGTGTGCCCATTGATGCTAGATTGTGGAGGCGAGGGTGTGCTGAACAGGGTGAGGGGAAACGATATGGAGCATGGAGAGGGGACTTCTAATCGGTATATCCCGTATCTCTGCACTTAATTTCTCTAAGGTTGAGCTCTTTGTTCGCTTCTGCTAGCTCACGATTGCCCAAAAAGCAGAGCGATGTTGGCAAACCTTGAATTCGCATCAATTTCTTTCCCTCTAGGGCTGTTTTAGTTGATGGCAGCACGCAGATCATTGAGAGAGACACGGTTGTTAAATGGGAGGTGGAATTAGAACATGTTGATCCCCAAGAGCTAATAAACATGGGAGAGGAGGCGAAGGAAAATGGTGGAAAAATTGGGGATAGTGTGGTTTGGGGCGAGCAAGTTTCTTTGTTACGATTTGATGATTGCAAATGTGACTATGTTAGGGTTGAGACAGGGGAACATATAGTTGATGAAATCGATGAGCGAAACGGTTGGACAAGCAAAACTGTTCTGTTTTTAGCAGAGCTCATTGATCTGAAACCTGATTCGAGGGTTGGATATGTGGCCTCGAAGCTGGCTGCTCGGATGGTCGAGGATGATTGGGCTTGTAGAGGTCCCAACCTAATAAGGTAGAGTCCTCCTGTGTTTTACAATGCTAGTCCCTGGATCAATAGCTAGCATCCACAGTAAGATGTAATATCAAGAAACAAAGGTCATAATATAACTTTATAACCAGGAATAACATAATTTTATTACATCAAACTTAGCTCATTAGGCTATTACATTATATTGCAGCGGAATAAATATAGTCATGGGTCCTTCATCTTCAAAGTGCCACAGAAGTGTATGTTGGTTAGACTTTGTAATCCTAAACAATCAATCTTCACTTAAAACAATCAAACACGCAACATACAAATTACTGACCACAAAGGGTCAATACATTTGAATTGTATTGGCAAGTGATACTATGGTAGTATAGTGGAGTCTATCATCTATATGCATTTGGCTAAGTGGAGTTGAGGCTTGCTTTGCTCAAAATAGATTTTCCTTATCATTTTGAAAATAAATAGTTTTGTCAAAAACTTTCCAATGCTTCTCTCAATCAAAGACTGAAGATCCTTCTCGAGGCATCTACAAATCAAAGACCTAAGTGCTTGGTAAAACATTTTCCTCAATCCAAGATTTCAAGATCCTTATATCAAGCCATCTTTCCATCAAAGATTGAAGAATACACAAACCCTTGTTCACCACAAGTTTTTATTTAGAAATTGGAATGATGAGATCCTTGATTGCTTCCATGTCTTGATGCTCAAATTGTCCTTTACCGGGGACATGGCTAAGTACTTAGGTTTTACACTCTGCAGAGGTGGTGCACTTTACCCACAAGACTTGGTTTCCCAAGACAAAATCTTTGAAGCCTTCCTTAGACCAAAATGGACGCGTTCCAACCTATCAAAACACTACCACCCACGTCCATTTGGCTAAGTTCTTGCAACCTATATGATCATGGCAGAGCCCATATTGCCAAGTGGTTGCACTTGAAGCTTCTCAACATTTGACATCTCAAATCCCTTTGTTTCTGGTGGCCATCCACAAGTGAGATACACAAGGTTAACCATAAATATGGGCCTTGTGAACCACTCAACATAACCCAATCTTTCCATTCCACCCAGGTGATCCATTAACTTAGTTGTTTTATTAAACAAAACATAAGTCCTTTAGACTTAGATTATTTTTCCATAGTGTGAATATATATTCCACCCATGTTTTCTAGTAGCTAGGCTAAGCTTGGTAGTAGTAGGAATCTCTAACTTAGGAAAATCCTGCTAAGGATTCATTACTATGTTTTCCTATAGCAAGATCTATACTTAGCAAATCCATGCAAGTTTAACAAAATCACTAATGCATAGTGAAAGTAATAGGACAAAAAGTATGAAGCATCACTTGCCTTTTTGGTAGAGTGTAGGTTCACTTCTTGATTTTTGCAGCAATCACACACTTCAAGTCACTACAAATCAATCAAGCAAGGCACAAACTCAATCTACCAATCAAGCATAACAACACACATAAATAACAAAGTCAAAGAAATGCATGCAAGCATGCCAAGTTTTGTTTTGTTTGAAAAAGTGGTTCCTAGTGGGTCATAGTCATTTGGGTACATCTAATGGTCATTTCCTAAAGTGGCCAAATCATTTGTAAAAGGCTTCACTTTAAAACCATTTTCAAAACAAAGTGTTATTTTATGTGGTGTAGAAATATTTTACTAAGGCATTAGCCCATAGGGTTCACCAAATGAGTTGCTATTGCAAAACTTGGTGTTTTTAGGTCAGTAGGTTTGGTCCAAATTATTATTTCAAGTTTTCCTTCCATACACATTTTCATAAATAAAACTATTCTTTTTATTTGGCTAGAAAATGGCTAAGTTAAATAATTCAACTTAAATTTCACAAAAATCATTTTTAATACTATGGGTTGGTTCCTAGGGTCAGTAGGGTCACAATAAACCAATTGGCAAAGGTTTGATCTCAAAATTCATTTTTAAATGATTTTTCTAATGTTAGCAAGTACACAAAAGAATCTGCAAATTCAAACAAGCTACCAGTTACTATTTGCAAAACTAAGGGTAGGGTTGGTTAGGTCTTGTTCTCCTGAATCTTTTGATATAAAATTTGTCAAATTTGGACGTGTGGTTCAAAAGATATAAGGATTTGAAGTTTGTAATTAAATCTGATTCAGATTTCTGATTTAAATCAAACCTTTGGACACTTGGCGGCTTCCTATTCATGGTACCGCCGCTGCGGATCACGCCAAGATCGTTGGATCTAACTCAATCGTGTGGCTCAGATCGAGTACCTCTTCGTGTTTAAGTCGTTCTATCTCAGCGGTGGATCTGCATCCTCTGGTTCCTATCGCTTTAAGCAATGGCCAAGCGGCGTCCGGTGTGAGAAGCGGTCGGTCGACGACGGTTCGCGATACGAAGCGAGAAGGAGGAGAGGATGTTCACCGTGTTCGCCGGCGCTTGGGGAAGCTCAAGGAGGCCTTGGTTGGTGAAGGGCGTCTGAGGTTGGGCGGAATTGCTCGCGGAGTGGAGCTATGCCTCGGCCTTGCTTTCGGTCGTCGTCGAGGATAGCGGCGGGATCACCGGAGACAAACAAGATGCATGGTCGGACGCGCAAGGATAAGGCGACGTGTTTGTGTGAGCGAGAGGGGGGTGGTCTGGAATCACTGTGGGCATCGTCGGAGTTGAGGAAGGCGGCGGTCGAACTTTTGAAGGCGGCTTCTGGGCGCCCGGTCGAGTGGCCCGACGAAGGATGCGCGGTGTATGGTGAGTGTGCTCGTGTGCTCAGTGGAGGCGGAAAGGAGAGTGTCTTTGGCGAATTTGCGAGAGGGCTCGTCGGACAAGTTCGAAGCAATTCGACGACTGAGGCGTGTCTGGGAAGAAGGGAGAACGAGAGAGAGGAGAGGCGCTTTAACCTGCGTGGTCAAGTGGCGTTTCATTGCGAGATTAAGGCGTAGTTAAGCAGGAATTTATGTACCTGTGGCGAGAGAAGGAAGAACAATTTCATGGGTGGGGAAGAAGAGGCGGTGGTGGGGTCTTGTCGGTGAGAAAGGAGTGAGGAGGAGGGTCCACTTGTCGGGGCTTTGGTTGTTTCAGCGGTGAGAAAAGCAGTTCGCGTGGAGAGGAGGTGGGCTAGATGGGTTGTTTGGGCGGGGTAGTTGAAATTTGGGTCTTTTCTTATTTTTTTTTTTATCTGATTCCTTTTCTTTTCTAATTCTATTTTCTGTTTTGAAATTCAAACAACCAAACACATTCAAAATGATTCAAACAATCATCAAGCCTTTCAAATATGAATTTGGTTCTGCTTAACATCATAATTCACATTCTAAAATAAATATTATTTTAAGTCTTTTAGGTTCCATTTATTAATTAAATAAATGGATCATTAGTTAAATAAAATAGGGTTTGTTTTATTTAATAAAATATTCATTTAAAATCCAAATATTTTCAAAACCCAATCAGTAGGTGTTATTTGGAAATAAAGAATATTTGGAAAAATTGTTTAAAATAATATATTCCTTTTACCTTAGGGTCCATTAATAATTAAATAAAATGGACTTAGTTATTAAATCAAATAGGGTTTGTTTTTATTAATAAAATCTTTATTTGAAACCTAAATATTTTCAAAATCAAATTAGTAGGTTTAATTTGGGAAATATATATAATAATTGGAAATTTGTTTTTAAAACAAAATAACCTTTTATTTTTTAGTATCCATTATTAATTTATAATAGACTTTCATTATTAAATTCAATAGGATTTGTTTTATTGAGATATTTATTTTGAAATCTAAAACAAAGCCAAAACACTTTAGTAGGTTTTATTAGAGAATATAAAGTATTTGGAAAACCTATTTAAAACAATTTAATATGTTTTGATGTTTTAATTAATTTGGTAAAACTTCTTATTTTAATAAAGTTTGGATTTTAATTCTTTATTATTTTATTTTAAATAAACCTTTGTTGTTTTTATTCAAAACTAAATGTTTTTAATTCCCAAGGTTTGGTCAAGGTTTAAATTGGCCTTTAATAAATAATCTTTATTTATAAAACTTCTATTTCATTTTAAAACAAATCTTCTCATTTAATTGTTTCAAAATAGTATTTCCAAATGTTTTTATTTTCCATTTATTAAATGTTTATCTTTTAAATCTCTTGAGGTTTATTTTAATTCAAATGGGTTTGAAGTTCCAATTGTATTCAAAAGTTTCTTGGCTCGAAAATCAACAAAGTTTTATTTTATTAATTTATTTTCACATTACAAGATTTGGAAAATCTTGGGATGTGACATTCACCCTTAAAATAAATCTCGTCCGAGATTTGGGAAGGCTGGGGTTACAAGCAAGTTCAAAACAACTAGGTACTACCACCCTTAAAATTTTCAAACAAAAATTACATATTGGCCTTCTTGGGTCCTGAAATTTCTCTAAGTTAAACCTTTGCTTTATTCCTAGGCTTGACTCATGGACCAAGATTGAGCTTCTCCATAGGCTTGATCAACTTGTTCTTCATCTTTTACGGACGATTTGCTTGCATAGTGTCCTGGTTCTTGCAATTGTAACATATCACTTGGTGATATCTCTCAAAGGCTGGTTTATCTTATGTTTTATATTTTCTGGACAGTAGTTTGCATAATGTCCAAACTCTTTGCAATATTTGCACATCACTTGGCTAAAATTCTTCCTTATCTTGGGTTTCACTAGCTTTTGTTTGTCTTCTTGTCTCTTCTTCTTTTCTGGGCATTCATTGGCATAGTGTCCCATCTCTTTGCAAGTGTAACATTGCTCTTGAGTAATATCCTTCTTGCTAGTGTTGGGAAATTTCTTTTTCTTCTTGGGTCTCTCCAAAGCTAGGAGTTCTTCTAGTTCATGTTCTTCATGAGTGGGAGATCTTTCTCTCTTCTCGAGGCATTGATCTTCATGTTCCTTGGATGAATGATCATTATCTCTAAAAATATTGCTAGTTTTGGTTCCTTCTAGTATAACATCTTTGTCATCCTTGTTGTCATTAGCTCCTTGGGAAAAGTTTTCTCTCATGTTGATCATTTGAGTAACTATTCCTTGCAACAATTGGGATTGAAGTTTGAAAATCCTTTGTATAGCTGGGTCTAGTCCATTGTTGTTGGTTAAAAGCTGAGTTGTCTCTTGGCTCAATTGGTTTTGGGTTGCTATAATATCTTTCATGCTGTCCACTTGGTTGTTGTTGTCATCAACTTTGATGTTGGAGTTTCTTGGAGAAGTCATCTGTTTGGGTTTGAATTGGGATTAGAATAGGAAAGATATTTTTAAGGAATCAATTCTAATCACACACATCACAATTCACACAAGCAATATGCATGCCATCACAAACCAAACATTTCACTCAAACAAGGTTCAAGCACATACTTAGGCAACAAAATATTTTTGTTACACCACATAAGTTGGTGGTTTTGATTTAACTAAATTGTGGTGGTCTATCTATATGGTTCACTTGTGATCTTTCCTTCCTTCTTGATTTTTCTTACTTGAGATCATGGTTCCCTTGAGAAAACTCTTGGTCACAATACTTCAAAGTTATTGATGGCTCTTTCTTATTTTGCATTCCCTTAGTCTCTAAATCTTGAGTAGGTTTTCCTTGTCTCACTTGTAGTCCTTAGTAGTTTCCAAGTTGGAAGTCTTTGGTGAATATGCTGAAGATGTTGAAGTCATTAGAGTTGAAGAAGTTGAAGAAGTCTTTTGCACATAGTGTAGTCTTTGGTCATGGGGTAGGTTTTTCCATCAAGTTGAAGTAGAAGAGATGTAGAGCTGAAACCAAAATGGTTGAGGAAAGAGTTTACAAGTGTTTTGTAAATAAGTTTTTGGAACAAAATATCACTCCTATTTTTCTAAGGGTTTTTGTCCAATCCTAGGGTTTACAAATCCTACAGGCAACACAATGCTCTGATACCATCTGTAGAGGTCCCAACCTAATAAGGTAGAGTCCTCCTGTGTTTTACAATGCTAGTCCCTGGATCAATAGCTAGCATCCACAGTAAGATGTAATATCAAGAAACAAAGGTCATAATATAACTTTATAACCAGGAATAACATAATTTTATTACATCAAACTTAGCTCATTAGGCTATTACATTATATTGCAGCGGAATAAATATAGTCATGGGTCCTTCATCTTCAAAGTGCCACAGGCAGATGTTGGTTGTAGACTTTGTAATCCTAAACAATCAATCTTCACTTAAAACAATCAAACCTGCAACATACAAGTTACAGCCACAAAGGGTCAATACATTTGAATTGTATTGGCAAGTGATACTATGGTAGTATAGTGGAGTCTATCATCTATATGCATTTGGCTAAGTGGAGTTGAGGCTTGCTTTGCTCAAAATAGATTTTCCTTATCATTTTGAAAATAAATAGTTTTGTCAAAAACTTTTCCAATGCTTCTCTCAATCAAAGACTGAAGATCCTTCTCGAGGCATCTACAAATCAAAGACTGAAGTGCTTGGTAAAAACATTTTCCTCAATCCAAGATTTCAAGATCCTTATATCAAGCCATCTTTCCATCAAAGATTGAAGAATACACACAAACCCTTGTTCACCCACAAGTTTTATTTAGAAATTGGAATGATGAGATTCTTGATTGCTTCCATGTCTTGATGCTCAAATTGTCCTTTACCAGGACATGGCTAAGTACTTAGGTTTTACACTCTGCAGAGGTGGTGCACTTTACCCACAAGACTTGGTTTCCCAAGACAAAATCTTTCAAGCCTTCCCTTAGACCAAAATGGACGCGTTCCAACCTATCAAAACACTACCACCCACTGTCCATTTGGCTAAGTTCTTGCAACCTATATGATCATGGCAGAGCCCATATTGCCAAGTGGTTGCACTTGAAGCTTCTCAACATTTGACATCTCAAATCCCTTTGTTTCCTGGGTGGCCATCCACAAGTGAGATACACAAGGTTAACCATAAATATGGGCCTTGTGAACCACTCAACATAACCCAATCTTTCCATTCCACCCAGGTGATCCATTAACTTAGTTGTTTTATTAAACAAAACATAAGTCCTTTAGACTTAGATTATTTTTCCATAGTGTGAATATATATTCCACCCATGTTTTCTAGTAGCTAGGCTAAGCTTGGTAGTAGTAGGAATCTCTAACTTAGGAAAATCCTGCTAAGGATTCATTACTATGTTTTCCTATAGCAAGATCTATACTTAGCAAATCCATGCAAGTTTAACAAAATCACTAATGCATAGTGAAAGTAATAGGACAAAAAGTATGAAGCATCACTTGCCTTTTTGGTAGAGTGTAGGTTCACTTCTTGATTTTTGCAGCAATCACACACTTCAAGTCACTACAAATCAATCAAGCAAGGCACAAACTCAATCTACCAATCAAGCATAACAACACACATAAATAACAAAGTCAAAGAAATGCATGCAAGCATGCCAAGTTTTGTTTTGTTTGAAAAAGTGGTTCCTAGTGGGTCATAGTCATTTGGGTACATCTAATGGTCATTTCCTAAAGTGGCCAAATCATTTGTAAAAGGCTTCACTTTAAAACCATTTTCAAAACAAAGTGTTATTTTATGTGGTGTAGAAATATTTTTACTAAGGCATTAGCCCATAGGGTTCACCAAATGAGTTGCTATTGCAAAACTTGGTGTTTTTAGGTCAGTAGGTTTGGTCCAAATTATTATTTCAAGTTTTCCTTCCATACACATTTTCATAAATAAAACTATTCTTTTTATTTGGCTAGAAAATGGCTAAGTTAAATAATTCAACTTAAATTTCACAAAAATCATTTTTAATACTATGGGTTGGTTCCTAGGGTCAGTAGGGTCACAATAAACCAATTGGCAAAGGTTTGATCTCAAAATTCATTTTTAAATGATTTTTCTAATGTTAGCAAGTACACAAAAGAATCTGCAAATTCAAACAAGCTACCAGTTACTATTTGCAAAACTAAGGGTAGGGTTGGTTAGGTCTTGTTCTCCTGAATCTTTTGATATAAAATTTGTCAAATTTGGACGTGTGGTTCAAAAGATATAAGGATTTGAAGTTTGTAATTAAATCTGATTCAGATTTCTGATTTAAATCAAACACTGGACACGCGGCGGCTTCCTATTCGCGGGTACCGCTTCGCTGCGGATCACGCCCAGATGCGTTGGATCTAACTCAATCGTGTGGCTCAGATCGAGTACCTCTTCGCGTTTAAGTCGTTCTATCTCAGCCAGTGGATCTGCATCCTACGGTTCCTATCGCCTGGCCAAGCAACGTGGCGGCGGCGTCCGGTGGCGAGCGGTCGACGGCGGTTCGGCGACAGGAAGCGAAGGAGGAGAGGATGTTCACCGTGTTCGCGACGCTGGGGAAGCTCAAGGGACTTGGTTGGTGAAGGCGTCTGAGGTTGGGCGGAATTGCTCGCGGAGTGGAGCTATGCCTCACCTTGCTCGATCGTCGTCGAGGATAGCGGCCGGGATCACCGGAGACAAACAAGATGCATGGTCGACGCGCAAGGATAAAGCGACGTGTTTGTGTGGCGAGAGGGTGGTGATGGAATCACCTGTGGGCATCGTCGGAGTTGAGGAAGACGGCGGCGGTCAGAACTTTTGTCGAAGACAGCTTTCTGGGGCGCCCGCGGTCGAGTGACTGACACAGAAGGATGCGCCGGTGTATGGTGAGTGTGCTCGTGTGCTCAGGGAGGCGGAAAGGAGAGTGTGCTGGCCGGAATTTGCGAGAGGGCTCGTCGGAGACGAAGCCGTTCGAGAACGAATTGCGACAGCCTGGGGGCGTGTCTGGGGAAGAAGGCAGAGGGCAACGAGAGAGGAGAGAGGGGCGCTTTAACCTGCGTGGTCAAGTGGCAGTTTCATTGCGAGATTAAGGCGTAATTAAGCCAGGAATTTATGTCTGCAACGGCGAGGAGAAGGGAAGAACAGCTCGCGGGGTGGGGTGGGGAAGAAGGCCGGTGGTGGTGCATTGTCAGTGAGAAAAGGAGTGAGGGAGGAGGGTCCACTCGTCAGGGGCTTTGCGGGTTGTTTCCGCGGTGAGAAAAACGGTTCGGCGTGGAGAGGAGGTGGCTAGATGGGTTGTTTGGGCCGGGGTAGTTGGGCTGGGTCTGTTTTCTTATTTTTTTTTTTCTGTCTGATTCCTTTTTCTTTTTCTAATTCTATTTTCCTGTTTTGAAATTCAAACAACCAAACACATTCAAAATGATTCAAACAATCATCAAGCCTTTCAAATATGAATTTGGTTCTGCTTAACATCATAATTCACATTCTAAAATAAATATTATTTTAAGTCTTTTTAGGTTCCATTTATTAATTAAATAAATGGATCATTAGTTAAATAAAATAGGGTTTGTTTTATTTAATAAAATATTCACTTAAAATCCAAATATTTTCAAAACCCAATCAGTAGGTGTTATTTGGAAATAAAGAATATTTGGAAAAATTGTTTAAAATAATATATTCCTTTTACCTTAGGGTCCATTAATAATTAAATAAAATGGACTTAGTTATTAAATCAAATAGGGTTTGTTTTTTATTAATAAAATCTTTATTTGAAACCTAAATATTTTCAAAATCAAATTAGTAGGTTTAATTTGGGAAATATATATAATAATTGGAAATTTGTTTTAAAACAAAATAACCTTTTATTTTTTTAGTATCCATTATTAATTTATAATAGACTTTCATTATTAAATTCAATAGGATTTGTTTTATTGAGATATTTATTTTGAAATCTAAAACAAAGCCAAAACACTTTAGTAGGTTTTATTAGAGAATATAAAGTATTTGGAAAACCTATTTAAAACAATTTAATATGTTTTGATGTTTTAATTAATTTGGTAAAACTTCTTATTTTAATAAAGTTTGGATTTTAATTCTTTATTATTTTATTTTAAATAAACCTTTGTTGTTTTTATTCAAAACTAAATGTTTTTAATTCCCAAGGTTTGGTCAAGGTTTAAATTGGCCTTTAATAAATAATCTTTATTTATAAAACTTCTATTTCATTTTAAAACAAATCTTCTCATTTAATTGTTTCAAAATAGTATTTCCAAATGTTTTTATTTTCCTTTTATTAAATGTTTATCTTTTTAAATCTCTTGAGGTTTATTTTAATTCAAATGGGTTTGAAGTTCCAATTGTATTCAAAAAGTTTCTTCTGGCTCTGAAAATCAACAAAGTTTTATTTTATTAATTTATTTTCACATTACAAGATTTGGAAAATCTTGGGATGTGACAGGGCTGCACAAAGGCAAGTAATGCCTATACTTACTGAGTTGGAAGTGTTAACAGTGGAGGATGATGATGCTAATGCACAAGGGGAGGCTGCAGATGGTAATGCACAAAGGATTGTAACTGTTGATTGGAATTCAGTTGAGATACATGACCGCACTGATTTGGTCATTGCACCAATAGATGACATTGAAATGGCAAAGCTTTTTGGCATTCCTATAGATGTGAGACAAGGAGAAGAAGAGGATGAAGCTGCAAATGATGGTGACAACCATTTAATAGATGAAGAGCGGATATAGATCTAGAGTTGTTGGAAAATCTTGCAGTTCATGTAGATGATGCACATGATGATGAGCTAGTAACGAGTTTATGACAAAGAGGACCCATTTATTGAAGTTGGGAGATTGTTTCCAAGCATGGATGAATTAGGATGTGTTTGGGACATATGCGATCAAGCGTGAGTTTGCTACCAAGACTATGTGGGTGATAAAAGAAGTTCTATGCAAAATGCATAGGTTATGATGGTGGTGCCAAGCCTTGCAAGTGGTATATATCGCTAGACGCCAACGATGGAAGGACAATAAGAGTGAATCAAATTCCAAAACCTCATACTTGCATTACAAGTTCTCAAACAGTTACAAAGATGACATCACAATTATGGGTTGCGAAAAGATCAAGCCCATTTTAGCCACAACACCAAACAAGACCGCAAAGAGACGAAAATAGACTTGGAAAAGCAAGACCCCATTAAGCTGAATTATACTACAGTGTGGAAGGCAAAGCAAAGGGAAAAGAGCTATATGGTGATTGGGCAAATACCTTTGAATGCTTTATAACTTCAAAGCGAAGTAGAAGAGGTCACTGGCGTATTGTGGAGATAGAATCTTTGAGGTAACGGTGATGGGAAAGTCTTCTTCTCTAAATTCTTCATGGCTTTAAAGCCTTGCATCGATGGCTTCAAAGCGGGTTCAAATCCATATTTGAGTATAGACTCATCTTTCTTGACTGGAAAGTGGAATGGTCAACTAGAAGCATGCAATGCTTTAGATGGACACAATTGGATGTTCCCTGTAGCTATTGGCATGTTTCAGTCTGAGACAGAGGCATCATGGACATGGTTCATGATGCAGTTGAAAAGATGCATAGGGCCAGTCTCTCCATTGGCAATGCACACAGATGCATGTAAAGGTTTAGAAAATGCAGTGAAGATTGTTTTCCCTCATGCTGAGCAGAGGGAGTGCTTCATCCATATGTGGATGAATTTGATCAAAAAATTGAGAGGAGATGATTTTGGACGCATGTGGCCAGCAGCAAGATCTTACACCAGGCAGACACATTCATATCACCTTGAGAAGATTAAGGCGACATGCTCTGAGGAGGATAGGGTCAAGTTTTGTACATGGTTGGAAACCTACCATTCTCTTTTATGGTACAGGTCTGGTTTTAACACTGCCATCAAATGTGATCATATCAACAATAATTTGGCAGAAAGTTTCAACAACAAAGTGAAGGAGTTAAAAGACTTGCCTGTCCATGACATGGTTGAACAGATCAGGATCATGATCATGAGGTTGTGGGAATTGAGAAGAAGGCTTGGTGATGTTCTTCAAGGAGATAAGCTTCCTGATGTTGTGCAGCAGGTGGTCAATAGGAGCAGAAATCTTGCACATTTGCGTGTTGAGAAATCCTCATTGTGGGGCTGAAGTCAGAGATACAAAGACTGGCAGGAGGCATGTTGTTGACACTCAATTGCATGAATGCACATGCCTTGAGTGGCAACACACTTGGAAGCCTTGTGAGCATGCCATACTTTTCTTGGCCTCCAAACACAAGCTAAATATGCACCCATATTTGCATGAGTATTATTCTGTAGCAAAATTCAAGGTTGCATATGGAACACTAATTCCAGCACTTACAGATCAGTATCAGTGGCCTGAAGTGGACATTCAGTTCTCCTTGTGTCCTCCTTTGATGAAAAGAAAGGCTGGCAGGCCCAAGCAGAGTAGATTCAAGGCTTGGTTTGAGAAAGGTGGGGCAGAAGAAGGAAAGAAAGATGCCAAGCCAAAAGGGCCCAAAAGGTAACAAGAATAGATGCAAACTCTGTGAAGAACTTGGACACCTAGCTGGCTCTACCAAGTGCGTATACATCTTGAAAAGCCAAAGTATGTTCATCCAAAATCTATCCCATTTCTTGTTGATGATTTTTCTCCCCCAGCTAACTTGCTTGTTTTTAGGAGGAAGCGTGGAGAAAAAGGCCCACCTCTTGTTGTTGACGAATGCTGGCCAGTGAAAAGGGCAAGAATCAATGGACAAAGAAAGAAGAGAACTAACCAGATCATGTTTGGTGCTGCTGAGGTGCAATCTGAACTTGTTTTGGAGGATGATGTGCAAACTATTGAGGCTTTAGGGCACACCGTTTCTGATTTGGAAGCTCTGGTGCAAAATGAGGGGCAAAATGAGCCTGTTGTTGAGGCTCTGGTGCAAAATGAGCCTGTTGTTGAGGCTCTGGTGCAAAATGAGCCTGTTGTTGAGGCTCTGGTGCAAACTGACCAAGTTGTTGAGGCTCTGGTGCAAACTGACCATGTTGTTGAGGCTCTGGTGCAAAGTGACCATGTTGATGAGGCTCTGGATCATGATCATGAGGTTGTTGAGGAGGTGCAGGAGGTGAAGGAGACTCTTGGACGTGCTGTGGGGAGGCCAGATGGTAATGGTAAGAAAAAGAAGAGCATAAACCTATTGTGTGGTGTGAAACTTGTGAAGGAGAAGAAAACGAGGGGTAAGAAGAGCCAAAAGAAATAGACATTTGTTATTGTAAACATTTGTTATTGTTATAAACATTTGACACTTTTTGTTGTAATAATTTGGCGCTTGTTGTTGTAAACATTTGTTATTATAATAATTTGTCACTTGTTGATAATTTGGACAAAATTCAAATATGATGGTAAATTTGAATTTCAACATATGTAGCTATGTCACTTTTCTATGTTTGTATGAGCTTCCAACGTTTTTATCATATGTACAATACAACTCATCCTCACCCTGATCCCTTTTGTGAAGTACAACTCACCCTCACCCAAAATGGGGTAGAAATGGGCTCCAAAGCTAGGGTAAACCACCCCATTTCTAAGAAAGTTTTTTTTCGACCATTTCTCACACCAAGTTAGATATTTTTCCTCAGACCTCTGTCACATCACATGGCACCTTGCAAAGGTTTTGTATTTTTTGATTTTTTGAATTAGTTATGCACATTTGAATGTCCGTCAAACTTGAAGGGTTTTCATAAATATTCTTAGCTAGAAATTTGAGGCTCGAAAAACTAGCATTGGATCTCTGATGAAATAGCATGTTGTGAACCTAAAATTATTTTTACAAAAATCATCAAGATGGAATCATGTACACCGTAGTTCATATCTTACCACTTCCAAATTTATCTACAGGATTTGTCTTTTTCACCAGGGATATAATAAAAGGTTTGAGATACTCAAGTTGGGAAATTGTACATTCTAGGTGGTCTAGTATTTTTGAAAAATAGGATGTTACCATTTTGAAACTTAAATTTGATGGTTGCTTCACAAATCCCCCCCTCTTTCAGAAAATAGAAAATGATTTTTCTGTGTGTCGAAAAGGAAAACTTTGTGCTACAACATTGTTAGTCATCCCATTATAGACATGCATGCCAAATATGGGCACATTATCACAAACTATGCCTTGATTCTAGCCATATCATTGGTCATTTGACCCGAAAGCTAGAAAACCTCGGAGGAGATAGGTCATTTTGTGAAGGGTTTTTTGAAATATGATCAATAGACCAAGTTTGATATTTTTCCTCACAACTATGTCACATAGCATGACACCATCACGAAGGTTTTGTATTTTTTGATTTTTTTGAATTAGTTATGCACATTTGAATGTTTGGTCAAACTTGTGAAACCCGTTGATTGCATCCTAAACCCCGCTAACCCTAAGGCGAATGAGGACCGTAGATCTAACCCTAGCGCGACAACGTGGCGTCCGATCGCGTCTTCTAGAAGGATTCCGGTGGCTCAGGCGATCCGTGGAAGGGCTTGTCGCAACCTGATTGGTTGGCGTCTCTTAGAAGGATTTTGTGGCTAGCTCTTGGCGATCCGTGGGATGGATGATTACGGAATCTGATTGGCTTCATCGTTTTACGTGCAACAGTGGCATGCGAAGGCGTGTGCGGTTAGACCGAGCGTGGCATGCGAGTCTTGTTGGGCGGGCGGGCTGCACCATGCATGCAGCTGCCTAGCATCATGATCTAGCTATTTTACGTGCAATAGCGCAGCGATATTTACCCTCCGTCGCATTAAATAAGTGTACGATAACAACTTTCTTGATCAAACTTACTCCCCTCGGGTTCATTGTAATAAATGAGACTTTGCATGATACCACATCTATGTTATTTTGCACTATGTAGTAGTAACTTAGACTAGTAACATATGCATGATATTGTTGGAATTATGCCCTAGAGGCAATAATAAAGATGTTATTATTATAATTCTTGTTCATGATAAAGTTTATATTCCATGCTAGAATTGTATTAAGCGGAAACTTTAATACTTGTGTGGTTTGTGAACAACACCGTGTCCCTAATGCGCCTCTATGGACTAGCTCATTGATCAATGATGGTTAAGGTTTCCTAACCATAGACATGAGTTGTCAATTGATAATGAGATCATATCATTGGGAGAATGATATGGTGGATAGACCCAAACAAAGCGAGCAATTAGATCGTGTCATCGTGTTCGTCTTTGCGAAGCTTTTCCTATGTCAAATATTGTATTCCTTAGACCATGAGATAATGCAACTCCTGGTATCGGAAGAAAGCTTTGAGGTCATCAAACGTCATCCTATGAGAGGGTGATCATAAAGGTGTCTCTCAGGTGATCGGAAAGTATCATTGGGTTGTATGTATCGAGATGGAATTTGTCCCTCCCAAGTCGGAGAGATATACTTGGGCCCACTGTGTCGATATCAACACCGCTTGCAAGCATGTGGTTAAGGAGTTAATCACAAAGTGATATCGGATTACGGACGAGTAAAGTACTTTGCCGTGAGCGAGATTGAACTAGGTATGACGGCAAGACGATCGAATCTCGGGCAAGTAAAATATCGCGAGAGGCGAGGAATATATATATGGGATTGATTGAATCTGGCATCGTGGTTCATCCGATATGATCATCGATGAATGTGGGAGTCAATATGGGTGCCCGGACCGCTGTTGATTATTGATAGAAGATCATGTCGCATATTCTCGAACCCGCAGAGTCACACACTTAACGTATCTTGGCGCTAGGATAGATTGGATAATTGGTTTATGAATTTTTGTTGAGTCTCGGATGGGATCCGGGATATCACGAGAGGTTCCGGAATGGTCCGAGAATAAGATTCATACAAGGCGATCAGTTTTTGGAGTTGAATTGTTCCGGTTAATAGGTATTGTACCGGAAGCTTCTAGAACCTTCCGAAGGGACCAACGTGGCCCCACCTTCCGGGAGGGGCATGGGCCTATGAGGGAGTGTCCTGGCGCATTGGGCTGGGGCACAAAGCCCCATAGGGCCCAGCCGATCCTAGATAAGTTTAAACTCGTTTAAACTAGAGATAGGATTTCTAGATAAGGGGGAGTTTAAATCGTTTAAACTAGAGATAGGATTTCTAGATAAGGGAGAGTTTAAATTGTTTAAACTAGAGATAGGCTTGGAGGGGGCAAGGGCTGGCCGCCCCCCCCTCTATATATAGAGGGGTGGTCGCCTCACCCTACCACACACCTTCCTCCAAGCCTGGCTGCCTTGCTACCTTCCTCTCTCCCGATTGTTTGTAGGCGAAGCCCTGCAGCAGAAATTCTCCACCATATACACCACGCCGTCGTGTTGTAGATCCAATCTATCTCTCCACCATACTCGCTGGTCCGAGGAAGGAGGAGACGTCGAGGTGCTGGCACCGCCACTTGTGGTGCTAGATCGGATCGGATCGCGAGGAGGAGAAGCGATGCGACTACATCACCCACGTTCCGACGAGCGTTCATTGCGAATCTTCAAGGGTATGAAGATCTAATCCAATCTCTCTCGTTGTTTGCATCTCCTAGATTATATCTTGGCTTTCCCTCTGTTCGCTCCGTAGAAAATTTTGATTTACTATGCCGCGAAACCCTTCAGTGGTATCAGAGCTAGATCTATGCGTAGATGTGTTTCACGAGTAGAACGCAACATGGTTGTTGCGGGCGTTGATGTTTTTTGTTGCAAGCCTCTTGTTTGTGTTCTTCTTATGACGCGGGATAGTGAGATTGAAGCGGTCCAGGCCAACCTTACGCGACGTCATTCGCGAGACCGGCTCCGCACTTGACGTGTGGCTTGTTCCATACATGCGGCTAGTGGATGTCAGTTTCTCTCACTATAGTTGTCATGGGATTAACACCGGAGTTTGGCAACCATAATATCACCGTTGTGGCTTTCCGTAGGTAAGAATCGTTCTTAGCATCTACTCCCATATAAGCCACGTAAAACATGCAACAACAAAGTAGAGGCGTCTAACTTGTTTTTGCAGGGAGTGTTTTCTGTGATATGGTATGGCCCAAGATGTGATGTGTATATTGTACGATGATCATGTTTTTAATGTTTCACGACTTGCATGTCGATGAGTACACAACCCGTGAGCCATATGGTTGTCTTTATAATTGTGTATGACCTGAGTCAACTTCTTATCGCCATGTAATAGCTTTACTTTATCGCTAAGTAGTTAGCAATAGTTGTAGTTGCTATTCGTGGTGGAGGCAATCATGGTGGAGTGATGGAGATCATGCAACGCACAAGATGGAGATCATTGCGAAGATTGGCTATACCATGTCACATAAAGTTATATGCATGTGATGTTTATCCCTTTTATGTATCTTATTATGCTTAGATCATGAAGGTAGCATTATAAGATGATTCCTCATAAAGATCAAGATAAAACTATGTTCTCCCCAAGTATGCACCGTTATGAAGTTAAACGTGTCCAAGCATCACGTGATGATCGGGTGCTATAGACTCTCGCTCATACAACGGGTGCAAGCCAGTTTTTGCACTGCGGAAATACTTGGGTCTAGCTTGACGAGCCTAGCATGTCTGAGACATGGCCTCGGAACACAAGAACCGAAAGGTTAAGCATGAGTCATATGAATGATATGATCGACACTTCGTTGTCCACCATTGAAACCACATCTCTTCTCGTGATGATCGGATTAGGTGTGGTGAATTTGGATCGTGTTCACTAAACAACTTGAGGGATGTTGAATTTAGTGGGAGTTCATCTAGTAATTTGATTAAGTTGAACTATTTATCATGAACATAGTCTAAATTGTACTTGCAAATACTGTAGATCCAATGGCCAAGTCCAACTTCAATGTTTTTTCTAAGAAAGAAAAGCTTAGAAACAATGGGTCTAACTTCACCAACTGGTTCCGCAATCTAAGAATCATTCTGTCTGGCGGACAAAAGGACTATGTCCTTGAGAAAGCGTTAGGTAACCCCCTACTGCAATCGCTACCGGTGATGAGAAAGCTGTCTATCAGTCGCGCAAAGATGATTATGGTGTGATTAAGAGCACCATGTTGTTTGCTATGGAACCGGAGCTTCAAAATCGTTTTGAAACCTATCCCGGGCCCTTTGAGATTCTCGAGGAGCTGAAAACCATGTTTGGACTCAAGCCCGTTCGAGAGATATGAGATCTCGAGAAGTTCTTTAAGCGCAAGATGGAGGAAGGGAGTTCCGTTAGTGAGCACGCCATAAAGATGTCGGGCTACACTCAGCATTGAGCAAGCTGGAATGCACGATTCGGAGGAGCTCAAGATTGACAGGATGCAATCACTCCTCCCGGCTACAAAAGTTTTGTAGTGACTCATAATCAGATTGGTTCCACTGACACGATCATCGAGCTCTTCGCAAAGTCAAGGCTGCGGAAGTGGACATCAAGAAGGATAATCATGTGTTGATGGTCAACAAGCCCTCCTTTAAGAAAGGTAAGGGAGCAAAGAAGCCCTTCAAGAAGGCGTGGCGGCAAGCAATGCCCTGCGAGAAGAAGCTCAGTCCGGTCCTAAGCGGACCTTTGGTGCTTCTATTGCAAGGACAAGTCCTTTGGGCATAGCTCAAGTACTTAGCGGACAAGAAGGCTGTCACCATCAAAGGTATATTTGATATACATGTTATTGATGTTTTCCTTACTAGCCCTCGTTGTAGTGCAGGTATTTGATACGGTTGGTGCTAATATTTGTAACTCGAAGCAGGAGCTACGGAATGAGCGGACTTGCGAGGATGAGGTGACGATGCGTGTTGGCAGCGGATCAAGAGTTGATGTGATGGCCGTCGGCACTCTCCTTAGTTTTACCTTCGGGATTAGTTTTAAACCTTAATAAGTGTTATTATGTACTGCGTTGAGCATGAACATTATTTCGGATCGTGTTTATTGCAAGACGGTTATTCATTTAAATCGGAGAATAATGGTTGTTCTATTTATATGAGTAACATCTTTTATGGTCATGCACCTCTTGTGAATGGTTTATTTCTTCTAAATCTCGAAAGGGATGAAACACACATCCATAACATTGAGGCTAAGAGATGCAAAGTAGATAGTGATAATACTACTTATTTGTGGCAATTGTCGTCTAGGTCATATTGGTGTAAAGCGCATGAAGAAACTCCATTCGATGGACTTTTGGAGTCTCTTGATTTTGAATCATTTGACACATGCGAACCATGCCTCATGGGCAAGATGATCAAACCCGTTCTCGGTATGATGGAGCGAACGGACTTGTTGGAAATCATACATACCGATGTATGCGGACCGATGAGTGTTTAAATTGCGGTGGATATCGCTATTTTCTCACTTTTACCGATGACTTAAGTAGATATGGGTATATCTATTTAATGAAACATAAATCTGAAACATTTGAAAAGTTCAAGGAATTTCGAATGAAGTGGAGAACCATCGTATGTAAAGATTAAGTTTCTACGATCCGATCGTGGGGCGAATATTTGAGTTATGATTTTCTCACGCATCTTAAAGCAAGTGGAATCGTTTCACAACTCACGCCACCGGAACACCACAGTAGCAATGGTGTGTACGAGCAGAATCGAACCCTATTAGATATGGTCCGATCAATGATGTATCTTCTTGATTTGCCGTTATCATTTTGGGGTTATGCATTAGAAACCGCTGCATTCACTTTAAATAGGGCTCCATCTAAATCCGTTGAGGCGACACCGTATGAACTGTGGTTTGGTGCTAAACCTAAGTTGTCGTTTCTTAAAGTTTGGGGATCTGAAGCTTCGTCAAGAAGTTGATGCGGACAAGATCGAACCCAAAGCGGATAAATCGTCTTCATAGGATACCCTAAGGAAACCATTGTGTATACCTTCTATCACAGAGCGAAGGCAAAGTGTTTATGTGAAAGCGGTTCCTTTCTTGAGAAGGAGTTTCTCTCAAAAGAAGTGAGTGGGAGGAAAGTAGAGCTAGGCGAGGTTATTGAACCTTCTCTTGAATTGGAGTAGCTCAAGACCAATTGTTCGATTGCCTTTGCACCAACAATAGAGGAAGCTAATGACAAGGATCATGAAGCTTGGACGATCTGCTCTTGAGCGTCGCAGGTCGACAAGGTCGCGTGCCCCTCCTGAGTGGTACGGCAACCCTGTCTTGACTGTCTTGTTGGTAGAAGACAGTGAACCTACAAACTATGAGGAAGTGATGATGATCCCAGACTCTGAGAAATGGCTGGAAGCCATGAAATCCGAATTGGGATCCATGAGCGAAAACCAAGTATGGACTTTGGTGGATCCTCCTAGCGACCGAAAGGCCGTTGAGTGCAAATGGATATTCAAGAAGAAAACGGACGCGGATGGTAATGTTACCGTCTATAAAAGCGGCTTGTCGCAAAGGTTTTCGACAAGTTCAAGGTGTTGACTACGATGAGACTTTCTCTCCGTGGCGATGTTTAAGTCCATTCGGATTTTATTAGCAATTGCTGCGTTTCATGATTATGAAATATGGCGGATGGATGTCAAGATGCTTTCCTCAATGGGAACATTGATGAAGAGTTGTATATGATGCAACCGAAGGTTTGTCGATCCTAAGGATCTTGATAAAGTATGCAAACTTGCGTTCCATTTATGGACTGAAGCAAGCATCTCGGAGTTGGAACCTTCGTTTTGATCAAGTGATCAAGAGCTTTGGATTTGTTCCAAATTGCTCTGAAGCTTGTATCTACAAGAAAGTGAGTGGGAGCTCGGTGATGTTTACGGTACTATATGTGGATGACATATTGATTATCGAAATGACATCAACATGCTTAACGATGTGAAGAGTTATTTGAACAAGTGTTTTTCAATGAAAGACCTAGGTGAAGCTGCTTATATATTGGGCATCAAGATCTATAGAGATAGACAAAGGCGCTGATAGCTTTAAGCGAGTACATACCTAGACAAAGTTACGAAAAGGTTCGAGAATGGATAAGGCAAAGAAAGGTTCGTGCCTATGTTGTCGGGTAAGATATTGAGCAAGGCTCGGTGTCCACTACGGTAAATGATAGGAAGCTATGAGCAAAGTGCCTTATGCCTCGGCCATAGCTTCCATCATGTATGCCATCTTTGTGTACTAGACCGGATGTGTCCAATGCTCTTAGTTCGACGGCAGATATCAAAGTGATCCGGTGGAACAACCTTTGGACAGCCGTGAAGAACATACTAAAGTACCGAATAGAACTAAAGAAATGTTCTTAGTCTATGGGGTGATGAACAACTTGTCGTAAAGGTTACGTCGATGCTAGTTTCGACACCGACAAGGATGATTCTAAATCTCGAGACGGATACGTTTATATTTTGAATGGAGGAGCTGAGTCGAGCTGCAAGCAAAGCGTGATCGCGGGATCTCTGATGAAGCGGAATACATGGCTCTGCGAGCGTCAAGTGAAGGAGTTTGGATCGAAACTTCATCATCGAGCTTGGCGTGGTTCAAGTGCATTGGACCCACGGAGATATTTGTGACAACACTGGCGCCATAGCACTCGCTAAGGAACCAAGATATCATCCAAAGACCAAGCATATCAACATAAGTTTCATATAATCCGAGATTATATAGCAGATGGAGATCTGAAGATTAGCAAAGTACATACGGATCTGAATGTCGCAGATCCATTGACTAAACCTCTTCCACGTGTAAAACATGATCAACACCTCAGTGCCATGGGTGTGAGATTGTTGCCAAATGTAAACTAGATTATTTGACTCTAGTGCAAGTGGGAGACTGTTGGAATTATGCCCTAGAGGAAATAATAAAGATGTTATTATTATAATTCTTGTTCATGATAAAGTTTATATTCCATGTTAGAATTGTATTAAGCGGAAACTTTAATACTTGTGTGGTTTGTGAACAACACCGTGTCCCTAGTACGCCTCTATGGACTAGCTCATTGATCAATGATGGTTAAGGTTTACTAACCATAGACATGAGTTGTCAATTGATAATGAGATCATATCATTGGGAGAATGATATGGTGGATAGACCCAAACAAAGCAGAGCAATTAGATCGTGTCATCGTGTTCGTCTTTGCGAAGCTTTTCCTATGTCAAATATTGTATTCCTTAGACCATGAGATAATGCAACTCCCTGGTATCAGAAGAAAGCTTTGAGGTCATCAAACGTCATCCTATGAGAGGGTGATCATAAAGGTGTCTCTCAGGTGATAGAAAAGTATCTGTTGGGTTGTATGTATCGAGATGGAATTTGTCCCTCCCAAGTCGGAGAGATATACTTCGGGCCCACTCGGTAATCGATATCAACACCGCTTGCAAGCATGTGGTTAAGGAGTTAATCACAAAGTGATATCGGATTACGGAACAAGTAAAGTACTTTGTGAACAAGATTGAATTAGGTATGAGTGCAAGCGATCGAATCTCGGGCAAGTAAAATATCGCGAGACGAAGGGAATATATATATGGGATTGATTGAATCCGGCATCGTGGTTCATCCGATATGATCATTGATGAATGTGTGGGAGTCAATATGGGTGCCTGCAGACCTGTTGATTATTGATAGAAGATCATATACGCATATTCTCGAACCGCGGTCACACATAACGTATCTCGGCTAGGATAGATTGGATAATTGGTTTATGAATTTTTGTTCGGAGTCTCGGATGGGATCCGGGATATCACGAGAGGTTCGAATGGTCGGAGAATAAGATTCATATAAAGGCGGTGCAGTTTTGGAGTTGAATTGTTCCGGTTAATAGGTATTGTACGGAAGCTTCTAGAACCTTCGGAAGGGACCAACGTGGCCCCACCTTCCGGGGGAGGGCATGGGCCTATGAGTGTCTGGCGCATTGGGCAGGGGCACAAAACATAGGGCCCCATAGGCCCGATCCTAGATAAGTTTAAACTCGTTTAAACTAGAGATAGGATTTCTAGATAAGGGAGAGTTTAAATCGTTTAAACTAGAGATAGGATTTCTAGATAAGGGAGAGTTTAAATTGTTTAAACTAGAGATAGGCTTGGAGGAGGGGCAAGGGCTGGCCGCCCCCTCTATATATAGAGGCGTGGTGCGCCCCCTCCCCCCTACCACACACCTTCCTCCAAGCCCTGGCTGCCTTGCTACCTTCCTCTCTCCCTCCCGACTGTTTGTAGGCGAAGTCCTACAGCAAAAATTCTCCACCATATACACCACGCCGTCGTGTTGTAGATCCAATCTATCTCTCCACCATACTCGCTGGTCCGAGGAAGGAGGAGACGTCGAGGTGCTGCATGTGTGCATCTCACGGAGGCACCGCCACTTGTGGTGCTAGATCGGATCGGATCGCGAGGAGGAGAAGCGAGTACGACTACATCACCCACGTTCTGACGAACGTTCCGCTGTGCGAATCTTCAAGGGTATGAAGATCTAATCCAATCTCTCTCGTTGTTTGCATCTCCTAGATTAGATCTTGGCTTTCCCTCTGTTCGCTCCGTAGAAAATTTTTATTTACTATGCCGCGAAACCCTTCAGATACCACATCACCTATGTATAAGGTGGAACCTTTGCTATAAGATGGGACCCACACAGCTTATGGAAATGGCTATAAGGTCAAGTTCACCATAAGCTGGGACCCACATGTCTGTTAAAAGTACACACACGCAAGAGAGAGAGAAGAGAGTAAAATAATTGTTTATTGCTTGTGGGCAACCCATAGGTCACCCTTAAGGAAAATCTTCTAAAGTAAACCTCCACTATGTATATGGATAGTCATATGGACTACTTTTTGGCTTGTGGATAGCCTTATGGACTACATAGTGGATGCTCAAGTGCATTGGAAACGTAGAAGTACATTTTTTGTGGACAAATTTTGAAGCCAAACGTACACTTATTTGTGGACAGAGGGAGTATGCATGTCACTATGACCAGCCTAAGAAAAAATATCAAAATCTAAAATATGTAATAAATATAACGTACAGCGTTGGTACACTCCATTGACCGTTGGACCGAGCGTGGCATGCGAGGACGCTGGGTAGCTGCACCATGCATGCAACATCTTTGGGGCCGGCGTGCAGGGGTTACTGATCGTCGTATCCTAGCTATTTTTTCTCTCTTCGCATTGATCACGCCCGCTTCCCACCGCATAGCATGGCGCACGCGTCGTCTCGGCGTCTGCGCCAACGCTGACCGACCCGGCGTGGCATGGGCGGGCGGGCTGCACCATGCATGCAGCTGCCCCTAAGCGTCATGATCTAGCTATTTTGCGTGCAACAGCTGCCCTATTAAATAAGTGTCGTCGAACAACTTTCTTCATCAAACTTACTTCCATCTGGTTCATCGCCATACAAAAGTCAATATTACTCCCACCGATTTTTCTTGCGTGTGTAAAAGCGAGCGAGTACCTTGGTACTAGATTCTGCATTTATTACAAGTAAATCAAGGCCAAATTATATTTTCCCTTTTATTTTTCACTGCCAATGAACAACTACCTTGGATGTTTTTTTCTCTCTTTCGCATTAATGCGGGCATGCATGCATGCAGGGGCGGGGGCGTCGCATCCTAGCTATTTTTTCTCTCTTTCGCATTGATCACGCCCGCTTCCCACACGCAACCCAGCGCACGCGTCTCGTCTCGGCGTCTGCGCCAGCGCTAGATTCCCACGCCGCCCTTCACGCCGCCCTCAATAAATAGGCAAACGCCTTTGCCTCCTCATCTCATCTTGCCCTCATCTCTTAAACCTCGAGCCGTCCTTTGCCTCCTTCCAGCCCCAAACACTCGACCATGGCGACCTCCCCTTCCGCCTCCTTCCGACAGTAAGCGGCGAGGACAACCACCCACCCTGGCGGTGGTGGGATCGGCGCCCATGCGCCAAGCGTGGCAAGAAGAAGAAGTCCCCGCCCTGCCCCTGGGGGGATCAGGGCCCCATCGTCACCAACCCGGGAGTCCCCAACCTCCCGGCGTGGCGACCTCCTCAAAGCCCTCTGGGAAAAGCGGCGAAGGAGGAGGCAAAGCAGGAGGCTGCTATCGCCAGGTGGGAGGAGAAGCAGGCCCAGCGCGCCTTGAAGAAAAGGCGCATACGGTAGGAGGAGGAGCAATGGGAGGCCAATGGCCGGGCCTTCCGGGAGGAGCAGGAGCAGGACCAGAGGAGAGGCGGCGTGGAATGCGGTTGCACAGCACCGCCTCCACCCGATGGAGTAGGGTAGCTAGGGTTAGGGTTTAGGGGCTAGCCGGGGTTTAGGCGGCGCCTATTCCCTTCTATATTATTGTACTTTTTTCTTTTTATTGTAATGTTATCGATCCCCCCTATCTAATATAAGTAATGTTATCCCAATATTATCTATCCCCTTGTTTCATTGTAATCTGTGTTTTATTGTATTGTCATTTGTCAAAACACCCAAAACAACAAGTGTATAAAACAAAAGACACAAAAACAAGTTCATATAATACTCGTGCAATATTTATATATTTACAAGTGTATTAAACAAAAGACACAAAAACAAGTTCATACAACACATGGTTCATTTTCAAATAAGACATTTACATATTTACATAAGTTAACGGAGCGTCCAAGTTATGTTAGTTAAATGGATGTCCTTGGACTTCATTTATATATTTACTTTTGCAAAAAAAAAGATTGCAACCTGAGCACGAGTATCTGCAGATCCACACGTCCCAATTTAGATTGTAACATGAGTACCATTTTTTTTGCCCAATCAACATATAGTTACTATTGGGCCTGGATACATCCATTTTGGCATGGCTAAGTTATATTTGGGCCTGGCCTTTTTCAATCCTTAATTGTTAATTTTTTACTTTTCAACCTCCTCCCACCCCTCACACCTTTGATAAAAGGAACACCGTGGCCAGCGAAACTAAAGGAACACTGATTTCGAAAACAGAGCAGCTCAAAACTAGCCCGAATTTGTGTTGCATTTTATTCAAGCCAAATACATAGACCATTACATCCATTACAAAGCATCACTCGAACACTGACTGCGTTGTCTAATGACTAACGATGAGGAGATAAACTAATCTGAGAGAAATTACACAAAAATAAAAAAAACGGCCATCAGATTGTCCTGCTTCTTCAATTCGATGATTTGCCTTAGCTGCTTGTTCATCTTCTTTAGCTCGGCCTTCACTTCCGCATCCACCGTAGTACCAGTGGAAATGGGGTTGCCACATCCCAATTGCTCCACCACGGACGGGTTTTCGAGCTCCCGGGATGCTACCTCCACCCCAATTCGCTCGATGTACTCATCAAGCCACTCAAAATGCCCACATTTTGGCAGTTCCTGAAATCGCAGAGATGAACCCTAAATCCCAAATTCGATGAAATACATGAAATTTCTAAAGAAAAAGCGAGAAATTGGCGCTCGGAACACTCATATCTCACCTTTCCCGGCTCGGGCTTGCTCTCACACTTCACAAATTCCCGGCCAATGTTGCCGTTCTTGTCGGTGGATGTGACAAGCCGCTTTAGGGGCGCGGTACGGGGGCAATCGGGGCACCTCCTCATCGGCACCGCACCATACCGAGGCCATGAGCGGTGGGAGGAAGCAGAGCTCGACACCCCTCGCCGGCGTTGCCGAACTTGCTCGCCGGAGAAGAAACGGAAGGGGATGAGATCTTTGGAGCAGTGGCGGAGTGCTCGGGTGTGGGGACGGATCGGGGCCAGCGGCTCTCTTCGACCACGAGGTGGGTCCCACGATATGAGGTGGACATCGGTGAGTTCCGCCGTGGCGTGGAGGTCATGGGTCCTCATGCTCAGCTGATTCGAATTCGTTAACGGTCTCGTGGGGTTAAGTAGAAGTGTCGCATGGGAGCTATTTGCCGCCTCACAAACGTCGCATGCCAGCTATTGTTTGCAACGATGTCGCTTTCCTTCCAATTTCTTTGTCGGCGTGGCAACTTTCTTACCACCCTTCTTGAAGTGTCCCTTCTGCTTAGACTTGCCTTTCTTGAATTTGGTGGTCTTATTGACCAACAACACTTGGTGCTCTTTTTTGATCTCCACTTCTGCAGATTTTAACATAGCAAACAGTTACAGCTGCTTGTTCATGTTCTGCATGTTGTAGTTCATCACAAAGTTCTTGTAACTTGGTGGTAGTGATTGGAGGACACGGTAAATCCCCAAAGCATTAGGAATCACTATACCCAAGCTTTGAAGTTTTTTTGCGTGCCCAGACATCTTAAGCACATGCTCACTGACGAAGCTGCCCTCTTCCATCTTGCAGTTAAAGAACTTTTCAGAAGCCTCATAGCTTTCAATTGCCGCATGAGTCTCAAAAATCAATTTGAGATCCTCGACAATATCATATGGGTCTGAATTCTCAAACCTTTTCTGAAGCTCCGATTCTAAACCATACAAGATAGCACACTGAACTATGGAGTACTGATTCTTTCGAGCGAGGTAAACATTCTTTACTTCATCGGTAGCATCAGCTGCAGGTGGGTCACCCAGCGGTGCATCCAGCACATAGGTCAAATTACCAGCTGTGAGGACAATCCTCAAATTGCGGAACCAATCCGCGAAGTTGCTTCCATTGTTTTTCAACTTTTCTTTCTCTAGGAACGCATTAAAATTGATGGTAGGGGCTGCCATTTATCTACAACATATTTGCAATAGTTTAGACTAAGTTTATGACAAATTGAGTTCAAATTAATAATAAAATTAATATAGGTGAACTCCCACTCAAAACAATATCCCTCACATTGTTTTAGTGATCACACGAACCAAATCCACAACATCAACACCGATCATCACGAGAGTTGATATAGTTTTAATGGCGAACAATCGACATGTTCATCATATCTACTATATGATTCATGCTTTACCTTTCGGCGATCTGTGTTCCGAGACCATGTCTGTACATGCTAGGCTCGTCAAGATCAAACCTTAGTTTCCGCATGAGCAAATCTGTCTTGCTCACGTTGTATACACTTATGAATCTAACACACCGATCATCATGTGGTGCTTGAAACAATAAGCTTTAGCAACGGTGCTAACTAAGGGTGAACACTTTATGACTTGAAATTCATGTGCATGAGGGATCATCTTATAATGCTACCGTCGTCTACTAAGCAATACAAGATGCATAAAGGATTAACATCACATGCAATTAAAAATATGTGATATGATATGGCCTTTCTTCTTTGTGCTTCCGATCTCCATCTTCTAGCACGAACATGATCTCCATCATCACCGGCATTGCATCAAGGTCAATGACGCTTCTCCATGGTTGTCGTCCACCGGCTTTAACTATTACAAATACTTTGAATAGACACGCGGGTCTTAACATAAATTAAAGACAACCATATGGCTCCTGCCGGTTGCCAACTTACAATAAGGAACATTGCATACATCAAATATAATCACAATCATGGCCATATCACATCACAGCACACCCTTGCAAAACAAAGTTAGACGCCTCTACTTTCTTTGCATATTTTACGTGGTTTGGGGCTTTCAATAAGTGTCGTTCTAACTTACGAACAAGAACCACAACATTGATACTAGTATTGTTGATCACCCGTTGTAAATTGGATCTTAACTATGCTAGGAGAAGGCACCCATAAAGCCACTTATGCAATACAAGTTGCATGTCAAGCGTGGAGCAAGTCTCATGAGCGATGTCATGTAAGGTTAGCCGGGCTTCATCCCAACATACGCAAGATGCAAAGTACACAAGAAGCAATCGACAATAAAAGCATCAACGCCACAATGACCATTGTGTTCTACTCGCAACAGATCTACATATAGACACGGCTCTGATACCCTTTGTAGGGTTTCGTAGCATGGAAAACAAAAAGATTCTACCATACAAACAAACAAGCCAAGATCTATCTACTAGATTGTAGCAACGAGTCGCTAGAATAACTCACCCTCGAAGATTCCAAAGTGTTTAACGAGGCGGATTCTCGTGGGTGATGTAGTATACTCTTCCGATCTCAAGATCGCGTGAGCGATCCTTCCGGCTGCGTTCCTAAGCGCTCCCGTATCGGTCACACGTTCGGTACTCGAAGACCTTCCTATCCCTTGTTCCAGGCGTGCGGAGGTTGTAGCACTCTCCTCGCGATTCCGGCAGCACAACGGCGTGGTACCGGAAGTAGAGGGAAGATCTCGCAGGGCTTCGCCTTAAGCCGGAGCGAGTATGGTGGGCTATGAGAAATCCCTCGACGATCTAGGGTTTAGACACGCCGAGGAAGAGGTTCTAGGGCCGGCGGCTAGGGCTTGGATGTTCCCAAGTCGGCGGCAAGGAGATCCCTAGGCGGCGGCTAGGGTTAGGGTTTTCGAGGCAAGGGACTTGTGTACTAGGAGGGGCAGCCCTGCCCCTCCCTTTATAGGTGGGAGGCGCGGCCAAGGGGAGGGGAGTCCCTCCCCAACTCGGCTTGGAGGTGGGCCGGCGGTTGGAGGAGGTAACTCCTCCCCAACTCGGTTTCCCACTCCTCCTCCTCTTTCCAAAACTTGCCGTTTGACTTTCAAACTAGCCGTTTGACTTTTCAAACTAGGATTTGAATAAACCCTTTATTTTGGACAGCGATGACACCTAGTACATGATGCAATCATTCCAACATGCAATGACATATTCTTGTACCCTTGCCCCCCCCCCCGGAGTGCCGGACATTCCGTAACCTTCTAGAACATTCCCGATGAAAACACCGGAACCATTCTCCAACTCCGAAACGGGACTTTCCTTATATGAATCTTATTCTCCGGACCATTCCGGATCTCCTCGTGATATCCCGAATCCTATTCGAGACTCCGAACAACATTCGGACTCTTTCTCATCATTCCATAACTACTCAAACAACGTCGAATCCTTAAGTGTGTCTCCCTACGGTTCGTGAATTATGTGGACATGATCGAGACACTTCTCCGAACAATAACCAATAGAGGAATCTGTAAATTCATATGGCTCCCACATATTTCTACGATTACTTTGCGATCGAATGAACCACTTACATACGATATCAATTTCCCTTTGTCTCACGATAGTTTACTTATTCGAGGTTATGATCGTCGGTATCTCTCCATACCTAGTTCAACCTCGTTACCGATAAGTACTCTTTTCTCGTTCCCATGATATGTGATCCCTTGTGAGCCAGTAACATGCTTGCAAGCTAATTGGATGACATTTCACCGAGAGGGCCCAGAGTATATCTATCCGTCATATGGATGGACAAATCCCACTCTTGATCCATGTGTTTCAACCAATACTTTCCGAACACTCAATACCACCTTTATAGCCACCCAGTCACGGTGTGGTGTTTGATGTCATCAAACCATCCATCCGGTAAAGGTGATATGCATGATATCATGGTCGAAGGAATTAGATTACTATGTATCAGAAAGCATATAGCAATTGAACTATTAAAATGACTTGATCTTTATGCTACGCTTATCTATAGGAGTATGTCCACCATATCATTCTCCTAACGATATGATCTTGTTGTTAATAACATCTCAATGTTCATGATAGGGAAACCACAATCATCTATTAACCAACAAGCTAGTATTATATATAGAGGCTTTACTAGGGACTTCAAATTAAGTTTACAAATCACACAAGTATCAATGTTTCCTTGTTAATACTATTATAGCATGAATGTAAACATTTATCATAAACACAAAGATATAATAATAACTACATTTATTATTGCCTCTAGGGCATATCTCCAACAAACATCGAGTAAGCAAAAGTAAGTGTCTACAACAGAGTAAGACCCTCACTTGAAGTTTTAAGGAAACAGTATGTGGTCACAGAAATGTTGCTCCGTTAGAAACCTTAGAAGGTTATTCGTCGTCTTCTCGGGTTTCTCTGTTAGTGCCTCTATATGTACTTTATCTGAGTCAATAAACCCAACACCATAGACATTTTTTCTTTTACATTCCAACATCTTCATTCTGCATAATAGAGTACAAAACGATATAATGAGGATAATTACATGCAATAAACTGAACAACTCAAAGAACTGAATTCAACAACTTACAGACAATAGCAACTCATGATAGATTTGTCGAGGTCGTAGAAATTGTATAACTGGAAGAGTTATGGAAAATCAACATGGATCTGCCCGGGTCGGAAGTAGTACTCCTGTGGGACTTTTGCTACGATCATTGTTACATCACCTTTCGACCTTCGGTACCATTCATGGAGATTCCGCATTTGTGTTGAAAGTTCGCAACTTCTATTTGATGACCAAATCCATCATCAGGACATATCTAGCGACTACAGACTAGGGTAACTTGTCGTCACAGGATCCTAACAATTCAGCAAAACTCACGTTCATAGAGGCGCAAACTCCGCAGCTGCTTCGATATCTATTGGCTCCGAGCGTTGTTGGGGAACGTTTTCGGATAAGACCTTGATGGTTTGGATCGATTGTTTGGCCTGTTCGCCGAGCAGGGAACGTCTGATCTTTTACCGCCTACACTTTTGCTTGATTTGCTCCCGCTTGCACTTTTGTTTGATTTGCTCTTCACCACTTCCTTCTGAAGTGTGCGTATATAGTCATCTGGATTATGGTGCAACTCATATTGTGATTTTGTGTTCATAAAATCAACTGCATACGCTTTTTGCTTCTCGGTGTATATCGGAGTCGGCTCAGATTTCTTCTTTTCAAAATGTGCATCACATTCGGCCTTTGCGATCACTGTGATTTCCTCGTCAGTACGATCGTAAGGTCTGATGGGAAGTTTATTATGATGTACTGTTGGGAGGGGAGACATTTTTCGTTTTGGGATGATGCATTGGTTAGTACTCATCGACGGAGAACGCTTCCGCTTATTGTCCTCAGCAGGCTGACCTACGGCAAAGATGACTGACCCTGCGGCGGAGATTGAGATGGACTGACACCGTGGTGATCATAGTCATGGGGTGGGATTCTTGGAGGTGATGGAGGTGAAGGTGACCTGCGACGACTCGGAGGAGGTGTTAGCCTTGGCGCCGATCCTGGAAGCGTGATGTTGTTCTTGTACCATAGAATGATACCACCCAGTACTTCTCCGAGTGTCCTCTCTGTTGGAGATATGCCCAAGAGGCAATAATAAATAGGTTATTATCATATCTTCATGCTTATGATAAATGTTTACATACCATGCGATAATTGTATTAACCGGAAACATTAATACTTGTGTGATTTGTAAACATAAAAGAGTCCCTAGTAAAGCCTCTTGTTAAACTAGCTTGTTGGTTAATATATGATCATGGTTTCCTGATCATGAACATTGATTTTATTAACAAAAAGATCATATCATTAGGAGAATGATGTGATGGACATACTCCTATAGTTAAGCGTAGCATAAATATCAAGTCATTTAATATAGTTCATTTGTTATAAGCTTATGATACATAGTAACCTAATTCCTTCGACCATGAGATCGTGCTAATCACCATCACCAGAAGGATGCTTTGATGACATCAAAAACCACACCGTAACTGGGTGGCTATAAAGGTGGCATTGAGTGTTCGGAAAGTATGTGTTGAGGCACATGGATCAAGAGTGGGATTTGTCCATCCATATGATGGATAGATATACTCTGGGCCCTCTCGGTGAAATGTTATCCAATTAGCTTGCAAGCATGTGACTGGCTCACAAGGGATCACATATCACGGGAACAAGAAAAGAATACTTATCGGTAACGAGGTTGAACTAGGTATGCAGAGATACCGACGATCAGACCTCGGATAAGTAAAATATAACGAGACAAAGGGAAATTGGTTCCGTATGTAAATGGTTCATTCAATCGCAAAGTAATCGTAGAAATATGTGGGAGCCATATGAATTTCCAGATTCCTCTATTGGTTATTAATCGGAGAAGAGTCTCGATCATGTCTGCATAATTCACGAACCGTAGGGAGGCACACTTAAGGATTTGATGTTGTTTAGTAGATATGGAACATGAGTAAAGAGACTGTATGTTGTTCGGAGTCTCGGATGGGATCCGGGATATCACGAGGAGATCCGGAATGGCCCGAAGAATAAGATTCATATAAGGAAAGTCCAATTTCGGAGTTCAGGAATGATTCCGGTGTTTTCACCGGAATGTTCTAGAAGGTTCACCGATCAGGAAGAGGAAGGGTACATGGATGTGTCATGATAAAGTGTAATGGTTGCATCATGTCCTAGGTCACTTGGCTGGACACTTGGATGAGAGAAATCAAACTCTAATTTGAAAGTCAAAAAGGCGGTTTGAAAAAGTCAAATCCCAACATGGTTTCCGAGTTAGGGAGGGTTTCTAAGTTAGGGAGGGTTTCCAACTGAGTTGGGAACACCCTTGTACGCCCCCCACCTATATAAGGAGGGGTGGGGGCGCACCCCAAGGTATCCCCCTTGCCCTAGTTACACAAGAAACCCTAGGTTGGCCGCCACCCCCTCTCTAGTTACGACCAATCTAGATCTCCTCTAAACCGCTACCAATTAGCTAAACCCTAGTTGCTAGCTACCTCTAAACCTTGGCCTCTAAACCCTAGATCGCTGGGGCTCCCTCTACTCCACCATACCCGCTCCAGCTTAGGCAAAGTCCTGCGGGATCTCCCCTCTACTTCCGACACCACGCCGTCGTGCTGCCGTAATCGCGAGGATAGAGCTACAACCTCCGCTGCCTGATGGAACAAGGGAGAGGAAGGTCTTCATCGAGTATCATACGTGTGACCGACTGCGGGAGCGCTGCCGGAACACGGTGCTGGAAGGATCGTCTATGAGATCTTGAGATCGGCAAGTGAACGACTACATCACCCACGAGAATCTGCTCTCGTTAACCGCTTTGGATCTTCGAGGGTTAGTACTCTATCAACTTGTTGCACCAATCTAGTAGATATATCTTGGCTTGATCATAGATTAGATCTTGATTGTGTGTTCATGTGGTAGAATTTTTTTTGTTTTACATGCTACGAACCCCTAGAGTGGTATCAGAGTCGTGTCTATATGTAGATCTATTGCACGAGTAGAACACAATGGTCATTGTGGGAGTTGATGCTTTTGTTGTTGATTGATTCTTGTGTACTTTGCATCTTGCGGGATGGTGGGATGAAGCGGCCCGGGCTAACCTTACATGACATCATTCATGAGACTTGCTCCATGATTGACATGCAACTTGTATTGCATAAGTGGCTTTGCGGGTTCTTGTTTTCCCAACATAGTGAAGATTCAATTTACAACGATTGATTGACAATACTAGTATCAACGTTGTGGTTCTTGTTCGTAAGTTAGAATGACACTTATTGAAAGCCCCAAACCACGTAAAACATGCAAAGAAAATTAGAGGCGTATAACTTTGTTTTGCAGGGGTGTGATGTGATGTGATATGACCATGATTGTGATTATATATGATGTATGCAATGATCCTTATTATAAGTCGGCAACCGGCAGGAGCCATATGGTTGTATTTTAATTTCATCTAGACATGTGTGTCTATTATTCAAAGTAGTTGTAATAGTTGATGCTGGTGGACGATAACCATGGAGCGGCGCCATTGACCTTGACGCCATGCTGGTGATGATGGAGATCATGTTCGTGCTTGAAGATGGAGATCGAAAGCACACGAAGAAAGGTCATATCATATCACATATTATGCATCTTGTATTGCTTAGATCGCGTCGGTAGCATTATAAGATGATCCCTCTCACAAAATATCAAGTTATAAAGTGTTCATCCTTAGTAGGCACCATTCCCAAAGCTTGTTGTTTTAAAGCACCACGTGATGATCGGGTGTGTTAGATTCTGCGAGTATAGACAATGGGAGCAAGCCAGATTTGCTCATCACGAAGCTAAGGTTTGATCTTTGACGTAGCGAGTATGCGAACATGGTCTCGGAACACGGAATACCGAAAGGTAAAGCATGAGTCATATAGATGATATGATGATTGTTCGCCTTTGAAACTATATCATGTCACGTGATGATCGTACTTGGTGTAGTGAATTTGGTTCGTGTGATCACTAAAACAATCTGAGGGATATTGTTTTGAGTGGGAGTTCAACTGTAATATGATTAAAAGTTGAACACTATTTATCATAAATTAAATCAAAGTGAATTTGCATAGTTGTTATAGTCATTGGCATCCGTTTACCACCTTGCGCTTAGTTATAATTGAGATAATAGAACTATAGAATTCTGGTTAGTTACTTTACGAAATGGTATCGTATTGTTTTAAAGTGTTAATCTGAAGTTTTAAAAGTCCTATTGCAAACTTTCAGTAAGTTCTGGTTACTCCATGAAGTTTAATAGTTGGTATTAAATCAAGAGTAACAATTCTAGTATTAGTATATAAGTGTCATGTCAGTCTCCATGATTCTTGATATTCAAAAGATTGTTTTAATATCAAGGTTATCAGGGAGCTGAAAGTATTGTTTCAAAAACCATCATAATATGGCAAAAGTCATGTTCTCATATTTGATGAGAATTTGCAAAAGGTTGGAAACAATAGTCGTCCTAATCCTCCAGAGGGTTTTGGAGAGCAACATTATACTCGTAATTCACCGTTATAAGATAAAGTAGCTTGATCATGAATAGTTCCATGACAAGGATGAATATTTTATGTAGCTAAAATGTTTACTACACTAAAAGATTACTAAAAAATGGAATTTGAAAGAACACCAAACATTTGATGATGGTGATCTACTTCAAAGTGCAAGTCCAAAGACATTGGTATTTAACTATACATGTTTTGGACTATGTGTCATAAGTATGGCACCACTGTTGATATTGATAGATTCTTTTGAAAGGATAAAGAAATACTTAAAGAGAAATCTAAAAAATATTTGGCAAAAGAGAAAAGACTAGAATTGTTCAGCTTAGGTATATAGAGGATATACATGTTATGGCTGTATTCTTTGCTTGTTAAACAATGTAGTTCTTGAGTATTGGATACTGAATTTGTTGGTGTGAATCGTCATACGAAACAACACAATTCATGAACTACAATGGCCTAAAGTAACTAGAAAAAGAATATGTGATGATGCTCATCGAGAACAAATAAAGGGTTGTTGTGTTGGTCATTGAAATCAAAACTTACCTTCAAGATTTGTTTTCAATAATTGTTATTTCGATCAGGTATTATGAGAACAAAAAGGTTGTTCAAATAATTTCTGTAATCCATAAAAGATGGATGATTTACAAATCTCGTTCGACAAATCACATCCATAAAACTAGTGCTAAAAATGTCGAAAGACAAATTGATTGAAAGATCACTTAGGAAGTGACATTGCCGTTTAAATTATATTGAAAAGAAAGCATGAAGAAACTCCATGTGGATGGAATTTTGGAGTCTTTTGATTTTGATCAAATGACGCTTGCGAAACTTTCTTAGAGATAATTAAAACTCTGTTCATAGGCCAAAACTGAACGAATGACTAGCTTATTGGAACTTGTACATATAGATTTATAAATCCCATTATGTGTAGTCAAGAGCGATGGATTTCAACTTCATATGCTTTCTCCGAAAATTTGAGTGAATATATGAATATTTACTTAATGAGGATGAAGCGTGAAACATTTGAAAAGTTCGAAGACTTTCAAGATGAAGTGCAAAACCAATGTAACAAGAAAATAAAGAATTTATGATAGGATCATAAAGGGAGATTTTGAGTTACAAGTTCAGCATAACACCTAAGATTTGAGGAATCGTTCCATGGATTTGCGTTTCCCGAAACACCATATGAGTATGGAATAATCGAGATATGCAATGAAACCTTGTTTGACATGGTAAGATCAAAGGTGTAATTCATAAAACTGCCATTATATTTTTAAATACTAAAAGCTTTAGAGACTACCGCTTTTTCACAGAAAAGAGATCCATCATGATCCGTTGAAATGACACCATATAAAGTTATGGTTTGGGATGAAACCCAACTTGTCCTTTCTTAAACATTGGTATGCTATGCATAAAAAAGATATTTACAACCAAAGTCGGATGAATGGTTCTTTGTATGTTATTTTGAATAACCGTTAAGTATTCCTCCATAACACCGAAGACAAAAGTGTTTGTCGCTTAGAACATCAAGTTTCTTTGAGAAGGAATTTTCCGTGAAAAGTTAAGTGGGAGGACAATAGAACTTTGATAAGGTTAAAAGAACATTAGCTATATGTGAAAAGTTGCACAGTGCCGAAAAGTGTTCCAGAGGCAGCAACAACGCTCATGGCTCATGTACCTCAAAGGTTGTGGACACGGAGATCTAAGTTCCTATTGAACAAAGTAGGTCGGATAAACAATCAAATACCAAGATTTGAGGTTTGAATCATTATTTGACAATAATGAACCGCCTACATGCAAGGAAGCAATGATGGGCCCTGACTCCATCAAATGGCTTGAAGCCAATAATCCGTGATAGTTCCATACACGAGAAATCAAGCTTTGAACTTGAAAGACCCTCTGAAAAGGTGTAAGACCTTACAGTCGTGTTTGGATCTATAAAGAAATAGACATGGATGTTTCATATCTATGAAATTGTCGACATGTTGGGAAAGAGTTCACAACAATGTTCAAAGAGTTGACTATGACAAGATCAGAGGTTATGATCGTCGGTATCTCTGCATACCTAGTTCAACCTCGTTACTGATAAGTACTCTTTTCTCGTTCCCGTGATATGTGATCCCTTGTGAGCCAGTCACATGCTTGCAAGCTAATTGGATGACATTTCACCGAGAGGGCCCAGAGTATATCTATCCGTCATATGGATGGACAAATCCCACTCTTGATCCATGTGTTTCAACTAATACTTTCCGAACACTCAATGCCACCTTTATAGCCACCCAGTCACGGTGTGGTGTTTGATGTCATCAAAGCATCCATCCGGTAAAGGTGATATGCATGATCTCATGGTCGAAGGAATTAGATTACTATGTATCAGAAAGCATATAGCAATTGAACTATTAAAATGACTTGATCTTTATGCTACGCTTATCTATAGGAGTATGTCCACCATATCATTCTCCTAACGATATGATCTTGTTGTTAATAACATCTCAATGTTCATGATAGGGAAACCACAATCATCTATTAACCAACAAGCTAGTATTATATATAGAGGCTTTACTAGGGACTTCAAATTAAGTTTACAAATCACACAGGTATCAATGTTTCCTTGTTAATACTATTATAGCATGAATGTAAACATTTATCATAAACACAGAGATATAATAATAACTACATTTATTATTGCCTCTAGGGCATATCTCCAACAGTCTCCCACTTGCACTAGAGTCATCTAATCTAGATTACATGGTAATATACCGAACACCCATGGCAGTTTGGTGCTGGTCATGTTTTGCCCTCGGGAGAGGTTTAGTCAACGGATCCGCCACATTCAGATCTATGTGTACTTTGCAAATCTTTATATCCCCATCTTGGATATGTTCTCGAATAGCATGAAAACGTAGCTTGATGTGTTTCATCTTCTTGTGTGACCTTGGTTCTTGCGCATTGGCTATGGCGCCCATGTTATCACAGTAGATAGACATTGGGTCCAGCGCACTAGGAACCACACCCAGCTCTGTAATGAACTCTTTCATCCATATCGCTTCTTGTGAAGCCTTCGAAGCAGCCATGTATTCTGATTCAGTTGAAGATCTCGCCACAACGCTTTGCACTCCTCCAACTAATCTGCTGCACCATTCAAAATAAATCATTATCCAGTTGTGATTTAGAATCATCCGATCGGTGTTCCAACTAGCATCGGTGTAACCATTAACAACGAGTTGTTCATCACCTCCATAAGAAAGAACCATATCCTTAGTTCTTCTCAAGTACTTAAGGATGTTTTTGATCATGTCCAATGATCCACTCTGGATCACTTTGATATCTGCTAGTTAAACTAACAAAGATATGTAATGTCGGGTCTAGTACATAGCATGGCATACATTAGATATCCTATGGCTGAGGCATAGGAGTCTTACTCATCCTTTCTCTATCTTACGCCGATGTCGGACTTTGAGTTTTACTCAAGGTCGTATTGACAACATGGGCAAGAACCCTTTCTTGCTATCTTCCATTCCAAACCTCTTTAGAACCTTGTCCAAATATGTACTTTGTGACAATGATATTTTGGCGTTCGATCTATCTCTATAAATCTTTATGCCTAATATGTAAGTCGCTTCGCCAAGATCCTTCATTGAAAACTATTATTCAAATATTCCTTGACACTATTAAGAAGGTCTACATCATTCCCAATCAACAATATGTCATCCACATACAGATTAAGAATGCTACTGAGCTCCCACTCACTTTCTTGTAAATACAAGCTTCTCCATAAGTTTGTATAAAACCAAAACTTTTGATTACCTTATCAAAACGTTGATTCCAACTTCGGGATGCTTGCTTCAATCCATAGATGGACCGTTGAAGTTTGCATACCTTGTTAGCATCTTTAGGATCGACAAAACCTTTGGGTTGCATCATATACAACTCTTCATCAATGTCTCCATTGAGGAATGCTGTTTTGACATCCATCTGCCATATCTCATAATCATAATATGCAGCGATTGCTAACATAATCCTCACAGATTTTAGCTTCGCTACTGGTGAGAAAGTCTCATCGTAGTCAACTCCTTGAATTTGTCGAAACCCTTTTGCGACAAGTCGAGCTTTATGGACAGTAACATTACCATCAGCATCTGTTTTCTTCTTGAAAATCCATTTGTTCTCGACAGCCTTCCGGCCATCCGGTAAGTCCACCAAAGTCCATACTTCGTTTTCGTACATTGATCCAATATCGGATTTCATGGCTTCTTGCCATTTATTGGAATCTGGGCTCATCATCGCTTCCTCATATGTCTCAGGGTCATCGGTGTTGTCCACCAACATGACACTCATAACGGGATCATACCAATCTGGAGTGGTACGAGTTCTCGTTGACCTGTGAGGCTCTGTAGCAACTTCAACCGAAGTTTCATGCTCATCATCATTAGATTCCTCTCTTATTGGTGTAGGCACCACAGGAACTTCTTCCGGTGCTGCGCTACTCGCAATTTCGAGAGAAGGTTTGACAACCTCGTCGAGTTCTACTTTCCTTCGAGTCACTTCTTTCGAGAGAAATTCCTTCTCTAGAAAGGATCCATTCTTGGCAACGAAGATTTTTCCTTTGGATCTATGATAGAAGGTATACCCAATAGTTTCCTTTGGGTATCCTATGAAGACGCATTTTTCCGCTTTGGGTTCAAGCTTGTCCGGCTGTAACTTCTTTACATAGGCTTCGCATCCCCAAACTTTAAGGAACGACAATCTAGGTTTCTTCCCAAACCATAATTCATACGGTGTCGTTCAACGGATTTAGACGGTGCCCTATTTAAAGTGAATGCGGTTGTTTCTAATGCATAACCCCAAAATGATAGCGGTAAATCTGTAAGTGACATCATAGAATGAACCATATCTAAGAGAGTTCGATTACGACGTTCGGACACACCATTACGCTGTGGTGTTCCCGGCGGTGTCAACTGCGAAAGTATTCCGCATTTCTTCAAATTCTCGCCAAACTCGTAACTTAGATATTCACCTCCACGATCAGAACGTAGAAATTTAATCTTATTGTTATGTTGATTCTCTACCTCACTTTGAAATTCCTTAAACTTCTCGAAAGTTTCGGACTTATGTTTCATGAAATAGATATACCCATATCTACTCAAGTCATCCATGAAGGTAAGAACATAACGATAACCACCGCGCGATGCTACACTCAATTGGACCACACACATCGGTATGTATGATTTCCAATAAGTCCGTGGGCTTATAGCTCCTATCTGACGTCTTTTACATGGAATTGGAAAGCGACATCGTTGAAAAGAATAGCTCGTCGACGGTTGTGAGGCAGCTAATATCCTGTGGTCACACGCCTTAAAGCGGTCGTAAGGACACATTTAACTTTGTTCCAATATTAGGGTTAAGCCAAACCGGTTGGTTGGGACAGCCAGTCAAGCAGTCAAACCAACCGCTTCCGAGAGCGCGTAACACATTGTAGCTTCCCGATGGCGGCGGGACCTCACCCATCGTTCGGCACGGTGGCACGGAAATTAATTTAGGGGCGGCACTTTCGGCGACGAAGGTGGTGAGTGCCATTTGAAAGCTAATTCCTCTCTCATTCTTCTCAATTCGAGATCCGAGTGTGCCCATTGATGCTAGATTGTGGAGGCGAGGGTGTCTTTGCAGGTGAGGAAAGCGATATGGAGCATGGAGAGGGACTTCTAATCGGTATATCCGTATCTCTGCACTTAATTTCTCTAAGGTTGAGCTCTTTGTTAAACCGCTAGCTCACGGTGCCCGCCAAACAGGGAGACGATGTTGCGCCAAACCTTCAATTCGCATCAATTTCTTTCCTCTAGGGCTGTTTTAGTTGATGGCAGACGCAGATCATTGAGAGAGACACGGTTGTTAAATGGGAGGTGGAATTAGAACATGTTGATCCCCAAGAGCTAATAAACATGGGAGAGGAGGCGATAAGGAAAATGGTGGAAAAATTGGGGATAGTGTGGTTTGGGGGCGAGCAAGAAGTTTCTTTGTTACGATTTGATGATTGCAAATGTGACTATGTTAGGGTTGAGACAGGGAACATATAGTTGATGAAATCGATGAGCTAAACGGTTGGACAAGCAAAACTGTTCTTTTAGCAGAGCTCATTGATCCGAAACGATTCGAGGGTTGGATATGTGGCCTCGAAGCTGCTCGGATGGTCGAGGATGATTGGGCTGCACAAAGGCAAGTAATGCCTATACTTACCGAGTTGGAAGTGTTATGATGGAGGATGATGATGCTAATGCACAAGGGAGGCTGCAGATGGTAATGCACAAAGGATTGTAATCATGATTGGAATTCGGTTGAGATACATGACCGCACCGATTTGGTCATTGCACCAATAGATGACATTGAAATGGCAAAGCTTTTGGCATTCCTATAGATGACAGAGACAAGGAGAAGAAGAGGATGAAGCGCAAATGATGGTGACAACCATTTAAGAGATGAAGAGGCGATATAGATCTAGAGTTGTTGGAAAATGTCAGCTCATGTAGATGATGCACATGATGATGAGCTAGTGATTTATGACAAAGAGGACCCATTTATTGAAGTTGGGAGATTGTTTCCAAGCATGGATGAATTCAGGATGTGTTTCAGACATATGCAATCAACGTGAGTTTGCTACCAAGACTATGTGGATCGATAAAAGAAGTTCTATGCAAAATGCATAGGTTATGATGGTGGTGCCAAGCCTTGCAAGTGGTATATATCTGCTAGACGCCAACGATGGAAGGACAATAAGAGTGAATCAAATTCCAAAACCTCATACTTGCATTACAAGTTCTCAAACAGTTACAAAGATGACATCACAATTATGGGTTGCGAAAGATCAAGCCCATTTTAGCCACAACACCAAACAAAGACCGCAAAGAGACTGAAAATAGACTTGGAAAAGCAAGACCCCATTAAGTGAATTATACTACGATGTGGAAGGCAAAGCAAAGGGAAATGAAAGAGCTATATGGTGATTGGGCAAATACCTTTCAATGCTTTATAACTTCAAAGCAGTAGAGAAGAGGTCACTGGCAAGATTGTGGAGATAGATCGAGGTAACAGCTGATGGGAAAGTCTTCTTCTCTAAATTCTTCATGGCTTTAAAGCCTTGCATCGATGGCTTCAAAGCAGGGTGCCGTCCATATTTGAGTATAGACTCATCTTTCTTGACTGGAAAGTGGAATGGTCAACTAGAAGCATGCAATGCTTTAGATGGACACAATTGGATGTTCCCTGTAGCTATTGGCATGTTTCAGTCTGAGACAGAGGCATCATGGACATGGTTCATGATGCAGTTGAAAAGATGCATAGGGCCAGTCTCTCCATTGGCAGTGCACACAGATGCATGTAAAGGTTTAGAAAATGCAGTGAAGATTGTTTTCCCTCATGCTGAGCAGAGGGAGTGCTTCGGCCATATGTGGATGAATTTGATCAAAAAATTCAGAGGAGATGATTTTGGACGCATGTGGCCAGCAGCAAGATCTTACACCAGGCAGACACATTCATATCACCTTGAGAAGATTAAGGCGGCATGCTCTGAGGAGGATAGGGTCAAGTTTTGTACATGGTTGGAAACCTACCATTCTCTTTTATGGTACAGGTCTGGTTTAATCGCCATCAAATGTGATCATATCAACAATAATTTGGCGTAAAGTTTCAACAACAAAGTGAAGGAGTTAAAAGACTTGCCTCCATGACATGGTTGACAGATCAGGATCATGATCATGAGGTTGTGGGAATTGAGAAGAAGGCTTGGTGATGTTCTTCAAGGAGATAAGCTTCGATGTTGTGCAACAGTGGTCAATAGGAGCGAAATCTTGCACATTTGCGTGTTGAGAAATCCTCATTGTGGGGTCAAGTCGAGATACAAAGACTGGCAGAGGCATGTTGTTGACACTCAATTGCATGAATGCACATGCCTTGAGTGGCAACACACTTGGAAGCCTTGTGAGCATGCCATACTTTTCTTGGCCTCCAAACACAAGCTAAATATGCACCCATATTTGCATGAGTATTATTCTGTAGCAAAATTCAAGGTTGCATATGGAACACTAATTCCAAAGACTTACAGATCAAGATCGGTGGCTGAAGTGGACATTCTCCTTGTGTCCTCCTTTGATGAAAAGAAAGGTCGGTGCCCAAGCAGTAGTAGATTCAAGGCTTGGTTTGAGAAAGGTGGGAGCAGCAAGAAGGGAAAGAAAGATGCCAAGCCAAAAGGGCCCAAAAGGTAACAAGAATAGATGCAAACTGTGAAGAACTTGGACACCTAGCTTTTCTACCAAGTGCGTATACACCGCTGAAAAGCCAAAGTATGTTCATCCAAAATCTATCCCATTTCTTGTTGATGATTTTTCTCCCCATTAACTTGCTTGTTTTAGGAGGAAGCGTGGAGAAAAGGCCCACCTCTTGTTGTTGACGAATGCTGGCCAAGGAAAAGGGCAAGAATCAATGGACAAAGAAAGAAGAGAACTAACCAGATCATGTTTGGTGTCACGAGGTGCAACTGAACTTGTTTTGGAGGATGATGTGCAAACTATTGAGGCTTTAGGGCACACCGCTTCGATTTGGAAGCTCGGTGCAAAATGAGGGGCAAAATGAGCCTGTTGTTGAGGCTCGTGCAAAATGAGCCTGTTGTTGAGGCTCGTGCAAAATGAGCTCTGTGTTGAGGCTCGTGCAACTGACCAAGTTGTTGAGGCTCTGGTGCAAACTGACCATGTTGTTGAGGCTCTGGTGCAAAGTGACCATGTTGATGAGGCTCTGGATCATGATCATGAGGTTGTTGAGGAGGTGCAGGAGGTGAAGGAGACTCTTGGACGTGCTGTGGGGAGGCCAGATGGTAATGGTAAAAAAAAGAAGAGCATAAACCTATTGTGTGGTGTGAAACTTGTGAAGGAGAAGAAAACGAGGGGTAAGAAGAGCCAAAAGAAATAGACATTTGTTATTGTAAACATTTGTTATTGTTATAAACATTTGACACTTGTTGTTGTAATAATTTGGCGCTTGTTGTTGTAAACATTTGTTATTATAATAATTTGTCACTTGTTGATAATTTGGACAAAATTCAAATATGATGGTAAATTTGAATTTCAACATATGTAGCTATGTCACTTTTCTATGTTTGTATGAGCTTCCAACGTTTTTCTCATATGTACAATACAACTCATCCTCACCCTGATCCCTTTTGTGAAGTACAACTCACCCTCACCCAAAATGGGGTAGAAATGGGCTCCAAAGCTAGGGTAAACCACCCCATTTCTAAGAAAGTTTTTTCACCATTTCTAAAACCAAGTTAGATATTTTTCCTCGTAACTATGTCACATAACATGACACCATGCAAAGGTTTTGTATTTTTTGATTTTTTGAATTAGTTATGCACATTTGAATGTCTCGTCAAACTTGAAGGGTTTTCATAAATATTCTTAGCTAGGGGTGAGGCTCGAAAAACTAGCATTGGATCTCTGATGAAATAGCATGTTGTGAACCTAAAATTATTTTTACAAAAATCATCAAGATGGAATCATGTACCGTAGTTCATATCTTACCCACTTCCACCGATTCAGGATTTGTCTTTTCACCGGGATATAATAAAAGGTTTGAGATACTCAAGTTGGGAAATTGTACATTCTAGGTGGTCTAGTATTTTTGAAAAATAGGATGTTACCATTTTGAAACTTCAATTTGGTGGTTGCTTCACAAATCCCCTCTTTCAAGACTTTAAAATAGAAAATGATTTTCTGTGTGTCGAAAAGGAAAACTTTGTGCTACAACATTGTTAGTCATCCCATTATAGACATGCATGCCAAATATGGGCACATTATCACAAACTATGCCTTGATTCTAGCCATATCATTGGTCATTTGACCCGAAAGCTAGAAAACCCTGAGGAGATAGGTCATTTTGTGAAGGGTTTTTTGAAATATGCTCCATAGACCACGTCTCATCTTTTTCCTCTCAACTATGTCACATAGCATGACACCGTGCGAATTTTTTGGATTTTTTTGATTTTTTTTTGAATTAGTTATGCACATTTGAATGTTTGGTCAAACTTGTGAAACCCCGCTGATCGCATCCTAAACCCCGCTAACCCTAAGGCCGAATGAGGACCGAGATCTAACCCTAGCGCGACATCGTGGCCGTCCGATCGCTGCGTCTTCTAGAAGGATTCCGCGGTGGCTCGGGGCGATCCGTGGAAGGGCTTGTTCGCAACCCGATTGGTTGGCGTCTCTTAGAAGGATTTTGTGGCTAGCTCTTGGCGATCCGTGGGATGGATGATTCGGAATGATTGGCTTCATCGCTTTTACGTGCAACAGCGTGGCATGCGTGCGAGCATTTGACCGAAGCGTGGCATGCGAAAAGGCTTGTTGGGCGGGCTGCACCATGCATGCAGCTGCCCCTAGCATCGCAGTCTAGCTATTTTACGTGCAATAGCGCTGCAGCGTATTTACTCCCTCCGTCGCATTAAATAAGTGTACGTATAACAACTTTCTTCAGTCAAACTTAATCCCCTCAGGTTCATTGTAATAAATGAGACTTTGCATGATACCACATCTATGTTATTTTGCACTATGTAGTAGTAACTTAGACTAGTAACATATGCATGATACTGTTGGAATTATGCCCTAGAGGCAATAATAAAGATGTTATTATTATAATTCTTGTTCATGATAAAGTTTATATTCCATGCTAGAATTGTATTAAGCGGAAACTTTAATACTTGTGTGGTTTGTGAACAACACCGTGTCCCTAGTACGCCTCTATGGACTAGCTCATTGATCAATGATGGTTAAGGTTTCCTAACCATAGACATGAGTTGTCAATTGATAATGAGATCATATCATTGGGAGAATGATATGGTGGATAGACCCAAACAAAGCGAGCAATTAGATCGTGTCATCGTGTTCGTCTTCGAAGCTTTTCCTATGTCAAATATTGTATTCCTTAGACCATGAGATAATGCAACTCCCTGGTATCGGAAGAAAGCTTTGAGGTCATCAAACGTCATCCTATGAGAGGGTGATCATAAAGGTGTCTCAGGTGATCGGAAAGTATCTGTTGGGTTGTATGTATCGAGATGGAATTTGTCCCTCCCAAGTCGGAGAGATATACTTGCCCACTCGTAATCGATATCAACACCGCTTGCAAGCATGTGGTTAAGGAGTTAATCACAAAGTGATATCGGATTACGGAACGAGTAAAGTACTTGCTGTGGACGAGATTGAACTAGGTATGACGGCACCGACGATCGAATCTCGGGCAAGTAAAAAATATCGCGAGACGAGGGAATATATATGGGATTGATTGAATCTCGGCATCGTGGTTCATCCGATATGATCATCGATGAATGTGTGGAGTCAATATGGGTGCCTGCACTCACCGTTGATTATTGATAGAAGATCATGTCTGCATATTCTCGAACCCGCAGAGTCACACACTTAACGTATCTTGACGCTAGGATAGATTGGATAATTGGTTTATGAATTTTTGTTCGGAGTCTCGGATGGGATCCGGGATATCACGAGAGGTTCCGGAATGGTCCGGAGAATAAGATTCATATAAGGCAGTGCAGTTTTTGGAGTTCGGAATTGTTCCGGGTTAATAGGTATTGTACCGGAAGCTTCTAGAACCTTCCAGAAGGGGACCAACGTGGCCCCACCTTCCGGGAGGGGGCATGGGCCTATGAGGGAGTGTCCTGGCCGCATTGGGCTAGGGGCACAAAGCCCCATAGGGCCCAGCCGATCCTAGATAAGTTTAAACTCGTTTAAACTAGAGATAGGATTTCTAGATAAGGGGGAGTTTAAATCGTTTAAACTAGAGATAGGATTTCTAGATAAGGGAGAGTTTAAATTGTTTAAACTAGAGATAGGCTTGGAGGAGGGGCAAGGGCTGGCCGCCCCCTCTATATATAGAGGGGTGGTGCGCCCCCTCACCCCTACCACACACCTTCCTCCAAGCCCTGGCTGCCTTGCTACCTTCCTCTCTCCCGATCCTGCTTGTAGGCGGCCCCAGCAGAAATTCTCCACCATATACACCACGCCGTGTTGTAGATCCAATCTATCTCCACCATACTCGCTGGTCCGAGGAAGGAGGAGACGCCGAGGTGCTGCGTGTGCATCTCACGGAGGCACCGCCACTTGTGGTGCTAGATCGGATCGGATCGCGAGGAGGAGAAGCGACGACTACATCACCCACGTTCCGACGAACGCTCATCGCGTAATCTTCAAGGGTATGAAGATCTAATCCAATCTCTCTCGTTGTTTGCATCTCCTAGATTAGATCTTGGCTTTCCTCTGTCGCTCAAGTAGAAAATTTTGATTTACTATGCCGCCAAACCCTTCAAAGGGTATCGAGCTAGATCTATGCGTAGATGTGTTTCACGAGTAGAACGCAACATGGTTGTTGCGGGCGTTGATGTTTTTTGATGCAAGCCTCTTGTTTGTGTTCTTCTTATGACGCGGGATAGTGAGATTGAAGCGGTCCAGGCCAACCTTACGCGACGTCATTCGCGAGACCGGCTCCGCACTTGACGTGTGGCTTGTTCCATACATGCGGCTAGTGGATGTCAGTTTCTCTCACTATAGTTGTCATGGGATTAACACCGGAGTTTGGCAACCATAATATCACCGTTGTGGCTTTCCGTAGGTAAGAATCGTTCTTAGCATCTACTCCCATATAAGCCACGTAAAACATGCAACAACAAAGTAGAGGCGTCTAACTTGTTTTTGCAGGGAGTGTTTTCTGTGATATGGTATGGCCCAAGATGTGATGTGTATATTGTATGCGATGATCATGTTTTTTAATGTTTCACGACTTGCATGTCGATGAGTACACAACCGGCAGGAGCCATATGGTTGTCTTTATAATTGTGTATGACCTGCGAGTCAACTTCTTATACGCCATGTAATAGCTTTACTTTATCGCTAAGTAGTTAGCAATAGTTGTAGTTGCTATTCGTGGTGGAGGCAATCATGGTGGAGTGATGGAGATCATGCCGGAACGCACAAGATGGAGATCATTGCGAAGATTGGCTATACCATGTCACATAAAGTTATATGCATGTGATGTTTATCCCTTTATGTATCTTATTATGCTTAGATCGCAAGGTAGCATTATAAGATGATTCCTCACTTAAAGATCAAGATAAAAACTATGTTCTCCCCAAGTATGCACCGCTATGAAGTTCGTGTGTCCAAGCATCACGTGATGATCGGGTGCTATAGACTCTACGCTCACATACAACGGGTGCAAGCCAGTTTTGCACACGCGGAAATACTTGGGTCTAGCTTGACGAGCCTAGCATGTACAGACATGGCCTCGGAACACAAGAACCGAAAGGTTAAGCATGAGTCATATGAATGATATGATCGACACTTCGTTGTCCACCATTGAAACCACATCTCTTCTCGTGATGATCGGATTAGGTGTGGTGAATTTGGATCGTGTTCACTAAACAACTTGAGGGATGTTGAATTTAGTGGGAGTTCATCTAGTAATTTGATTAAGTTGAACTATTTATCATGAACATAGTCTAAATTGTACTTGCAAATACTGTAGATCCAATGGCCAAGTCCAACTTCAATGTTTTTTCTGAGAAAGAAAAGCTTAGAAACAATGGGTCTAACTTCACCAACTGGTTCCGCAATCTAAGAATCATTCTGTCTGGCGGACAAAAGGACTATGTCCTTGAGAAAGCGTTAGGTAACCCTCAATTGCAATCGCTACCGATGAGAAAGCTGTCTATCATCAAGAAAGATGATTATGGTGTGATTAAGAGCACCATGTTGTTTGCTATGGAACCGAGCTTCAAAATCGTTTGAAACCTATCCCGGCCCTTTGAGATTCTCGAGGAGCCGAAACCATGTTTCACTCAAGCCCGCTCGAGAGATATGAGATCTCTGAGAAGTTCTTTAACTGCAAGATGGAGGAAGGGAGTTCCGTTAGTGAGCACGCCATACAGATGTCGGGCTACACTCAACGCCTTGAGCAACTGGAATGCACGATTCAGAGGAGCTCAAGATTGACAGGGTTCTGCAATCACTCCCTCCCAGCTACAAAAGTTTTGTAGTGACTCATAATCGATTGGTTCCATCGATACGATCATCGAGCTCTTCGCAGTCAAGGCTGCGGAAGTGGACATCAAGAAGGATAATCATGTGTTGATGGTCAACAAGCCCTCCTTTAAGAAAGGTAAGGAGCAAAGAAGCCCTTCAAGAAGGGCGGCAAAGCGCAATGCCCCTTGAGAAGAAGCTCAGTCCGGTCCTAAGCCGACAGAGTGCTTCTATTGCAAGGACAGGGTCCTTGAAGCAATGCTCAAGTACTTAGCGGACAAGAAGGCTGTCACCATCAAAGGTATATTTGATATACATGTTATTGATGTTTTCCTTACTAGCCCTCGTTGTAGTGCCCGGTATTTGATACGGTTCGGGCTAATATTTGTAACTCAAACAGAGCTACGGAATAGACGGCTTTGCGAGGGATGAGGTGACGATGCGTGTTGGCAACGGATCAAGAGTTGATGTGATGGTCGTCGACACACTCTCCTTAGTTTTACCTTCGGGATTAGTTTTAAACCTTAATAAGTGTTATTATGTGCCTGCGTTGAGCATGAGCATTATTTCTGGATCGTGTTTATTGCAAGACGGTTATTCATTTAAATCGGAGAATAATGGTTGTTCTATTTATATGAGTAACATCTTTATGGTCATGCACCTCTTGTGAATGGTTTATTTCTTCTAAATCTAAAGGGATGAAACACACATCCATAACATTGAGGCTAAGAGATGCAAAGTAGATAGTGATAATACTACTTATTTGTGGCATCATCGTCTAGGTCATATTGGTGTAAAGCGCATGAAGAAACTCCATTCGATGGACTTTTGGAGTCTCTTGATTTTGAATCATTTGACACATCGAACCATGCCTCATGGGCAAGATGATCAAAACCCGTTCTCGGTATGATGGAGCGAGCAACGGACTTGTTGGAAATCATACATACCGATGTATGCGGACGATGAGTGTTTTCGCCGGTGGATATCGCTATTTTCTCACTTTTACCGATGACTTAAGTAGATATGGGTATATCTATTTAATGAAACATAAATCTGAAACATTTGAAAAGTTCAAGGAATTTCGAATGAAGTGGAGAACCATCGTAATGTAAAGATTAAGTTTCTACGATCCGATCGTAGGCGAATATTTGAGTTATGATTTTCTCACGCATCTTAAAGCAAGTGGAATCGTTTCACAACTCACGCCACCCGAACACCACAAGTAAATGGTGTGTCGAGCAGAATCGAACCCTATTAGATATGGTCCGATCAATGATGTATCTTACTGATTTGCCGTTATCATTTTGGGGTTATGCATTAGAAACCGCTGCATTCACTTTAAATAGGGCTCCATCTAAATCCGTTGAGACGACACCGTATGAACTGTGGTTTGGTGCTAAACCTAAGTTGTCGTTTCTTAAAGTTTGGGGATGCGAAGCTTACGTCAAGAAGTTGATGCCGGACAAGATCGAACCCAAAGCGGATAAATGCGTCTTCATAGGATACCCTAAGGAAACCATTGTGTATACCTTCTATCACAGAACCGAAGGCAAAGTGTTTGTCGCAAAGAACGGTTCCTTTCTTGAGAAGGAGTTTCTCTCAAAAGAAGTGAGTGGGAGGAAAGTAGAGCTAGACGAGGTTATTGAACCTTCTCTTGAATTGGAGAGTAGCTCAGCACCTGCAATTGTTCCAGTGCCGCCTGCACCAACAATAGAGGAAGCTAATGACAAGGATCATGAAGCTTCGGACGATGTCGCTCGAACGTCGCAGTCGACAAGGTCGCGTGCCCTCCCGAGTGGTACGGCAACTCCTTTGACTGCCTTGTTGGTAGAAGACGGTGAACCTACAAACTATGAGGAAGCGATGATCCCAAACTACGAGAAATGGTCGAAGCCATGAACCGAATTGGGATCCATGAGCGAAAACCAAGTATGGACTTTGGTGGATCCTCCTAGCGACCGAAAGGCCGTTGAGTGCAAATGGATATTCAAGAAGAAAACGGACGCGATGGTAATGTTACCGTCTATAGCACGGCTTGTCGCAAAGGTTTTCGACAAGTTCAAGGTGTTGACTACGATGAGACTTTCTCTCCGTAGCGATGTTTAAGTCCATTCGGATTTTATTAGCAATTGCTGCGTTTCATGATTATGAAATATGGCGATGGATGTCAAGATCGCTTTCCTCAATGGGAACATTGATGAAGAGTTGTATATGATGCAACCCAAGGTTTTGTCGATCCTAAGGATGTCGATAAAGTATGCAAACTTCAGCTCCATTTATGGATCAAGCAAGCATCTCGGAGTTGGAACCTTCGTTTTGATCAAGTGATCAAGAGCTTTGGATTTGTTCCAAATTGCTACAAGCTTGTATCTACAAGAAAGTGAGTGGGAGCTCGGTGATGTTTACGGTACTATATGTGGATGACATATTGATTATCGGAAATGACATCAACATGCTTAACGATGTGAAGAGTTATTTGAACAAGTGTTTTCAATGAAAGACCTAGGTGAAGTGCTTATATATTGGGCATCAAGATCTATAGAGATAGACAAAGACGCCGATAGCTTTAAGCCGAGTACATACCTAGACAAAGTTCAAAAGGTTCGTAATGGATAAGGCAAAGAAAGGTTCAAAGGCCTATGTTGTCGTAAGATATTGAGCAAGGCTCGTCCAGCCACGGTAAATGATAGGGAAGCTATGAGCAAAGTGCCTTATGCCTCGCCATAGCTTCCATCATGTATGCCATGTGTACTAGACCGGATGTGTCCAATGCTCTTAGTTCGACGAGCGGATATCAAAGTGATCCAGAGTGGAACATGGACAGCCGTGAAGAACATACTAAAGTACCGAATAGAACTAAAGAAATGTTCTTAGTCTATGGGGTGATGAACAACTTGTCGTAAAGGTTACGCCGATGCTAGTTTTACACCGACAAGGATGATTCTAAATCTCGCACGGATACGCTTATATTTTGAATGGAGGAGCTGAGTCGGAGAAGCTGCAAAAGCGTGATCGGGATCTACTGAGAAGCGGAATACATGGTCGCAGAAGGCCAAGTGAAGGAGTTTGGATCGAAACTTCATCATCGAGCTTGGCGTGGTTCCAAGTGCATTGGACCCACCGGAGATATTTTGTGACAACATCGGCGCCATAGCACTCGCTAAGGAACCAAGATATCATCCAAAGACCAAGCATATCAACCGCAAGTTTCATATAATCCGAGATTATATAGCGTATGGAGATCAAGATTAGCAAAGTACATACGGATCCGAATGTCGCAGATCCATTGACTAAACCTCTTCCACGTAAAACATGATCAACACCTCAATGCCATGGGTGTGAGATTGTTGCCAGATGTAAACTAGATTATTGACTATAGTGCAATTGGGATACTGTGTTAATTAGGCCCTAGAGGAAATAATAAAGATGTTATTATTATAATTCTTGTTCATGATAAAGTTTATATTCCATGTTAGAATTGTATTAAGCGGAAACTTTAATACTTGTGTGGTTTGTGAACAACACCGTGTCCCTAGTACGCCTCTATGGACTAGCTCATTGATCAATGATGGTTAAGGTTTACTAACCATAGACATGAGTTGTCAATTGATAATGAGATCATATCATTGGGAGAATGATATGGTGGATAGACCCAAACAAAGCAGAGCAATTAGATCGTGTCATCGTGTTCGTCTTTGCGAAGCTTTTCCTATGTCAAATATTGTATTCCTTAGACCATGAGATAATGCAACTCCCTGGTATCAGAAGAAAGCTTTGAGGTCATCAAACATCATCCTATGAGAGGGTGATCATAAAGGTGTCTCTCAGGTGATAGAAAAGTATCTGTTGGGTTTTATGTATCGAGATGGAATTTGTCCCTCCCAAGTCGGAGAGATATACTTCGGGCCCACTCGGTAATCGATATCAACACCGCTTGCAAGCATGTGGTTAAGGAGTTAATCACAAAGTGATATCGGATTACGGAACAAGTAAAGTACTTGCTGTGAACAAGATTGAATTAGGTATGACGCATCGACGATCGAATCTCGGCAAGTAAAATATCGCGAGACGAAGGGAATATATATATGGGATTGATTGAATCTCGCATCGTGGTTCATCCGATATGATCATTGATGAATGTGGAGTCAATATGGGTGCCTGCACTCATTGTTGATTATTGATAGAAGATCATGTTCGATATTCTCGAACCCGCAGGCCACACACTTAACGATCTCGACGCTAGGATAGATTGGATAATTGGTTTATGAATTTTTGTTCGAGTCGGATGGGATCCGGATATCACGAGAGGTTCCGAATGGTCCGAGAATAAGATTCATATAAGGCAGGCAGTTTTTGGAGTTCGAATTGTTCCGGTTAATAGGTATTGTACCGAAGCTTCTAGAACCTTCCGTAAGAGGACCAACGTGGCCCCACCTTCCGGAGGGGGCATGGGCCTATGAGGGAGTGTCCTGGCCGCATTGGGACAGGGCACAAAGCCCCATAGGGCCCAGCCGATCCTAGATAAGTTTAAACTCGCTTAAACTAGAGATAGATTTCTAGATAAGGGAGAGTTTAAATCGCTTAAACTAGAGATAGGATTTCTAGATAAGGGAGAGTTTAAATTGTTTAAACTAGAGATAGGCTTGGAGGAGGGGCAAGGGCTGGCCGCCCCTCTATATATAGAGGCGCAGCGCCTCCCTACCACACACCTTCCTCCAAGCCCAGCTGCCTTGCTACCTTCCTCTCTCCTCCCGACTGTTTGTAGGCGAAGTCCTGCAAAAATTCTCCACCATATACACCACGTCGTGTTGTAGATCCAATCTATCTCCACCATACTCGCTGGTCCGAGGAAGGAGGAGACGCCGAGGTGCTGCATGTGTGCATCTCACGGAGGCACCGCCACTTGTGGTGCTAGATCGGATCGGATCGCGAGGAGGAGAAGGAAAGCACGACTACATCACCCACGCTCGATTTAACGCTCACTGTCTTGAATCTTCAAGGGTATGAAGATCTAATCCAATCTCTCTCGTTGTTTGCATCTCCTAGATTAGATCTTGGCTTTCCTCTGCTCGCCTCCAGAAAATTTTTATTTACTATGCCGCGAAACCCTTCAGATACCACATCACCCCTATGTATAAGGTGGAACCTTTGCTAGGAGATGACCCACACAGACAGCTGGAAATACCTATAAGGTCAAGTTCACCATAAACCCACATACACATATGCAGTAAACAAGATGCCAAGAGAGAGAGAGAGAGAGAGTAAATAATTGTATTATTGCTTGTGGGCCCCATATTGTAGGTCACCCTCAGTAAAAAAAATTCTTCTAAAAACCTCCACTATGTATATATGGAGTCATATGGACTACTTTAGCCTTATAGGAGCCTTATATGGGATATATAGATGATGCTCATGCATTGGAAAGAAGTACATTTTGTGGACAAATTTGAAAGCACCTGAAACGTATTATTGTGGACAGGTGAGCGTGCATGTCCTATGACACTAAAATAAAAAAAAATAAAAAAATATCCAATATATACGTATACCCACATCACTATGTATAAGGTGGAACCTTTGCTTTATGAAAATGACCCACACAGCTTGGGAAACCAATAAAGGTCAAGACTTTATATTAAAAGAAAACTACACTAAAAGCAGAGAGAAGAAAGAGAGAGAGAGAAGAAGAGTAAAATAATTGCCATGTGCTTGTGGGCAACCATAGGTCCCAGAGTCTAAAACCCTAATCTTGAAAAATGAATATGTATATGACATATGGTGGAGTCATAGTTTTTTATTAGATAGATTTGGGGATGGCCTTATGATTGGAAGCGCATTGAAACGAAGTACATTTTGTGGAAAGTACATTTTTTGTGGACAAATTTTACACTTATTTGTGAATGGGAGTTGTGGAGCCAGGAGAAGTAATATGACCTATGAAAAAATCAAAAAAAAAAAAATACAATACACTCCATTGACCGCTGGACCGAGCGTGGCATGCGAGGACGCTGGCTGGGCTGCACCATGCATGCAGATGTCAAGGGCGGCGGTGCAGGGTTACAGACGTCAGATCCTAGCTATTTTTTTCTCTTCGCATTGATCACGCCCGCTTCACACGCAACGCAGCGCACGTCTCGCCTCGGCGTCGCCAACGCGACGCTGGACCGAGCGTGGCATGCGAGGGCGGCGGGCGGGCTGCACCATGCATGCAGCAGCTGCCTAGCGTCGCAGTAGCTATTTATGCGGCAACAGCGCTTCTATTAAATAAGTATACGTCGAACAACTTTCTTCAGTCAAACTTACTTCCATCTGGTTCATGCGCCATACAAAGAGTCAATATTACTCCCACCGGTTTTTCTTGCGTGTGTAAAAACGAACGAGTACCTTGGTACTAGATTCCTGCATTTATTAGCGAAGTAAATCATGGCCAAATTATATTTTCCCTTTTATTTTTCACTGCCAATGAACAACTACCTTGATGTTTTTTTTCTCTTCGTGATTAATGCGGCATGCATGCATGCAGGGCGGCCGCATCCTAGCTATTTTTTTTCTCTCTTCGCATTGATCACGCCCGCTTCCCACACGCAACCCAACAAGACGCTGTCTCGTCTCGGCTGTTCGCCAACGCGACGCTAGATTCCCACGCCGCCTTCACGCCGCCCTCAATAAATAGGCAAACGCCTTTGCCTCCTCATCTCATCTTGCCCTCATCTCTTAAACCTCGAGCCCGTCCTTTGCCTCCTTCCACCCCCAAACACTCCGACCATGGCGACCTCCCTTCCGCCTCCCTTCCGAATCAAGTAAGCGACGAGGACAACCACCGACCACAAGCAGTGGTGGGATCGGGCGCCCATGCGCTAAGCGTGGCAAGAAGAAGAAGTCCCCGCCCGCCTCGGGGATCAGGCCCCATCCACCAACCCGGAGTCCCCAACCTCCTGGTGGCGACTCCCTCCAAGCCTACCGAAAAGGCGACAAGGAGGATGCAAAGGAGGATGCTATCGCCAGTGGGAGGAGAAGAGCCCGCCGCTTGAAGAAAAGGCGCAGACGCAGAGGAGGAGCAACGGAGGCCAATGGCGGGCCTTCCGGGAGGAGCAGCGGAAGGGACCAGGGAGAGGCTGGCGGCGTGGAATGCGGCTGCACCGGCACCGCCTCCACCGCCGATGGAGTAGGGTATCTAGGGTTAGGGTTTAGGGGCTAGCCCAGGGTTTAGGCGGGGCCCCTATTCCCTTCTATATTATTGTACTTTTTTCTTTTTATTGTAATGTTATCGATCCCCTCTATCTAATATAAGTAATGTTATCCCAATATTATCTATCCCCTTGTTTCATTGTAATCTGTTTTATTGTATTGTCATTTGTCAAAACACCCAAAACAACAAGTGTATAAAACAAAAGACACAAAACAAGTTCATATAATACTGCAATATTTATATATTTACAAGTGTATTAAACAAAAGACACAAAAACAAGTTCATACAACACATGGTTCATTTTCAAATAAGACATTTACATATTTACATAAGTTAACGGAGCGTCCAAGTTATGTTAGTTAAATGGATGTCCTTGGACTTCATTTATATATTTACTTTTGCAAAAAAAAGATTGCAACTCGAGCAACTGATTCTGCAGATCCACACGTCCTAATTTAGATTGTAACATGAGTACCATTTTTTTTGCCCAATCAACATATAGTTACTATTGGGCCTGGATACGTCCATTTTGGCATGGCTAAGTTATATTTGGGCCTGGCCTTTTTCAATCCTTGTTAATTGTTTTTTTACTTTTCAACCCTCCTCCTCGCACACGGCTCCCCACAATCGATAAAAGGAACACCGATAAACCGATTGAAACTAAAGGAACACTGATTTCGAAAACAGAGCAGCTCAAAACTAGCCCGAATTTGTGTTGCATTTTATTCAAGCCAAATACATAGACCATTACATCCATTACAAAGCATCACTCGAACATCACGTTGTTCAATGACTAACGATGAGGAGATAAACTAACTGAGAGAAATTACACAAAAATAAAAAACGGCCATCGATTGTCCCGCTTCAATTCGATGATTTGCCTTAGCTGCTTGTTCATCTTCTTTAGCTCGGCCTTCACTTCCGCATCCACCGTAGTACCAGTGGAAATGGGGTTGCCACATCCCAATTGCTCCACCACGACGGGTTTTCGAGCTCCCGGATGCTACCTCCACCCCAATTCGCTCGATGTACTCATCAAGCCACTCAAAATGCCCACATTTTGGCAGTTCCTGAAATCGCAGAGATGAACCCTAAATCCCAAATTCGATGAAATACATGAAATTTCTAAAGAAAAAGCGAGAAATTGGCGCTCGGAACACTCATATCTCACCTTTCCCGGCTCGGGCTTGCTCTCACACTTCACAAATTCCCGGCCAATGTTGCCGTTCTTGTCGGTGGATGTGACAAGCCGCTTTAGGGGCGCGGTACGGGGGCAATCGGGGCACCTCCTCATCGGCACCGCACCATACCGAGGCCATGAGCGGTGGGAGGAAGCAGAGCTCGACACCCCTCGCCGGCGTTTCCGAACTTGCTCGCCGGAGAAGAAACGGAAGGGGATGAGATGCTGGAACGGTGGCGGGAGTGCTCGGGTGTGGGGACGGATCGGGGCCAACGGCTCTCTTCGACCACAGGGTGGGTCCCACGATATGAGGTGGACATCAGGTGAGTTCCGCGGACGGAGAGGTCAGGTCCCATCGCTCAGCTGATTCGAATTCGTTAACGGTCTCGTGGGGTTAAGTAGAAGTGTCGCATGGGAGCTATTTGCCGCCTCACAAACGTCGCATGCCAGCTATTGTTTGCAACGATGTCGCTTTCCTTCCAATTTCTTTGTCGGCGTGGCAACTTTCTTACCACCCTTCTTGAAGTGTCCCTTCTGCTTAGACTTGCCTTTCTTGAATTTGGTGGTCTTATTGACCAACAACACTTGGTGCTCTTTTTTGATCTCCACTTCTGCAGATTTTAACATAGCAAACAGTTCTGGCAACTGCTTGTTCATGTTCTGCATGTTGTAGTTCATCACAAAGTTCTTGTAACTTGGTGGTAGTGATTGGAGGACACGGTAAATCCCCAAAGCATTAGGAATCACTATACCCAAGCTTTGAAGTTTTTTATGCGCCTGCACATCTTAAGCACATGCTCACCGACGAAGCCCTCTTCCATCTTGCGCTTAAAGAACTTTTCGTAAGCCTCATAGCTTTCAATTGCCGCATGAGTCTCAAAAATCAATTTGAGATCCTCGACAATATCATATGGGTCTGAATTCTCAAACCTTTCTCAAGCTCGATTCTAAACCATACAAGATAGCACATCGAACTATGGAGTACCGATTCTTCGAGCGAGGTAAACATTCTTTACTTCATCGGTAGCATCACCGCAGTGGGTCACCCAATGTGCATCCAGCACATAGGTCAAATTACCAGCTGTGAGGACAATCCTCAAATTGCGGAACCAATCCGCGAAGTTGCTTCCATTGTTTTTCAACTTTTCTTTCTCTAGGAACGCATTAAAATTGATGGTAGGGGCTGCCATTTATCTACAACATATTTGCAATAGTTTAGACTAAGTTTATGACAAATTGAGTTCAAATTAATAATAAAATTAATATAGGTGAACTCCCACTCAAAACAATATCCCTCACATTGTTTTAGTGATCACACGAACCAAATCCACAACATCAACACCGATCATCACGAGATTTGATATAGTTTTAATGGCGAACAATCGACATGTTCATCATATCTACTATATGATTCATGCTTTACCTTTCGGCGATCTGTGTTCCGAGACCATGTCTGTACATGCTAGGCTCGTCAAGATCAAACCTTAGTTTCCGCATGAGCAAATCTGTCTTGCTCACGTTGTATACACTTGCGGAATCTAACACACCCGATCATCATGTGGTGCTTCGAAACAACAAGCTTTAGCAACGGTGCTAACTAAGGGTGAACACTTTATGACTTGAAATTCATGTGCATGAGGGATCATCTTATAATGCTACCGTCGTCTACTAAGCAATACAAGATGCATAAAGGATTAACATCACATGCAATTAAAAATATGTGATATGATATGGCCTTTCTTCTTTGTGCTTCCGATCTCCATCTTCTAGCACGAACATGATCTCCATCATCACGCATTGCATCAAGGTCAATGACGCTTCTCCATGGTTGTCGCCCACCGCTTTAACTATTACAAATACTTTGAATAGACACGGGTCTTAACATAAATTAAAGACAACCATATGGTTCTCGCCGGTTGCCAACTTACAATAAGGAACATTGCATACATCAAATATAATCACAATCATGGCCATATCACATCACAAGACACCCTTGCAAAACAAAGTTAGACGCCTACTTTCTTTGCATATTTTACGTGGTTTGGGGCTTTCAATAAGTGTCGCTCTAACTTACGAACAAGAACCACAACATTGATACTAGTATTGTTGATCACCCGTTGTAAATTGGATCTTAACTATGCTAGGAGAAACAGCACCATAAAGCCACTTATGCAATACAAGTTGCATGTCAAGCGTGGAGCAAGTCTCATGAACGATGTCATGTAAGGTTAGCCCGGGCCGCTTCATCCCAACATACCGCAAGATGCAAAGTACACAAGAAGCAATCGACAATAAAAGCATCAACGCCCACAATGACCATTGTGTTCTACTCGTGCAACAGATCTACATATAGACACGGCTCTGATACCACTGTAGGGTTTCGTAGCATGGAAAACAAAAAGATTCTACCGCATACAAACAAACAAGCCAAGATCTATCTACTAGATTGTAGCAACGAGTCGCTAGAATAACTCACCCTCGAAGATTCCAAAGTGTTTAACGAGAGCGGATTCTCGTGGGTGATGTAGTCGCATTTTCCCGATCTCAAGATCGCGTGAGACGATCCTTCCGGCCATGCTCCTGCAGGCCCCAGAGTCGGTCACACGCTCGTACTGACTCGAAGACCTTCCTATCCCTTGTTCCAAAGCAGGCGGAGGTTGTAGCACTCTCTCGCGATTCCGGCAAAGACAACGGCGTGGTACCAAGTAGAGGAAGATCTCATAGGCTTCGCCTTGCCGGAGCGAGTATGGTGGGCTATGAGAAATCCTCGACGATCTAGGGTTTAGACACTGAGGAAGAGGTTCTAGGGTCATGCTAGGGCTTGGAGGTTCCCAAGTCGGCAAGGAGATCCTAGGGCGGCTAGGGTTAGGGTTTTCGAGGCAAGGGACTTGTGTACTAGGAGGCAGCCCCGCCTCCCTTTATAGGTGGGAGGCGGCCAAGGAGGGAGTCCTCCCCAACTCGGCTTGGAGGTGGGCGGTTGGAGGAGGTAACCTCCCAACTCGTTTCCCACCTCCTCCTCTTTCCAAAACTTGCCGCTTGACTTTCAAACTAGCCGCTTGACTTTTCAAACTAGGATTTGAATAAACCCTTTATTTTGGACAGCGACACCTAGTACATGATGCAATCATTCCAACATGCAATGACATATTCTTGTACCCTTGCCCCCCCCCCCCGGAGTGTCGGACATTTCGTAACCTTCTAGAACATTCCCGATGAAAACACCGGAACCATTCTCCAACTCCGAAACGGGACTTTCCTTATATGAATCTTATTCTCCGACCATTCCGGATCTCCTCGTGATATCCCGAATCCTATTCGAGACTCGAACAACATTCGACTCTTTCTCATCATTCCATAACTACTCAAACAACGTCAATCCTTATGTGTCTCCCTACGGTTCGTGAATTATGTGGACATGATCGAGACACTTCTCGAACAATAACCAATAGAGGAATCAGAATTCATATGGCTCCCACATATTTCTACGATTACTTTGCGATCGAATGAACCACTTACATACGATATCAATTTCCCTTTGTCTCACGATAGTTTACTTATTCGAGGTTATGATCGTCGATCTCTCCATACCTAGTTCAACCTCGTTACCGATAAGTACTCTTTTCGCTCCCATGATATGTGATCCTTGAGCCAAGTAACATGCTTGCAAGCTAATTGGATGACATTTCACCGAGGGCCCAGTATATCTATCCGTCATATGGATGGACAAATCCCACTCTTGATCCATGTGTTTCAACCAATACTTTCCGAACACTCAATGCCACCTTTATAGCCACCCAACACGGTGTGGTGTTTGATGTCATCAAACCATCCATCCGTAAAGGTGATATGCATGATATCATGGTCGGGAATTAGATTACTATGTATCGAAAGCATAGCAATTGAACTATTAAAATGACTTGATCTTTATGCTACGCTTATCTATAGGAGTATGTCCACCATATCATTCTCCTAACGATATGATCTTGTTGTTAATAACATCTCAATGTTCATGATAGGGAAACCACAATCATCTATTAACCAACAAGCTAGTATTATATATAGAGGCTTTACTAGGGACTTCAAATTAAGTTAACAAATCACACAAGTATCAATGTTTCCTTGTTAATACTATTATAGCATGAATGTAAACATTTATCATAAACACAAAGATATAATAATAACTACATTTATTATTGCCTCTAGGTCATATCTCCAACAAACATCGAGTAAGCAAAAGTAAGTGTCTACAACAGAGTAAGACCCTCACTTGAAGTTTTAAGGAAACAGTATGTGGTCACAGAAATGTTGCTCCGTTAGAAACCTTAGAAGGTTATTCGTCGTCTTCTCGGGTTTCTCTGTTAGTGCCTCTATATGTACTTTATCTGAGTCAATAAACCCAACACCATAGACATTTTTTCTTTTACATTCCAACATCTTCATTCTGCATAATAGAGTACAAAACGATATAATGAGGATAATTACATGCAATAAACTGAACAACTCAAAGAACTGAATTCAACAACTTACAGACAATAGCAACTCATGATAGATTTGTCGAGGTCGTAGAAATTGTATAACTGGAAGAGTTATGGAAAATCAACATGGATCTGCCCGGGTCGGAAGTAGTACTCCTGTGGGACTTTTGCTACGATCATTGTTCTGTCCTGCTTTACGACCTTCAGGTACCATTCATGGAGATTCCGCATTTGTGTTGAAAGTTCTCGCAACTTCTATTTGATGACCAAATCCATCACTGGGACATATCTAGCGACTACAACAGACTAGGGTAACTTGTCGTCCTGGGATCCTAACAATTCAGCAAAACTCACGTTCATAGAGGCCGCAAACTCCGCAGCTGCTTCGATATCTATTGGCTCCGAGCGTTGTTGGGGAACGTTTTCGGATAAGACCTTGATGGTTTGGATCGATTGTTTGGCCTGTTCGCCGAGCAGGGAACGTCTGATCTTTTACCGCCTACACTTTTGCTTGATTTGCTCCCGCTTGCACTTTTGTTTGATTTGCTCTTCACCACTTCCTTCTGAAGTGTGCGTATATAGTCATCTGGATTATGGTGCAACTCATATTGTGATTTTGTGTTCATAAAATCAACTGCATACGCTTTTTGCTTCTCGGTGTATATCGGAGTCGGCTCAGATTTCTTCTTTTCAAAATGTGCATCACATTCGGCCTTTGCGATCACTGTGATTTCCTCGTCAGTACGATCGTAAGGTCTGATGGGAAGTTTATTATGATGTACTGTTGGGAGGGGAGACATTTTCGCTTTGGGATGCCGCATTGGTTAGTACTCATCGACGAGCACGCTCGCTTATTGTCCTCAAGAGGTGACCACGGCAAAGATGACTGACCTCAGCCATGGAGATTGAGATGGACTGACACCGTGGTGATCATAGTCATGGGGTGGGATTCTTGGAGGTGATGGAGGTGAAGGTGACCTGCGACGACTCGGAGGAGGTGTTAGCCTTGGCGCCGATCCTGGAAGCGTGATGTTGTTCTTGTACCATAGAATGATACCACCCAGTACTTCTCCGAGTGTCCTCTCTGTTGGAGATATGCCCAAGAGGCAATAATAAATAGGTTATTATCATATCTTCATGCTTATGATAAATGTTTACATACCATGCGATAATTGTATTAACCGGAAACATTAATACTTGTGTGATTTGTAAACATAAAAGAGTCCCTAGTAAAGCCTCTTGTTAAACTAGCTTGTTGGTTAATATATGATCATGGTTTCCTGATCATGAACATTGCGATTTTATTAACAAAAAGATCATATCATTAGGAGAATGATGTGATGGACATACTCCTATAGTTAAGCGTAGCATAAATATCAAGTCATTTAATATAGTTCATTTGTTATAAGCTTCTGATACATAGTAACCTAATTCCTTCGACCATGAGATCGTGCTAATCACCATCACCAGAAGGATGCTTTGATGACATCAAAAACCACACCGTAACTGGGTGGCTATAAAGGTGGCATTGAGTGTTCGGAAAGTATGTGTTGAGGCACATGGATCAAGAGTGGGATTTGTCCATCCATATGATGGATAGATATACTCTGGGCCCTCTCGGTGAAATGTTATCCAATTAGCTTGCAAGCATGTGACTGGCTCACAAGGGATCACATATCACGGGAACAAGAAAAGAATACTTATCGGTAACGAGGTTGAACTAGGTATGCAGAGATACCGACGATCAGACCTCGGATAAGTAAAATATCACGAGACAAAGGGAAATTGGTTCCGTATGTAAATGGTTCATTCAATCGCAAAGTAATCGTAGAAATATGTGGGAGCCATATGAATTTCCAGATTCCTCTATTGGTTATTAATCGGAGAAGAGTCTCGATCATGTCTGCATAATTCACGAACCGTAGGGAGGCACACTTAAGGATTTGATGTTGTTTAGTAGATATGGAACATGAGTAAAGAGACTGTATGTTGTTCGGAGTCTCGGATGGGATCCGGGATATCACGAGGAGATCCGGAATGGCCCGAAGAATAAGATTCATATAAGGAAAGTCCAATTTCGGAGTTCAGGAATGATTCCGGTGTTTTCACCGGAATGTTCTAGAAGGTTCACCGATCAGGAAGAGGAAGGGTACATGGATGTGTCATGATAAAGTGTAATGGTTGCATCATGTCCTAGGTCACTTGGTTGGACACTTGGATGAGAGAAATCAAACTCTAATTTGAAAGTCAAAAAGGCGGTTTGAAAAAGTCAAATCCCAACATGGTTTCCGAGTTAGGGAGGGTTTCTAAGTTAGGGAGGGTTTCCAACTGAGTTGGGAACACCTTGTACGCCCCACCTATATAAGGAGGGTGGGGGCGCACCCCAAGGTATCCCCCTTGCCCTAGTTACACAAGAAACCCTAGGTTGGCCGCCACCCCCTCTCTAGTTACGACCAATCTAGATCTCCTCTAAACCGCTACCAATTAGCTAAACCCTAGTTGCTAGCTACCTCTAAACCTTGGCCTCTAAACCCTAGATCGCTGGGGCTCCCTCTACTCCACCATACCCGCTCCAGCTTAGGCAAAGTCCTGCGGGATCTCCCCTCTACTTCCGACACCACGCCGTCGTGCTGCCGTAATCGCGAGGATAGAGCTACAACCTCCGCTGCCTGATGGAACAAGGGAGAGGAAGGTCTTCATCGAGTATCATACGTGTGACCGACTGCGGGAGCGCTGCCGGAACACGGTGCTGGAAGGATCGTCTATGCGATCTTGAGATCGGCAAGTGAACGACTACATCACCCACGAGAATCTGCTCTCGTTAACCGCTTTGGATCTTCGAGGGTTAGTACTCTATCAACTTGTTGCACCAATCTAGTAGATATATATTGGCTTGATCATAGATTAGATCTTGATTGTGTGTTCATGTGGTAGAATTTTTTTTGTTTTACATGCTACGAACCCCTAGAGTGGTATCAGAGTCGTGTCTATATGTAGATCTATTGCACGAGTAGAACACAATGGTCATTGTGGGAGTTGATGCTTTTGTTGTTGATTGATTCTTGTGTACTTTGCATCTTGCGGGATGGTGGGATGAAGCGGCCCGGGCTAACCTTACATGACATCATTCATGAGACTTGCTCCATGATTGACATGCAACTTGTATTGCATAAGTGGCTTTGCAGGTTCTTGTTTTCCCAACATAGTGAAGATTCAATTTACAACGATTGATTGACAATACTAGTATCAACGTTGTGGTTCTTGTTCGTAAGTTAGAATGACACTTATTGAAAGCCCCAAACCACGTAAAACATGCAAAGAAAATTAGAGGCGTATAACTTTGTTTTGCAGGGGTGTGATGTGATGTGATATGACCATGATTGTGATTATATATGATGTATGCAATGATCCTTATTATAAGTCGGCAACCGGCAGGAGCCATATGGTTGTATTTTAATTTCATCTAGACATGTGTGTCTATTATTCAAAGTAGTTGTAATAGTTGATGCTGGTGGACGATAACCATGGAGCGGCGCCATTGACCTTGACGCCATGCTGGTGATGATGGAGATCATGTTCGTGCTTGAAGATGGAGATCGGAAGCACACGAAGAAAGGTCATATCATATCACATATTATGCATCTTGTATTGCTTAGATCGCGTCGGTAGCATTATAAGATGATCCCTCTCACAAAATATCAAGTTATAAAGTGTTCATCCTTAGTAGGCACCATTCCCAAAGCTTGTTGTTTTAAAGCACCACGTGATGATCGGGTGTGTTAGATTCTGCGAGTATAGACAATGGGAGCAAGCCAGATTTGCTCATGCGAAAGCTAAGGTTTGATCTTGACGAGCGTAGCATGTACAGACATGGTCTCGGAACACGGAATACCGAAAGGTAAAGCATGAGTCATATAGATGATATGATGATTGTTCGCCTTTGAAACTATATCATGTCACGTGATGATCGTACTTGGTGTAGTGAATTTGGTTCGTGTGATCACTAAAACAATCTGAGGGATATTGTTTTGAGTGGGAGTTCAACTGTAATATGATTAAAAGTTGAACACTATTTATCATAAATTAAATCAAAGTGAATTTGCATAGTTGTTATAGTCATTGGCATCCGTTTACCACCTTGCGCTTAGTTATAATTGAGATAATAGAACTATAGAATTCTGGTTAGTTACTTTACGAAATGGTATCGTATTGTTTTAAAGTGTTAATCTGAAGTTTTAAAAGTCCTATTGCAAACTTTCAGTAAGTTCTGGTTACTCCATGAAGTTTAATAGTTGGTATTAAATCAAGAGTAACAATTCTAGTATTAGTATATAAGTGTCATGTCAGTCTCCATGATTCTTGATATTCAAAAGATTGTTTTAATATCAAGGTTATCAGGGAGCTGAAAGTATTGTTTCAAAAACCATCATAATATGGCAAAAGTCATGTTCTCATATTTGATGAGAATTTGCAAAAGGTTGGAAACAATAGTCGTCCTAATCCTCCAGAGGGTTTTGGAGAGCAACATTATACTCGTAATTCACCGTTATAAGATAAAGTAGCTTGATCATGAATAGTTCCATGACAAGGATGAATATTTTATGTAGCTAAAATGTTTACTACACTAAAAGATTACTAAAAAATGGAATTTGAAAGAACACCAAACATTTGATGATGGTGATCTACTTCAAAGTGCAAGTCCAAAGACATTGGTATTTAACTATACATGTTTTGGACTATGTGTCATAAGTATGGCACCACTGTTGATATTGATAGATTCTTTTGAAAGGATAAAGAAATACTTAAAGAGAAATCTAAAAAATATTTGGCAAAAGAGAAAAGACTAGAATTGTTCAGCTTAGGTATATAGAGGATATACATGTTATGGCTGTATTCTTTGCTTGTTAAACAATGTAGTTCTTGAGTATTGGATACTGAATTTGTTGGTGTGAATCGTCATACGAAACAACACAATTCATGAACTACAATGGCCTAAAGTAACTAGAAAAAGAATATGTGATGATGCTCATCGAGAACAAATAAAGGGTTGTTGTGTTGGTCATTGAAATCAAAACTTACCTTCAAGATTTGTTTTCAATAATTGTTATTTCGATCAGGTATTATGAGAACAAAAAGGTTGTTCAAATAATTTCTGTAATCCATAAAAGATGGATGATTTACAAATCTCGTTCGACAAATCACATCCATAAAACTAGTGCTAAAAATGTCGAAAGACAAATTGATTGAAAGATCACTTAGGAAGTGACATTGCCGTTTAAATTATATTGAAAAGAAAGCATGAAGAAACTCCATGTGGATGGAATTTTGGAGTCTTTTGATTTTGATCAAATGACGCTTGCGAAACTTTCTTAGAGATAATTAAAACTCTGTTCATAGGCCAAAACTGAACGAATGACTAGCTTATTGGAACTTGTACATATAGATTTATAAATCCCATTATGTGTAGTCAAGAGCGATGGATTTCAACTTCATATGCTTTCTCCGAAAATTTGAGTGAATATATGAATATTTACTTAATGAGGATGAAGCGTGAAACATTTGAAAAGTTCGAAGACTTTCAAGATGAAGTGCAAAACCAATGTAACAAGAAAATAAAGAATTTATGATAGGATCATAAAGGGAGATTTTGAGTTACAAGTTCAGCATAACACCTAAGATTTGAGGAATCGTTCCATGGATTTGCGTTTCCCGAAACACCATATGAGTATGGAATAATCGAGATATGCAATGAAACCTTGTTTGACATGGTAAGATCAAAGGTGTAATTCATAAAACTGCCATTATATTTTTAAATACTAAAAGCTTTAGAGACTACCGCTTTTTCACAGAAAAGAGATCCATCATGATCCGTTGAAATGACACCATATAAAGTTATGGTTTGGGATGAAACCCAACTTGTCCTTTCTTAAACATTGGTATGCTATGCATAAAAAAGATATTTACAACCAAAGTCGGATGAATGGTTCTTTGTATGTTATTTTGAATAACCGTTAAGTATTCCTCCATAACACCGAAGACAAAAGTGTTTGTCGCTTAGAACATCAAGTTTCTTTGAGAAGGAATTTTCCGTGAAAAGTTAAGTGGGAGGACAATAGAACTTTGATAAGGTTAAAAGAACATTAGCTATATGTGAAAAGTTGCACAGTGCCGAAAAGTGTTCCAGAGGCAGCAACAACGCTCATGGCTCATGTACCTCAAAGGTTGTGGACACGGAGATCTAAGTTCCTATTGAACAAAGTAGGTCGGATAAACAATCAAATACCAAGATTTGAGGTTTGAATCATTATTTGACAATAATGAACCGCCTACATGCAAAGAAGCAATGATGGGCCCTGACTCCATCAAATGGCTTGAAGCCAATAATCCGTGATAGTTCCATACACGAGAAATCAAGCTTTGAACTTGAAAGACCCTCTGAAAAGGTGTAAGACCTTACAGTCGTGTTTGGATCTATAAAGAAATAGACATGGATGTTTCATATCTATGAAATTGTCGACATGTTGGGAAAGAGTTCACAACAATGTTCAAAGAGTTGACTATGACAAGATCAGATCTTTCATTAAGAAATATTTACTCTAGACGGATTAATGTAGCAACCACTACATATAATTTTGTTATGTGGTAGTTGAATAAACAAAACAAGTTCTTCTAATAGAATTGTTAACTAGGACATGTGCATAACACAGTCCAAAGGGTTTTGTTAATTCAAAGGATGCTAAAAGCATATGCAAACTTCAATGGTTGAAGTAAGCATCGCGGAGTTGGAATCTTCACTATGATGAAACTGTTAAAAGAGTTTAAATTCATCGGAGACAATGAAGATGCTTGCATTTGCAAGAAACTAAGTGGGAGCACTAAGACATGTTTATAATACATTATGTGGAAGACATATTATTGATTGGAAATGATGTATCTTTTTATTGACACAGGTTAAGAATTTCATCTCAATGAAAGGCTTAGGCAGAACCCGAATATTTGGCATCAATGTCTATATGGATAAATTGAGATGCTAATATGGTTGTGCCAGAAGTACATAGATGAGATATTGAATGAGTTCAATATAGAAACTACAAGAAAGGTTCTTATTGCACATGAAGGATTGAATAAAGATTCAAGTATTTTTTATACTTGATAGATAAAATCACAGAGTATTTTTCAACCATACTATGATATGTACAAATCCAGATATGTCCTATGCTCTAAATGTTATGAGCATATACCAGAATAATTCATAAGATGATCATTGGACGATAGTAAGGATATTCTTATTCTCTCTTGGAAGAACTAAGAATATATTATTTTGTAGATGTGACAAATAGATGGTTAGTTCATTGTAAAAGTACTACATTTATACTAGTTTTGTCATAAAGTACAAATTAAGTTTATCTCAATCTAAACTAAGGGTGGAAAAATATAATGGAAAGAAAGTTCCATAATGGATTTGGATGAATTCCAAAGTTAAGACATTCTGACAGATACTACAACAAAAGCTGAGTATATGACTGCTATTATAGCAGCAAAAGAGGGCATTTGTGTCAAGTAGTTTGTTATTAAACTAGGTGTAGTTCACAGCGGGCTAGTACTATGAAGATATATTGTACGACAATATTATCAACATGTTTTAACCCCAAGGAACAAAAGGTCTCACCAAAAGACCAAATTTATACAAAGCCATCTCATTAGAGAATGAGTAGTGCGTAGAGACGCAAAGACATGAAATTACACACGGACCTGAAAGTGTCGGATCCGAAGATCAGTTGACCACTAGAAATCGTGTAAATACAACACTGGAAATCCATAGGTGTTGAATGCACAAAGGTTTGAAACTAGATTATTGACTCTAGTGCAAGTGGGAGACTGTTGGAGATATGCCCAAGAGGCAATAATAAATAGGTTATTATCATATCTTCATGCTTATGATAAATGTTTACATACCATGCTATAATTGTATTAACCGGAAACATTAATACTTGTGTGATTTGTAAACATAAAAGAGTCCCTAGTAAAGCCTCTTGTTAAACTAGCTTGTTGGTTAATATATGATCATGGTTTCCTGATCATGAACATTGAGATGTTATTAACAACAAGATCATATCATTAGGAGAATGATGTGATGGACATACTCCTATAGTTAAGTGTAGCATAAAGATCAAGTCATTTAATATAGTTCATTTGATATAAGCTTCTGATACATAGTAACCTAATTCCTTCGACCATGAGATCATGCTAATCACCATCACCGGAAGGATGCTTTGATGACATCAAACACCACACCGTAACTGGGTGGCTACAAAGGTGGCATTGAGTGTTCGGAAAGTATATGTTGAGGCACATGGATCAAGAGTGGGATTTGTCCATCCATATGACAGATAGATATACTCTGGGCCCTCTCGGTGGAATATCATCCAATTAGCTTGCAATCATGTGACTGTCTCACAAGGGATCACATATCATGGGAACGAGAAAATAATACTTATCGGTAACGAGGTTGAACTAGGTATGCAGAGATACCGACGATCAGACCTCGGATAAGTAAAATATCACGAGACAAAGGGAAATTGGTTCCGTATGTAAATGGTTCATTCGATCGCAAAGTAATCGTAGAAATATGTGGGAGCCATATGAATTTCCAGATTCCTCTATTGGTTATTGATCGGAGAAGAGTCTCGATCATGTCTGCATAATTCACGAACCGTAGGGAGACACACTTAAGGATTCAATGTTGTTTAGTAGATATGGAACGTGAGTAAAGAGACCGAATGTTGTTTGGAGTCTCGTATGGGATCTGGGATATCACGAGGAGATCTAGAATGGTCTAGAGAATAAGATTCATATAAGGAAAGTCTAATTTCGGAGTTTGGGAATGATTCCGGTGTTTTCACCGGAATGTTCTAGAAGGGTCTAGAAGGTTCACCGATCCGGAAGGGGAAGGGTACATGGATGTGTCATGACAAAGTGTAATGGTTGCATCATGTCCTAGGTCACTTGGTTGGACACTTGGATGAGAGATATCAAACTCTAATTTGAAAGTCAAAAAGGCAGTTTGAAAAGTCAAATGCCAACATGGTTTCCGAGTTAGGGAGGGTTTCTAAGTTAGGGAGGGTTTCCAACTGAGTTGGGAACACCCTAGGACGCCCCCTCCCACCTATATAAGGAGGGGTGGGGGCGCACCCCAAGGTATCCCCCTTTCCCTAGGCACACAAGAAACCCTAGGTTGGTCGCCGCCCCCCTCTCTAGTTGCGGCCAATCTAGATCTCCTCTAAACTGCTACCAATTAGCTAAACCGTAGTTGCTAGCTACCTCTAAACCTCGGCCTCTAAAACCTAGATCATCGGGGCTCCCTCTACTCCACCATACCCGCTCTGGCTTAGGCGAAGCCCTGCGGGATCTCCCCTCTACTGCCGACACCACGCCATCGTGCTGCCGGAATCGCGAGGAGAGAGCTACAACCTCTGCTGCCTGATGGAACAAGGGAGAGGAAGGTCTTCATCGAGTATCGTACGTGTGACCTACTGCAGGAGCGCTGCCGGAACACGGCACCGGAAGGATCGTCTATGCGATCTTGAGATCGGCAAGTGAACGACTGCATCACCCACAAGAATCTTCTCTCGTTAACCGCTTTGGATCTTCGAGGGTTAGTGCTTTATCAACTTGTTGCACCGATCTAGTAGATAGATCTTGGCTTGATCATAGATTGGACCTTGATTGTGTGTTCATGCGGTAGAAATTTTTTGTTTTCCATGCTACGACCCCCTAGACTCTCACCTTCAGGTTCAGGGATGTCAAGCTCCATTGTGTCCCACCCCATTATGATTTGATCCACCCCGACTTTAGCATAGCCAGCTAGAATCTCACGGCCATGTCAGCGTGCGTCAGGTGGAAAAGGTAAAGTACATCCGACCGCCACCTTCACAGATATGTTCTTCACCTTCTGATGGAGCTCACAAGATATCTTCTCCTTGATTCCATCCACGGGGACCTCCGATTCAGCCACCATCTATCATCAGTCGGGACCTCCGATTCAGCCACGTTGCTTCTCCGTTGAGATTGGTTGGCGATAATATCGAGTGCAGGATCTCGCAAGCGCGCTCCTCTAAGTTCGTCAATCTGCTGCTGCTGATTCTCAACTCTTGCTTGATGATGTTTCTGGTCCTCCCGTGCTTCCGGGGTATATTTTGACTTCCCTACAATCCCAGGAAGCCTAGAATTTTATTCACGCAAAGATTCTTCGTCAGGAGCATCACGTCGATTGCAGAGCGGACCTCATGGACTTCCCAATAGGGTAGCTCCCAAAATATTGATTTCTTCTTCCACATAGGTGTGTGCCTGTCGTCGTCTTTCGGAACAGGTTTTCCATTAGGACCCTTTCCAAAGATTACATTTAAATCCTTGACCATACCAAATACATCAGCACCAGTACGGGGGATAGGCTTCGTCTAGGTTTCTGTCTTGCTATCGAAATGCTTGCCTTTTTTCCCTTAATTAAGGTATGACTGGGCGGAATAAAACGACGATTGTATGGGTACATATTCTTCCTACATTTTTCTAGATATATACTTTCAGTCTCATCTAAACAGTGCGTGCATGCATTTTATCCCTTGTTCGTCTGTTCTGAAATGTTACTAAGAGCAGGTCAATCATTGATGGTTACGAACAGCAATGCTCGTAGGTTAAATTCATGCTGGTTGTGCTCATCCCACATACGTACACTTGGTTTGGCCCACAACTATAAAAGTTCATCAACTAATGGCCTTAGGTACACATCAAGGTCGTTGTCAGGTTGCTTCGGGCCATGGATGAGCACTGAAATCATAATGAACTTCCGCTTCATGCACAACGAAGGAGGAAGGTTGTAGATACATAGAGTTACGAGCCAGGTGTTGTGACTATAGCTCTGCTCCCCAAAAATATTCATGACATCTGTACTTAGACCAAACCATAAGTTCCTTGCGTCACCAACAAAGTCCGGGAAGTCTCTCTCGATTTTTCTCCGCTGTCGACCATCAACGGGGTGCCTCAACATCCCATCTTTCTTACGGTCTTCCATGTGTCATCGCAACAACTTTGCATGATCTTTGTTTCTGAAAAAACATTTCAACTGTGGTATTATAGGAGCATACCACATCACCTTGGTAGGAACCCTCTTCCTGGGTGGCTCGCCCTCAACATCACCAGGGTCATATTTTCTAATCTTATACCGCAATGCAGTGCATACCGGACATTTATCCATATTCTCGTACTTATCTCCACGGTAGAGGATGCAGTCATTAGGGCATGCATGTACCTTCTGTACATCTAATCCTAGAGGGCAGACGAGCTTTGTTGCTTCGTACGTACTAACAAGCAATTCTTTCTTTTTTGGATGCATCTTCTTCATTAGTACCAGTAACTTTTCAAATCCCGAGTCAGTCACATCATTCTCCGTGCTTGGTCCTTCATTAGATCGGTAGTTGTCATCATCGTTCTCTTCTTCATCGTCGTCTTCCATCATAACCCCTCTTTCTCCGTGCTTGGTCCAAACATTATAGCCGAACATGAAACCGGACTGAAACAGGTGGCTCTGAATGACTCTTGAGAAAGTGTGAGCCTTCTCATTCCTACATTCAACACATGGACAACACATAAAACTATCCCGCCGCTTGTTCGCCTCGGCCACAAGGCAAAAAGAATGCACGCTTCTCTATAAGCAGCAGAGCATCGGTCAACGATACATCCATGGATGGCTCATCCTCATTATACAACTATATATCAAACGCAATCACGATGCTAAAATTAGTACCGCGCGGTCTAAACGAGAAAATAGTTGCTAACCTTTTACGACACTTGGAAACAAAGATGAGAAAACTTAAGTGTGGCTCGGGCACCTCATATCATGTTTTTCTTGTGTGAACTAAAGTCACATCGCTCTAACAGGCATTTCACCGAACACCTCTAGTGCATACGAAGAAAAAACTAGCACAAACCTATATACCACATCCCACCAAAAAAAACAGGAGTGAGGGGAGGGGTGCCATATATATAGGGCCAGCCCAAATGGGGGTGCCCGTAGCACGCAGCAGACCCTAGACCCATTAGTCCTGATTTATATCCCAAACCGGGACAAATGATATCTAACAGGCCGGGACTAGTGGTTTTGGGGGTTTGGGCTGTCCGGTGCGGACCATTAGTCCCGGTCCCAGCCACGGTCGGGACTAATGGCCCGGACGAAAGGGTCATTTTCTACTAGTGTGTGCATCCATTTGTCTAACCCAATCATATGGTTGGGGTTTAATTATGACCATGTATTGCAACACTGTGAGCGTTTTGATCCAGCAACTAATCGTAGCAAGGGAACTAATGTGTTCAATTCAAGGTCTCAATAATCTAGTGTGCTCGAATCGAGGTTTGAATTTAAAAGCATAAGTAGATGGCTTATGTCGGTATCAGATGTGTCAAGCTTCATGCACTAGCCAACGCAACCAAAAGTCCGAACTGATGGAAATGGCTAGTGCAATCCACTTATACACTTCAACACCCGCTCTTACGTGTGACGGAGAAAAGTCAGCACGTGTAACCGGAAGAGAGCGACGGCGTGCGAAACTCGCTTATGATTCAAGAGACCTATACGTGAACATAGAGGGGTCAACAGCAATTTTAGGATAAATTGCGAAAGCCAGGACTCGAACTCGAGACCTTAGGCTCTGATACCATATCAAGCTTCATGCACTAGCCAATGCAACCAAAAGTCCGAACTGATAAAAATGGCTAGTTCAATCCACTTATACACTTCAACAAGATGATTGTCCAAAGAGACAAATGGCCGTGCCTCCTGCATTCCTAGAGGAGACGTAGAGGGTGGGGACCAACATGAGGCGGAGGCTATCATAGACGAGAGGCGGCGGTGGAGCTGCAGAATCGGGTTCACGTGGCCCTGAATCTCCGGCAACAGGATGAGCAGAGATGCCGCTTGCCTCCGTGACCTAGGATGACAATGGTGGCTGTGCTGTCCATCGCCATGAGCTCATGGTCTTGCGCTTCTGACTAGCCTTGTACTGGACTAAATGAAAGTTGTTGCAACTTGTGCATGCTTCGTGCTCCACAAGTTCATGTGTGAAAACCGCCGGAAAGAAGTAAAATGCGGCTACCAGTGATGGTGCGTGATCGAAAATTCTCCAGCCATACAATATCCATCCCGTGATCCAACAGCTTTCCATCGTCATGGAACGCTGTACATTCCCAATGACTCCCAATTCTACACCGACACCATACACTAGAGTCTATAGTCACAACGGTTGCAAAAAAAAAGATCTTGCATAGTATTTCAAATGATGCAGACATATTGAATATATAGAGTATATATGATATCGTGAAGAACTAGTCTATTCTCTCCACCCCAAATTAATTGGCGCAGCTATATACTATATCCAGTACAAGTGAGTTGCGCCAATTAACGCAGGAGCATCAAATTTTATAAAATGCTGGTTATAACCTGTACTGGTCAGTCACCAACCAACTCTACCCTGGTCTAGCCGCCATTCAACAACGACCTCTATCCTGTCAATAATAGCAGATCACGAATAAGGGTGACCAATGCTCACATGCTTACTATGTCAATATTCATTTATATGTTTCTGTGGAGATTAGAAACGTTTTAATTTTCTTATAGTCACCGTGTGTCCTAATTCCTAGTGCATCAAGTAAACCATTTTTTAGTGGATTTCCTCTTTATGGACGGATCTAACCTCGTCAATATAGCTGATATTTCTTATGTATAGTCAACTCATGGATATTTAAGTTGGGCATAATCGTGCATACGAGTCAATTTGCATAATGTTCTCCAACATATGTTCTGATTACAATATTTATCATGACAAATTTGATGACACTAATCTCACTTGACCAATCCAAATACATTGACATAATAAAGCCACACAAATGTTTAGTTTAACTTGTGGACTTTTGGCGGTGCAAATGTTTAGGCCACCGAGTTTTAGATTTTTATTTGTAAGCAACTGGAAATTGGAGGAGAGAAATAATCAAGGAAGAAAAGCCGGAAACGTACGGGAGGAGCTTCCTTATGATATATTCCTTCATCAAAATCTTTGCATCTTAGAGGTGTTTCTCATGTTCCTTTTGTTACTCGTAGTCTCCTCTCAGTTTGTCGATTCACTGAACATAACAGTATTTATTGAATTTCACCTAGAAAAATTCCTTGTTAAGGATCAAACCACGAGGGCAGTTCTTCTCAGTGGTCGGTAGCTTGGTGGTGTCTATCGACTTGGAGTCTCATGTTAATCAAATCTTCAATGGAATAAAGGTGTCACCGTGATAAGTGCCACTGTCGTCTAGAATATCTAGTTAAACAGATAGCCCAGCATATCTTATATCATCAACACCTTCCTTCATAAAATTTGCAGAATAATATAGTGTTTGATGCTTGCCGGTAAGCGAAAAGTTAGTTTCCTTTTTCTATTCTGAGTCATGTAATTTCAGCGCCTCTTGAAATAATCTACTCTGATGTATGAGGTCCTACCCAGTCCTTTGTTACTAGACATTCAGGGGTGGAGCCAAGATTCAGGTATGGGGGCGAGACACCGAGGGAGCAAAAAATAAACGTCGCTCGCGGGCAAATTATTGAAGATTTTTTTTCTTAAATAAGCATCTAGTTCACCTTTGTAGACACATTACATATATATAGTCTTAGTTAGCCTTACCAATGTACCATGAAATTGTAATGGTACTAGGCAAAGATACATTCTGATGGTGTGTTTCGGAAAAGGCCGGCAAATAACAGTATCCTCTTACACAGCAGATAACAAACAAAAAAAGGTACATCTAGAACCAAAACATGGCACCGAAGATACCAAAATGAGACCGAGAGAATTAGAGCTCCGTGATGACGCCCCCAAGAAGACAACGGCACTCTGTCGTCCTGACCAACGGTCGAGGGTTTTCACCTAGAGTGAACATCAGAACGCATTAAAGGAACCCATAACAACGCCCTCAAGAGTGTTATGACAACATTGGCGGCATTGGAGCGCTAAGCTTTCGCCGGAAAAACCTTCATACCATGCTCGAGCGCTGAGCTTTCGCCCGGAACGACATGAGCAGGGGACGGCCGCCACTGCAGCTTTCTTGCCTCTTGTTCCTGCGTTGTACATCCCCACGAACTTTTGAACTTTCCCTTACGCCCAGTATTTCATTGTATGGGGAACAAAGTGAATTTTTTTGTACTCGATGCATGATTCGTGGTCCAGAAGTTCATACGTGCAAACCGCTGAAAAGAAGTAAAATGCGGCTACCACAGGAAAGGTGCGTAATAGCAGATGCTCCAGTTATACAGTGTCCATCCCGTGATCCAACACCATTTTATCGTTATGAAACACTGGCATTACCAATGACTCCCAATTCTACACACTTCCATTGTGCACTAGAGTCTTTGGTCATGCGGGTGCGAAAAAAGATCTTCCATAATATTTCTAATGATATAGACATACTAAATATATATAGAGCTCAGGTATGGTATATGATATCGTAAAGAATTATCCTACTCTCTCCGGCCAAATTAATTGGTGCATCTATATACTATGTCCAGTACAAGTGAGTTGTGCCAATTAATTTGGACTTGAGGAGCATCAAATTTTACAAAGTGATGGTTATAACCTGTACTGGTCATTCACCAACCAACTCTCTACCCTGGTCTAGCCATTCAATAACGACCTCTACCCTGTTGAGAATAGCAAATCACGAATAAGGGTGACCAAACCTTAAAAAAAGAATAAGGGTGACCAATGTGAAATGTCTTTTTAACGTGCATGTTATTTAGCATGCACAGTTTCAACATTTTTTAGCCAGTTTCGGTCAGTCTAGATTTTACAAAACACAATGAAACTTGATGATGTGTCACTGCACAAATCTAAAAGTAAGAGATCAACGGAGCGAGACATGCATGCAAGCGATCGCTAGAGTCGCTGCTTTGGGTGACCAATTGTCACATGCTTACTATGCCAGTATTCATTTATATCTCTCTGTAGAGATTACAAACGTTTTAATTTTCTTATAGTCACCGTGTGTCCTAACTCCTAGTGCCTCAAGTAAACCAATTTTTTAGTGGATTTCCTCTTTGAATCATAATTTTCAGACTTAGGTTGATCAGTTGGAACTCTTAGCCAAGCTAGAATCACCTAGATTTTTTTTTGAAACGGAGTTTCACCTAGATAACAAAAATATGTGTCAACGTTGTTCTGTTTCCGTCCATGGAAGCCACGCAGAAAGCACCTTCCCTTCTTGCTTTCCGTCGCGAGCAGAAGACACCCAGAGCTTTGACCTCAGCAGAAGCGCGCCACTCTGTTTCGAGCCTTCCAAGCATATTTATCCAATCCTTGAGCAAACACTGGGAACACCCAAGACCCAACAATCCCCGACCAGACCGAAGCATAGAGACCACCAGCTCGGGCGGCGGCGGCGGCGAGGGTGCAAACGTCCTCTCCTCCCATTCCCGGGCGCGCAGGGCCACACACGAACCCGATGCTCGAGTTCGGCCGCCGCCTCGCCCACCACGGCCTCCGCCCCACCCTCGTCGCCACCCGCTACGTGCTCTCCACTGTTGAATATAAATACACTGTCTAGCTCTTTTCATCAGATCGATCTTTTGAGATAATTGGCTAGTGCATAAATCCTTTATGTGAGGGGGAGTGTTGAATATAAATACACTGTCTAACTTTTTCCATCGGATCGATCTTTTGGAGTAATTGGCTAGTGCATAAATCCTTTATCCACCACCGTGCCGCCTGGCGCGCCCTTCCGTGCGGCCGCCATCTCCGACGGCTTTGACGTCGGCGGCATGGTGGTGTGCCCGGACTAGGCAGACTACTTCTCCCGGCTGGAGGCCGTCGGGTCCAAGACGCTGTGGGAGCTCCTCCTGGAGTACATGGAGTCTTCATGGAGTGCAAAGATGATAGGCCCGGCACTGCCATCATTCTACCTCGACGATGATCACCTACCGTCCAACAAATCATACGGAAATACGGTTTCAACATGTTCGGCAGCGATGCGCCATGCATGGAATGGCTAGAGAAGCAGAGCGTTTCCTCGGTTCTGCTTGTGTCATATGGGACTTTCGCTAACTACGACGTACGAAACCCAACTAGAGGAGCTTGGCAATGGACTATGTGATTCCGGCAAACCTTTCCTTTGGGTTGTAAGGTCCAACGAAGCACACAACTTATCTGAGGAACTCAAGAGCAAGTGTGAGAAGAATGGACTAATTGTTTCTTGGTGCCCCCAACTTGAGGTTCTAGCACACAAGGCCATCGGTATGACCTATATTTTGTTTCCTCTTCCTAGGACAATGGGTTATTATTATTTTGATAGAACGACAAAATTAAATAAGGTTAATAGTTTGATCTTTGCTTCCTATAAACTGTATGTAGGTTGTTTCGTTACCCACTGTGGATGGAACTCAACATTGGAGGCGATTGTTAGCGGTGTACCTCTCGTGGGAATTCCATATTGGGCAGACCAACTCACCATCGCAAAGTATGTGGAGAGGGTGTGGTGCATCGGTGCGCGAGTGCAGAAGAGCAAGAATGGGTCACTGGGGAGGGAGGAGATCGGGAGGTGTATGTGCATTAGAGTGGTCATGGATTCCGAGAGGAAGCATGGGTACAAAAGGAATGTTGGGAAGTGGATGAGAAGGACCAAGGAGGCAATGCAGGAAGGAGAAAGCTCGGACAAGAATATTGCTGAATTTGCTAAAAAGTATTCGTCAATTTAGAGTTATAACTGTTAGATGTATATTTGTATGTGTATTTTCCCCACCTGTTAGGGGGTTTTCTGTATATTCTCATCTGTACATGTAACTATATGCTGTGGCCTTTGGCCCCCAGGGAATACAACTTGTCATGATAAACAAGTGGGCAATGATTTCAGCCATGCAACAAGTATCAATTAGTTTTTTTAAAAAAAAGGGGAGTATGACCCTAGCCTCTGCATCATGATGATGAACAATTAGTGGTAGCAATTATCAAAGAATTTTTTCGATATGACACTTTGCAATGTTCTCACCTTGCATGGTAAATACATTTATGTGATTAGTATGTCAAGCGCACTGATTCTATGACAGAAAATTCATGAAAAATATTACTAGTACTAATTGTTATGTGTACACATACAGACATGATGAATAGCAAGTAAGCTGAAGGCTTGACCGCTGAACTGCATCCAAGAGCAAAATGTTTGAACTGGTAACCTCAAACTCCGAGTGATACCTATAGAGGTTGGTAATAAGACCAAATCGACTTACTACTGCCTTTCTCTAGCTCTTTACCAAAAAGCCACAAAGCTACAGCAAAACTGGGGCATACTCAACAGACATTGCTAAGCTCTACATTTATTTACGTCTTAATATATGCGGTATCAGGGAGAAAGTTAGTAGAGGTTGGCCGAGCGATCGGCGTACTCCTGGACCATCGCCCCGAAGAGGGAGGACGATTGTTCGATCAACCTCGATGGTGCATCGAATTCCTTGACCAGGCCTGGACACACATAGTGAGATTTTAGAATGTCACTTAATATCAAAATCAAGAGCGCCCAAAACCAAAATGTGAAAAATTTAATGTACCAAAAAGAACTGGTAAATATAAACAAATGGAGACCACTTAAACCATAAAATGTGTATGTTTTTAATCAAAAGCAGTGAGACTGAAGATACCTACCTGCGTCCAGAACCAAAACTCTATCACAGTCCATTACTGTTGGTATTCTGTGTGCAATACTGATTATGGTACATGTCAAAAATTGTTCTCACGTGATCTTCTGAATCGTGGCGTCAGTTTGAGAATCGACTGAAGCAGTTGCCTCATCCATGAACAAGATTTGATTCTGCTTCAGTATCACACGACCAAGACAAAGAAACTGTCTTTGGCCTACGCTCCAGTTTTCCCCACTATCAGCCACTGTGAGAAAGTAAATGGATTGGGTATTTATATTAATTGTCCAGTAACTCAATAATATGACCAGGTATTTTTATGGTCAACATGGGTTTATTTTATGCTCAAATCTATAATTGTGAATTTAGGTCGTGTCATTTGAATTCATTTTTTGCTCTGGATTTTTTCTCAAATTGTCAGTGTTCATTTGGGAACTATCATAGTAAAGTATCTCCAAACTAAATACTGAGTATTTTGTTAAGATAAGGAGGTGCATTACTTGTTCCCTGTACATGGTACCCAGCGTCTGATGAGGATATTGACAGCCTAGAGGTCTTATTTTATAGAAGTTACTTGCTGCAATATTTAGTCCATTTATAGTTTGAAAAAGTGCAGTGGTTCAGAAATTTGGACTAGAAAATGACCTTAACTAACAACTAGCCAACACTTATTCAGACACAACTTCTGACCTGAGTGGAAGATGCAATTTAACTGAACAAATACAAAACCAAAGCATATAAATAGCAAACCTAGAGCATCAAGCTTTTGAGCTTTTGAAGCTACTACATCTTTCAGTTGGCAACCCTCCAAAGCCTGCAAACATGTGACATAATTCCTGCAGCTAATTAGCGCAGTGCATTATGAGGATCAATGTGACAAATATTTTACACCGCACCTGCCATATTTCAGCATCTGAATACTGGCCAACTGGATCAATGTTACTACAAATCGTCCCTTCAAAGAGAACTGGTTCCTGGGGAATTATACCGAAGCGGGACCTAAGATCATATAGACCCAATGCACATAGGTCTACTCCATCAATGATTATCTTTCCCTCTGCAGGCTCTACAAGCCTGAACAATGCTTGAATCAGAGTTGATTTACCACTGCCTGTCCTTCCTACAACTCCTATCTTTTCACCACCTCTAATGCTCACAGTGATGCCTTTCAAAATTAGAGGTGTATTTGGTCGATACCTGACCTGAAAGGATGAAAATGATGAGTTCAATTAGTCGATCAAATCCCCGTTTACAGAGAGGAATACTCAAAGCATTCTACACTGTATTGAGTGTAATATAGACCAGTAGATGCACTAATTTTACAAGGAATAAACAACAAAGGTACTCCCTCTGATCATAATAAGTGTCTTTGATTTAGTAAATCAGCAACACTTATTATGGATCGGAGGGAGTACAATATTCTGCATATTTAAGTACTTGACCTTCTAACCTTTAAATCGCTGATGTCAATATCTCCATTAGTAGGCCAATTCGGAGAAGGAAGATGGTCATCTTTTTTCCATGCTGCCTCCGAAGGAAGAGTGCTGAACTGATTTACCCTCTCCACAGAAACCATGTCATTTTCCAGCATACAACTGATGGATATTGCGAAGTACACCAGAGAGTTGAGGGAAAGGCCATACGAAAGAGACATGCCAACAAATTCTGTAACAACATAGCATATGTCAGGTCCTGAAGCATATAAAAACTCTCATGACCATAAATCCACAAAGATTACTTTTCTATGTTACGGTCAGATCTATTATATATTCAATTTGGTACCTTTCTTGATAAAGTTGCTAGGCAAGCTGATCATGAGAAAAGCAGTTATTGACAGTACAAGTGTTCCAATCAGCTCCAGCCGGAACCCAAGCCATTCGTTTGCTGCATAGTTGTGGAAGTACATGCGCAAACTTGAATTGATTCTGTCTAAATTCTCCTGGAAAAATTCACTTTCCTTCTTGAAACATCTTATGGTTGTAGCACCTACAACAGTCTCAGTAAAGTGATCAATAACCGGTGCCTTGGTTACCCCTTCAAGTCGAGTTAGCTCCCGAGAAGTTGCAAGATATCGTTTCTGGTGAGAAGGGGAAAATTGCAAGTTATAGTGAGCATTCTGTTTCTATGAGCAGAATTAGCTAAAAGTTGTTGTGAGGTGAACTTTACAATGAGCATGCGTACCCTGTACCAAATGTTCAACAGCAGAAGTGGAATTACAGCTATAACTGATGGCCAAGCGACCTGACAAGTAACAATTATGGTGCTCAATACTGAAATGTACATTGAAATTGTCAGGCCAACAAAAAAGGCCAGCACAACATCAATGGTCGTCTGATCAGAAGATGCCTGAAAGAGACAAGGAGAGGTATCAAAATCAGTACATAGGTACAAAATGAAAGTATTGTGTAATACTCTCTTCTGACCTCATAAAAAAGTTTAACTTACTCTTTCTTTCTATAAATTTCATAATACAAATACTGCATGGTGTAGAACACCAAACTAGCATTGCTAGCAAAATGCTAGTTCCATCAGGAAGGTTTGCTCAGTTAGGAACATATGATCAACTATGGCAAATGGGCAAGTTTGCAATTGCCAAATAAAAATACGAAGAGATTTACCTGGCTAAGAATCCTTCCTGAGGGAGTGGTGTCAAAAAATGACATCGGGGCATGCAAAATGCTGTCAAACATCTTAGTGAAAAATATCTGAGCTGTTTGAAGTCCCAAGAATGTCTCGAGAAGAGTTTTGATTACTTGCAGGACCATTGATACACCAGCTATGGCAACATACACTCCAATAAACAAAGATGGATTAAACAGAATACTGCCTGATGTTTCATATGACAGCCAATAGTCACTAGCCATATCAGAACCTTGCCACACCAATGATAATGCAAATATTCCCATAATCCCCCACCAACCCCAAGCCTCTGTCATGTATAGCTTGTACACACGCCAACTTACTTGGCCACTCTCTCTTTCCTCTTCTTGTATAATCTTGGAAGTAGCCGCTTCTATTTCTGGTGCAACGATCACCTTCTCACCCTTTCCAATGGATCTAGATCGAAGAGAAGGGATTCTAATTACTTCAGCAGGCTGAGAATGTTCACTCTTCTCTACTTGTCGACTCTGTTCCACCAGTTCCATTGAACTATCATGAGCAGCAACCAGAGCAGAAAAACTTGAGCTTGCTTCAAGTAACTCATTATATTTTCCTGATTGTGCAATCATACCATCTTTCATGACCTGCTTATTTTCACATGGAAAAAAACATCTATTAAATATTAATTCCAGTTGTTTTTTAACATAAACATTAATTCCAGTTAACAGAACACAGGTTTTAATGTTATGCCCTTCTGCTAGAAAAGATGACCAAAGGGTAACTTGCCTTATAGTCACATACAAAATTTTCTTAACATGTCATAGCTCATCACGTGAATACGTGATAGCAATCATGCAAACAACATAAAGGAAGTGTGATAACTTTTCAGTAATCAACTCTAACTTTATACCTATACAGCTTCAACTAACAAAAATAACATGAGTATGCCATTGTTTATTTGGGGTTTCCACATACTCCCTCTGTCCGGAAATACCCTGCATTCTGGATTTAGTCAAGGTCAAACTTTGTGAAATTTGACCAAACATATAAATAAATTTATATACATCTATAATACAACATAAGGATCATTAGAATCGTCATAAGATATATTTCATATTATATACATTCGGTGTTATAGATGTTTATAGTTTTTTCTATATATTCTACCAAACTTTACAAAGTTTGACTTTGACTAAACCTAGAATGCAGGGTAATTATTGATAGAGGGAGTAATAATTGAAATTTTGCTTGCTAAACACTGGATGGTACAGCAATGTGCTGAAAATTAATCATACGAACAAATTTTGATGTAATTGCATACAAGAATGATATGAAGTTTGATAATAACACCGGAGCCGGTTCTAGACTGTGGACAGATGCTTAGAAAATACAGTGGTTGCTTTTTTTTCAGAAATGAATAGTTGCTTTTCCTTAGATTATGGAAGAGCTTTATTGCCTCTCATACACTTTCTTTGGAAGATATAAAAACGCTTCAATGTACACTATCAACTAAACTTACGAATATGTTGTCCACGTTATGCAAGAAATCCACTTGGTGAGTTACAAGCAAGATGGTCTTCCCCTTGAGCATGCCCCTTAGACACTCCTTCAGAAGAAAGATCCTCCAGGTGAGAACACACAAAATATGGTGGCATATAATAACAGAAATTCACTTTGTTTATCAGTGATAGTTATACTGAGAGAGTTTACTTTCAGCCTTCTACATATAAATAGCGATCAACTTTAACATTCATTTTGTTTCAGTTAGAACAGCATAGAACAATGATTGTTTGGTAAAACACCATCACATGCATTTCACAAATATTGCCCTAACTCTTGGTTATTAGTTACATGTTAGAACAATGATTGTTTGGTAAAACACCATGAAGAAAGCAGAGAACCTGAGTACCATTGTATGGAATTCTTGGAAGAAGCAAAAAACATTTTACCTTAAAGATATATGAGCCAGTGTGTGCATCTACAGCACTGAAGATGTCATCAAGGAGATATATATCACAATTTTGATAAACTGCTCTGGCAAGCTGAATGCGCTGTTTCTGCCCACCACTAAGATTGATCCCTCGCTCTCCTATTTCAGTCTGGTCACCAAATTCCATCATTTCCAAATCCTTTTCCAGGCAGCAAGATCGTGTGACTTCTTTATATCGTTCAGGATCCATTGGCTTCCCGAATAAAATATTCTCTTGAATGGTCCCATTTTGGATCCAAGCTGTCTGTGCAACATATGCAGTGCTACCACATACCCTTACCTGTTAAAAAATGCTACAGAGTTCAGAAAACAAGACGAAGGTCGAAAGTCGGAACTACATAGAAGCCTATAGGCTATAGAGGATAGCTTTATTTAATGATATTCTTTGCAGGAAAATAAAAATGGAGTTGGCAGGTCAGAACCTAGAGGTGATGAGTCTGTGACTGTAAAACATGGCTATATATTCCCAGCTACCATCATGAAGACTTCTGTTTTACTTGTATAAATGTGTTAAAATACATAAAGCTCTGTCTAAATATCATGGACATAACGACAAAATACTACTCAAATTATATGTTTAATAACATTTTCAATGAGGAAACACCAGACTGTAAGAGCATGTCACTCCTAGATGGAAATGTGATTTCTCCACAGTCCAAAAACCTATAAACAGCAGCAAGAGGCTTCACACTTTCACAAAATTGTAGTAGACTGGCATGGAACTAATGGTTGGACCCACGGGTCAGCAAAACAGGATAGGCATTTTGGCAAACTAGTGGCAGGCGTAATTAAGTAATACATCAATATCCAATAAGCAGGTTAACACAATTGTTGGATTTGCAACTAACTTGCATCCTCTGCCATCCCTAGAATATATGATCTGGATACACTTATCTGTGACATTTTGTACACTCACAATCGCATTTGACAACAATGAAAAATCTGTAGCTAAGCAGATAGCTACCATTTCTTCAGGTGATCCCGAATTCCTATCGATACTTGAAGACCCTTCCCTAGGAATGTGGTAACAGTTTTTAACCTCTGTTTCGTAACAGCTGAGATTCCGGCCATTGCCCCTGATTTCATCAGAACTGTATTTCTCAGTTGGAACATTTGACCATGCACTAAATCTGCACCCAGCTTTGCTGATTTTAACCATTACAAAATAAACCGGCAAAAACCTTGCATTTTGTCTTAAGAATGTTGCATAAATAGTATTTTAGAAAGGAAAAGAATGTTGCACCACATGAATGAGCAAATAGCATGGTATTCTGATAAACAAGAATGTAAGTTTCGTATAAGTAATATTGGCTCACCTTGCCTGAGACCTTGTTCATCTCCCCCATAATGCAGGACAGCAGTGATGACTTGCCAGACCCGACCAATCCAACCACCGCCGCAAGCTCGCCTTTTCGTAGCTCCATATTAATCCCCTTCAGCACTGTCTCCAGCACCGGTGCTTCCTCCACAACACTCTCATCCTCTTCACCTTCACTGGCATTGTCTTCCTCTTCATTCTCCTTCTTGCCCCTCATGTCCCACGCAAACATGCCATCATGCACCTCCACGACCACCCGGTCTGTGCCAATGCCAGTGTCAAGGACATGCTCCACCGTAGCGTCATCGAGCTCTGCATCAAGCAGGTACCTGTCAAGCCTTCCAAGTGACACTGTCGCCTGTGTGATAGCAGCAATCGCCTCCGGAAAGCTCTGCATAGGTCCATCAAGCATTTGGAAGAACGCGGTGGCCGTGAACACCTTGCCAGCATCAAGCTCTACGCCTGTTAGCACACACGTGCCGAACACGAGCACGGTCATGGCAAGCGGTCCACTCCAGAGGACGATGGTGTTGGCGCACATGAAGTACATGGACTTGGCCAGCCACCCAAGCTCGGCCTCCCTGAGCTCACGAATCTTGGAACCGAACGTCTCGTCCCACGCCTGCAGCTTGATCACGCGCATGTAGTTGAGCAATTCGGTGATGGCCTTCATGCGCTCATCGCGCTTGCCGAGGAATTTGAACTGGTACTCCATATTGCGGTGGTTAGCGAAGGCCACGACCACAGTGACCACAGCGATGGCGGCGACCGCGGTGAGCACCGCGGGGCCGAGGTGTGTGTACAGGAGGCCGAGCGCGACGGCGATCTGCAGAGGCATCAGCCACAGGTTGTGGAGCTCGTGCGTGACATTGGACACCTCCTCGGCATCCACCTCCATGTAGCCGCCGCGAGCAGAGCAGCGTGGATGCGCATCCCCAGCTTAGAGTCTCGGCAGCCTTGCCGGCGAGGAGGATGGCGACGAGCTGCAGCCCCTCTGTCATGTCCCCGCCGCGGCGGACGAACTGGATGAACCTGTCCATGAGCGACGGGCCGATGTACATGACTGAGAGGTGTGCCATGCCGAGAGCGGCGGTGAGGAGGAATTGGGGCCAGAACGACCGCAGCAGCGCGGTGGCCACCGGGTGCCCGGCCTTGGAACCTGGCGCCGGCGTGGGCCAGTTAGACACGAACAGAGCGTACGCGGCCTCGGCAGTATCGTCTGGCGCCACGGGAGGGACGTCTTTGTCGCCGAGCGCTGCTCTGGAGCCCTTGGCGATGAGCGGGTTGATCCAGCTGAACGTCGCTAGGGAGAGCCACGACGCCGTGGCGTAAGACGACGTCGCCGCCGTGGCATGATCCGAAGAAGCACCGTTCCGCTCCTCCTCCGCCACCGCCGCGTCGGCGCCAAGGCCGGTGGACCCTTCGACCGCGAAGTATAACAGAGGGAGCGAGAGAGCAAATGCAGCCAAGGCGATGGGGTCATCGGGGATAACGGGCTCACCAAAGGCGTACTGCGCGGCCGCGGACCCGGAGAAGAGCGCGCCGAGCGCCGCGGTGGCGAGCCAGAAGAGGCGGAGGTGCGTCGGGTGGGCGCGCGCCGCCGCCGCCTTCTCCGCCGCGACGGTCCCCGCGGCCGCGAGGTGCGCGAGGAGCTGCGCCGCGAGGAAGGCTGCGCACTGGACCGCGCGCCTGGCCGCGTCGGCGCCTCCACGAGGGGAGAGGGGCTGCAGGAGCGCGAGCAGCACGAGGGAGCCGGACGCGAGCGCCGTGGACGTCGCGAGCGCGAGCCTGTGCCGGAAGCTCCTCCTTCCGTGGCGTGGCGCTGACTTCGCGAGGAGGGGATCCTCCTCCTCCTGGGTGGCGCGGGAGGATCGGGGAAGGAGGAGGCGAGCGCGGAGGGAGAGGGCGAGCGCGCACCTCCATGAGGGCGAGCAGCACGAGGGAGGCTGACGCAAGCGCCGTGGACGCCGCGAGCGCGAGCCTGTGCCGGAAGCTCCTCCTCCCGCGGCGTGGCGCTGGCTTCGCGAGCAGGGGCTCCTCCTCCTGGGTGCCGCGGGGGGAGCGGGGAAGGAGGAGGCGGGCGCGGAGGGAGAGGGCGAGCGCGGCGAGGAGGAAGAGGAGGTCGACGGCGCCGAGGAGCGCGCGCTGCGGGCATGGGGAGAGGAGGAGGAAGGCGAGGAGGTTGGGGAGGGACGACGTGGGCGGCGGAGAGCAGGTCGTGGTGGCCAGCCACCAGGGGATGGAAGAGGAGCCCGGCATGCCGGCGGCGGACCGACGGCGGTTAGCGTCACATTTGTTTTCGTTGGGATTGTTGGTGCGCGCGCGGCGGCGTTCCCCACCTTTCTGGTCCGAGTGTCAGTCAGGAGAGGCGTGGACCGACCGAGTCGTCGTGGGAAAGAACTTCTCTACTTCTTCTCTACTTCTCTACTATCTAAAAAAGACGACAACGTTCCGTTTTCTGTCAGGCCCGCACCCGCTTCCTTCGCCGGTGTCCCGCACGCGGAATATTCGCTCGTCCTTCCTAAAGTTGGAAATACTCCCATCTCCCGTATATCTCGCGAACCCAGTTCATCCTGGCGCCGCCACCCGAGGTCACACCTCGCTTCCGATCTGTGACGGGAGGAGCGATGGAGGGGATGGTAGGAGCTCGCCCATGGGGAAGGGGATGATCTCGGCCATGGGATGGGTTAGAGAGATGGTGTGGGCTCGGTGGAGCATGGCCATGGGGATTGGGACGGATCTCGCTGTAGGGTTCATCCACACGCATTCCCCTGATTCTATTTGAATCAATCCTTAGCGCTGACCCTCAACTTCAAGAGGAAGCCCCTGAGGTCGCGATGAGTCAGAGAGGTGGCGGGGATGAGCCATCGTCCATGGCGTCAGCCGCTGCGGCGAACGAGCCCAGCGTGAGCCACGATGACAACCTTCTCGTTGGAGGTGTTCTTTGGTTTTGTTGTGTCTGCTATATCTTTGGATTGGGTATGATTTTCCTCATTCGTGAAGCTGATGTGATTTTTCTTAAACAACTAGCTATCTTGTCTCCGTCCTTGCCCAATCAAACATGACAATAGAAACTTGGGGAGTGAGGGTGCCAACATGGTGTTGTTGATACAAACTCGCAATTTGGCGGCGGCGACGCTCTTCTTCAATTGATTCGTGAGACTGGCAATTCCATGTTTTATATACTGCAATCTCCTGTACAATCCCAATCCTCTCACCCACTATTCCAGTCTCATGACAATTCACTTGCAGGGCTCAACTTGGGGAGGCCTACCAGCCATTTGGACTTGAAGGTGCTCTCTACCGGCAACAAGGTCAGTAGGTTGAAGAAAATTCAAAGGTCTGTGCTCACTCCTGTCTATGCTCCAATGGCTGTATCCAACTGGTGTGTTAATGGCTATACCTTTTTGTTGTTAGGTAAATGGTTGGTTGTCCTCCAGGATGGACTATGGATTGTGGAAAGGGAAGAAGTGTGGTGTGATTTCGGGCTTTGACAAATTGTACTCGATATAAAAAATTAACTACCAATAGACCAAGGGTATGGTGGAACCTAGATTTCAGTTTACTGTAGATACATGTGTACTTTTTGTTCAAATAACCTATTTCAGTTTATTTTTACTTTGCAAGGATTATGTGCAGATGTTTATAGTGCATGAGAAAATATGAACGACAAGCTATCATATATATATATATATATATATATATATATATATATTCCACCTGTAAGGTACCAGTAGGATTTGGATATCTTCAAACATGGAAGCAGACTAGATATGATTGTGATATATATGTGTTTGTACTACAGCAAAAGATGCCTACACAAAAGGACCCTACCTGTTGGCGAAGAAAAGGAAGGGATTCAACTAATTCATTCCTTATTTATCTAGCAAAGTTTCCCCCATTACATTGATTACTCTAATATTGGCATGTAGGAAGTCATCTGATTGCCTTTTTTGCCACCACCGTGTTTTCAGTTGGAGATTCACTCATTAGTGGAAGCACATGTATGAATTCAACTAGGGAATTCAAGAGAACCCAAAATATGGTACTCCCTCAGTTTAGCAATAATTGATTTGAGTTTGTCTAGATTTAAATGTATCTAGACGCATTTTAGTGTGTAGATACATTCGACTCTGCACAAACCCAAGTTAATTATTCCTGAATGGAGGGAGTACTTCATCTTGACTCATGCGTTTTGCCACTTTTCATTGAACAGCATGTGAACACCATGTTTGATCAAAGGCCTCAATGTTATCAATGCTTTCCGTTAGTTGCTATCTTTTCCACTGTAATTAATCTCGGACTTCTGCTAGTAGTAACTATTAGACAAAATTTAGATGACACTGACCAAGTTTATTTTCTGATTGCTTTGCTTGGATGTGGTTTTTTACAGGGAATTGAAGGAGGTGGTTTGGTTCGTGTGATTGCAGTATCCTAATTTTACAACAAAGACTTGAAGGACCAAATCAACGAATGTGGCTGTAAAATCTATAGTCACTGAAGCCTGCTTGTATCAGGAAACACGAGGTAGTATATTATACCCTACTTGAAACCAACAAGACAACATGAGCTCCCTGTAGGTACACTATTGGAAATCTGTTTATTTCTACTTCCTACGTCTCAAAATAGATGTCTTAGGTTTGTTAAAATTTAAATAAATCTTTATAAAATAGTGTTTAGATTTATATAAATTTAGACAAATCTGAGATATCTATTTTGAGATAGAGGCAGTACAACTTTATAGTATGTCATTGATCTGTTCTTGACACCATTCTTACAAAACATCTAAGATCTGATTAGATACAGATTTAAGACAGTCACATGTGCAAATAATGCTTCCTTCAAATCTATCCGATAATCGATCACGGTATCAAACTGTTTCTCCTATCACATATGATAGCAGAAATCATCGACTCTGGCTGACACAACTATAGCCATTGGAGTCTGCATGTATTAGGAAAAAATGAGGCAGTTTACATCATCACACTATTGGAAGATGGGGTCGATGTCGCCAGCTGCACCAGCTCCTTAGAGGTTCTCCTGTGCAATGACGGGATGCAGGATACATCTGACTATATCCGGACGGGCACTACAGACTGGCACATGATCACGCCGGTTGAGCTCTTCTTGGTGACAGACATGTTGCCGACAGAGCCGTCTCCCCACGCCACATTGTGGGATTCCACCGACCCCAGTACTACCGTGCCGGAGGCCGGTACGGGTGGAACACAGGAGACCCTTGAGCAGGTATGTCTTCAGGATTAGCCAATCGGGTTATGGAATGATATCTTTTGTTGTTGTTGTCGATGTATAATGGATGTGATGGTTGTAGGAGAAGAAGGCGAGGCTCACCGTGGCTTCTTGGTGGTGGGAAATTTTAGGTTCTTCTATCCAAATCTCATTAATTCCATAGCTCCTATTCATCCCCAAGACATTGTCTATATTTGTCTTCATACTCTGATATATGCTAGGGGTTCGGAGATTAAGAAGATGACTGCCTTACCATGCTGTAAGTTTCTTAATACTTGCAAAAATGAATGGGAAACGACTATGCTTTTTTGTTTGGATTAGTTCTCCCCGTTAAGTTTGCAGGTTTTATTTTGACCTTTACTTTCTCTTCTACTATAATTGGACCATTTGGTTCCCAGATCAAACTAATTTGTTTCTGTGAGGTATTGTTGTAGATTAAATGTTTATATTTTATTAGTACAGTGTCATGTATTTGTCTCACACACGGATACTTGCATGTCTTCAATTGTATTAATGTTATAAAATAAATTATTATTTTTTAGTCCACTTTATTTGTTTTTGCTAAAATTCAGAAAAGAGTCTTTTTAAGGTCTTGTCTTTGTAATTAAATTTTAATCCATACATCACGTGTTACCTAATTGGAAATGATAAGTTGATGACATCGACATCTATTTGTTGTTTGGTTCACATTATCAAGCTATGTTCCTCACTTTGATGATTCCCTTTGATCTCTCTTTAAGTATGAGTGGTTTGTTTAAAGGATTTAGAGAGCACGCCAATTCTTCTTGCAGGTTATTAAAGGTTCTAGAAGAGAAAATAATACTATGAAAACAATTGCATTTGTTTATCCCTCAATTTATTGGAAGTATTCCATTGTGATTGACATAAAAATAAATCTATATCTGCATGTTTTAAGCACCCCTCGGATTTCAAGATGAATAGTATATATTTTTAGGATGAATAGTATATATTTACTGCTAAAGGACTGGTGATTGTGTGTCACTTCTCCCCTCATGTAGTAGCACTCATATCCTTTTTCTTGCCCCATAGCAATATAGCTAATCTCACCGAGGAGTTTGTTTTTCACGTACGCAATGTTTGTTATTACCATATTTATCTTGGAAATCGTGGGAAGCATCCATCTTGATGTGGTTTTGGGAGTGATTTTTTTTTAAAATTCAGCCTTTTTGCGAAGGGCAAAGACTTAGTCTTTCTTCTTGTACCTTCTCTGATATTTGTAGTATCCTTCAATGGTCCTTACATTAGTGTGCTTGAATGCCATGAGAATAACTAATTGCGTAATTACAGTCTTGCAGAAAAGCTAATTAGAATAAATCTGCCGCATTTGATTGATCTTATTACATGTTTCTTCGAAGGAACAGGCCAGCTGCCTCTGTCATTGGGATGAGCAGATGCACCGGCATAATAATGTGAGTATGAGATGAATCCTGAAATAAGTGTACTACAAATTAGTCTTTCAAGATGTAGAAGAGTATATATACATCTAACCTTTCATATCACTGTCAGGCTACTTTTCTCTATTTTAAAATTCAGTTATAATTTCATAGTTTTTTAGGAATTGAACAGCCTCGGTTCTATTTCAGATCCTATTTCAGTTTTAGTTTCAATTGAATTTTAGGTCTATCTCAGAATTTAATATATTTTCATTCCAGTATTGCTTGTATTTCTTACATAAATTATGATTGGACTCTAGGAGCACAGTAACAAAACAATAGCAATATTATTTCGATATATGCTGCTCTGGTCAGCTTGTTCTGTTTTATATATGGTCAGCTTGTTCTGTTTTATATATGGTCTTTTAGTCTGCACTAATATCTAACATTGGGGTCTCACGAATTGTTTGCATGCAGATTTTTTCGATGATGGGCAAAAACGCTTTGACCAAATATGTCCTGGACGGCTGTGTGCACATCGTTAACATTGGCTAACGCCTTGCTTTGCCATCATACAAATAGAAATCACTTGCTCTCTAGATCGGACGGGTGCTATGCCTGTGGGCAGCAAATCTGCTTTGCTTGACTTATTTTGCCAAATATGACAAGTGTATGGATGTTTTATATAACTTTCATAAATATGATGTCGAATTTTGCCAAGTGAATATTTTGATGCTTTTGGAATATTATGTGGCTATTCTTTTTTTACATATGTGGTTTCCACGTATTTCTTGTTTACACGTGTGACATGTGCCACGACCAAAAGAATTTGGAAAACCGTGGTAACGCACGGGCATTTAACTAGTTTGAGAAAAAAAATAACCCGGAAACGGAAGCAGCCTGCCGGCCGTCTCCTCCTCATGTAGATGACACGTAGCGGCGGGTGGCTCGCCGTGGTGGAAGTGGATTCGTTCCGTGAAATGGAGGGAGCAGCCGTGGCCAACCGTCGTAAGAGCATCTCCACTAGTTGGCCGAACCCAGACCGAAATTTGGTCCGTTGTTTGGTTGGACTAAACTTGTTTTCGGCCTGGGTACGGCAATTTTCCCACCCGCGTACCCAGACGGAGTCCCCAAGTTCGGCTAAAATTCATCAAATTTAGGCGATTTTTATTAAGTTGGGCAAAATATAGGCGGATTACATCAAATTTAAACGAAACTAGTACATAAATAAACTTAAAAGGGCCGCCTCCGGTGCCTTCGCCGTCCTACATGCCGAAGTTGTCGTAGAACGATGTGTAGTCGGGGTCGGCCCGGCTGTCATCCTCGCCGCCGTCGTCGTCGCCGCTCGGCGGCTGGTTCTGGCGGGAGCTACCCTGGCCAGGGTTGCCGTACCTCCATGGCTGGTAGGACGGGCATGTGTCCTCGTCGTCATCGTCCAGGACGTAGAGCGGGGCGCCTTGGTAGGCGAGCTCACGCCCAGACAGCGCCCGACGCCGGGAGGCCTGCTCCTCGGCCGCAGCAGGCCGAGGATGCGCTGATGCTCCGCCTTCTCCCGGTCCCTCCTGGACCATTCCAGGATGTCCGGCAAGGAGGGCTCGACCGGCGGCAGCGGCGGCGCTTCACGGAGCGACTGCTCCAGCGCCATCTTCAAGGTGGCGTCCTCGGCCGGCGCCGAGCCTTATGTCTTGGGGCGTAGCGCGGGTAGCTGTTGGCGGCGTAAAGCGGCGGCTCGCCGATAGCGACAGCAGCGTGTCCGTAGCGGTGGCCTTGCGAGCAACCGGCGCTTCGATTCGGCGTGCGGAAGCGGCGCCGGAAGAGTGGGACGCCGAAGCGGAGGAGGACAAGCATGCTCGCCATCCTCCTCGGCGCCCAGTTCGCCGGAGCACGCCGACCTGTCCTGGCCACCGGCGTCGGGTTGCGCGGGAAGCCGAGCCACGGAGTGTTCCCGCGGTTGATGTGCTCCAGCACGGCGGCGAGCGTCCGCCCTGGTGCGCTCCACCAACGCCGGCGCCCCACCGCGTTTTTGCGCGTCGGCGGGGACTTGTTCGGCGGCCCCTCATGGCGGGCGAGCTTCTGTTGGCGCCGCTCCGCGAAGAAGTTCCCCCACTAGACGAGGTCGTCGGCGCTTACCGCTTCGGCGGGGTTGTCCATGCCGGCGATGTACTCTTCTACATCGTACGACAGCTCCTCCGACGTCGGCCCCGGCGGGGTCGGGATGCCGCCGACGCTCAGCCACCACCCCGGAGGCATCCGCGTGTCCGGCGGCGCCATGTACCCCGCCTCGTACAGCATGCGCGCCTCCCAAGTCTGGAGGTGCGCTGCCGTTGCATGCGCCGTCGCCGGGGTAGCGCTCGCCCATGGTGAGAGAAGGAGGAAATGTGAGAGAAGGTTCGCCGGAGTTGGGCTTGTGGGCGGGGGGAGCTGTGAGAGAGTGCGAAGATCTCTGGCGAGGAGTACGGCTTATAAAGGCCGAGGTGAGCAGCGAGGGCGGGAGGGGTGTAGCGGCGAGGGCGGGAAAAGTAGAAACGGCGGGAACTTATTGACCGCCGGTCCGTCGCGGGAGCCGAGGTGGCGATGGTGGCGCCGTAAATCGGCGACGCGTGGCCGACGCGACGGGCAGTTATTGCCCAGCGGTCGCCGCGTGGTTTCGAGGATGACGACGACTCGGCTTCCGTCACTGACTCGGCAGGTCCACGCGCCGCTTTGATTTTCGTTCGCCGATTTTGCTGAGTCCGGCGTTCCCAGGGCGTACCCGGAAACCTGGGTTCGGCCTGGGTAGTCCGAACCAAAAATGGCCCAAATCCGAAACAGGTCCTTGGGTGTTGGAGATATGCCCTAACCCCTACATTGGGTACGCGATTGGGCCAGTTTTCGGCGTCCAGACTAAAATTCGGCGTCCGGATCGGCCTCCTGGGTAGGCGAGTGGAGATGCTCTAAGCAAAAAAAGTTCATTTTAAACTTTGAGCTTGTATTCCCGCCGTCCCAAAATAGACTTCTTAACAAATCTAAGATATTTATTTTGGAACGGAGGGAGTATATGTTACTACTATTTAAATCGAAATCATTAAGTTATGAGTCTTTATTGTTAGATTTCATTGTAACAGGCCTAAGAATAGGTCACGGGAAAGGGTGATGTACAATTGTGCATTTGCATTTGCATGCATCTAAAATTTGGGTAAATTAAAAGTTTTAGTTTTAAATTTACAAAAATGGTGAAAATAAACTCTAGTGTTGAGTTTGACTTAGGTCAACACTACGATTTCAGTTCAAATTCAAAATAGACATTTTGTATATTTCAAATTTTGGTTTTAAACTGAAACAGCACAATTAAGTGTGTCAAAGACCCATAGTGCCACAATACAAAAGAAATTATCTAAGATACTATTTGAATTGGAAATTAAGATTTGAATTAACATACATAATAAAATAAATAAAATTCAGAAAAATATGACATTGTATATAAATAAATCTTTATTCATAATAAAATGACTATAAGATTGTTTACAAGATTATTCCACAAAGAAAATTACATCAAGGGATCTTATCCTGTTACAAAACTATAAATAAAAGAAAATAAAACCTATCTAAAATTTATAAATATTCTTGCCCTTCTCATCTTGATCTTCTAACCTACAACTAACACATAGATAAAACATTTCTTAAGGTTAAAATGTAGGATCCATATGTGATGGAAGCATTTAGTTTAGAATCCAATGTAGAAGTACATGAACTTGTCATGAATCTTAGAGGTTTGAGGTTTTGAGCAAATTCAAATATAACAGGACAACAGTAAAGGATCAGCGTATATCGGGGAAAGAAAAGCAACTGGTAGTGCATTGGATCTTGACCATAAACCATTAGGAGATAGTAGTGACAACGGTAGTTCAGAAATATATAAACCAAACTTTAAACCTAGTTGTGTGACCAAATAACAGTAGCACAACAATAATAGATAACTAACTGATACAAACCAAATCACCTCAAACTTATGGACTCTTTAAAAAGAACTAAATGCCATGGCAAGTGAACACTTATATTTCACTAGACATGCTAAAGTAAGTGCACAATTAAGTGGAAATGACCAGTAACATGAATTTTCAAAAATAAGCAATAAAATGACTTATATCACCTTAAATCGACCAGCCTTATTAGACATATGACACAAGAAAACTTAGACCACAAAATACATTGTATCTGCACGTAAAAACAATCTAGAGAGGCGGTATAAGCAACATAGTCACCTCTATATGAAAATAAGGAGTCAGCACCACATAGATCATCTGAGACTATAAATAGAGCCCCAAGACACCACTAGAGCTCATAATCCTCGGAGCGAAGCTCATAACAATCACACTCAGGACAGAGGATGAGTAGGAGGAAGCAAACAGAAACCACTTACTCATAGTGACGAGAGATGGATCTGAGAAGAAGAAGGAAACAATAACAAGAAGAGGAGAATGAAGAATTGTATCAGATCTTCATCAATCAAATTTTAGAATCTACAAAGGTTGATAGCTAAAACCCTAGGATAGGATATTAATATTAGTAGGGAAATGATATGTAGCACATTAGTAGATTAGTGGGATAGTATCTATACTTCTTCATGATTGAAGAACACCACAACATCACCAGGCTAGCACAATCATACTAGGCACAACCATGTTAAGGGAAGAAATTACAAGAGCAAGGTAATTTAGAACAAAATCCTCATATCTAACCCACATCCGAGATCAGGTCGTTAGTTGGCTCCCTAGCCCGGCCGAAACAAAACAAATCGAATCAAAGAACGTTTCCTTCGGAGAAAAATCCTATGAGACCCGGTCTATCGCTCCATCACGACAGACTTGGCTGAGAAGATGACATGTGTGGCATAAATCTTAAAGGCATTCTTCCCCATGGTTTCTGCTCCATCGATCTTGTACATGAGATCTCCGCCAAGCAAACAAAGCACCCGCACTTTATCACAACATGGAATCAAAGGTCTCGCCTCGCCTAGCTATTTCCCTGGGTTCCCCACACGCGCCAACGAACACTACCAGTTTGTACATGTGTTGTATGTCCTCCGGACCACCTTCATCGCCAGTGTATCACATATCATATGGCATCACGGCCTTCCCCCATGGAAAAACAATAAAGGTTGTACAATAAGAACACGAATGTGCATCACAGTGATGGATTAAGCTTTCCTCTGAGCAATTAATATGTTTAGAACCTCATACATGACTTCTCAAGCAATTTATTTCTCATCTTCCTGTCTACTGCCTTAGATTATGTTGATGGCTATACAATAGGGTTGAAAACGAAACGGAAACAAACGGAAACATGCGTTATCGTTTTCGTTTCCTCTTGTATCACCGGAATCGGAAACAAAACGGAAGTCTCTGAAAACAAACACAGAATCGAAAATCATTGGAGACGAATATGAAATGGATACGTAACGGAAATGATACAAAAATGGACAGTTGACGGAATATTATAGTGGCATAATATCATGGTCTGTACACAAAATAAAAAATATAACAGACAAAGAATAGCTCACAACTTCGACAAGTAATAATTGAGCATAAAGTAAAACACAAAATTCGACACTTCCACGAGTACATAAGTTTATATAAATAGTTTTACATAAACGCTAAGACCCTTATTTGATTAGTATGTAGACTAAGATGATTGTACGTATTACCTTTTTTTGGAAATGGGTGTTTTATTACTTAACAGTAAGTTTACACCCGGCCTCTGTATAGCTAGGATGCACACAACCAAACAACCACAATCTCGGTCGAAAACAAAAAAATCTGGAATACAAAAAATGCAAATGAAAACATAGTTCTCCAAATTATCTAAGGAAGATCTATTCGCAGCGGTTGCTGCCATCCATGCCGGGAGAAGATATCTCGCGCCATATCTTTCAACCGCCTACAACCCTCCGCAAGTCGTGGAACTCGATACGTTGTATAGAAGTCCATGATCCACTACTAGGAAAATGGCTATAGGTAATCAGCACATCCGTGGCTCACATGGTTGAAGTCCCCCACGGCTAAAACAGGCGTGGCTCACCTATGGGCAGTGCCCTACTAGTAACTAGAACAACCGTGGCGCACATGACCACAGTGCGCCACAGATATGTGTGGGCCAGGGCCCTGTTGGCCGCACGCCAAACATCTGTAGCGCATATAGGGTGGGTGCGCTACGGTTGTTAGTGTCAACCGTGGCGCACATGGAGGGGGTGCGCTACGCCTAAGCGCATGCCCCTCTCTGCTGTGAAACGGCCAGACACATCCGTGGAGCACTATGGCATGTGTGCTACGGATGTTACTACTCCCTGTGGCGCACTAGGGCGGAGTGCACCACAGATGTGTCGATTTTTTTTACAGCACTTTATGTGCACATGTGTGACCATCCACCACCCCACACTTCACTTTCCCCTTCTTCTTCCTCCTTAGATCTAGTCGGGATCTTCTCCTTCCCACCTCAATTTCTCCACCCATTCACCATTTTTAGCATGTAGAACTTGCCTTGGATGTTACATAAGTAATAGAGGAAGGTCTCCGGTCTCGCGCGCACCTCTCCTTTCCATCTTTCTCGCGATTGGTATCTCATATCGGTAAGTTGTCCATGTAAGGATGTGTTCATGTGTATATGGTATGCTCATATGTATGTAGATGATCGATGCTCATGATGTGTGTATGAGAGGATCGATGATGCTGGTCATATGTGTGTGTATATGGAGAGTATCGATGATGCTCATGCATGTGTGTATGGAGAGGATAATGATATGTTCATGTGTGTATGGATCGGTCTCTCTCTCTTGTGTTTGTATGTGAACAAGTTGCCATTTGTTTTGCCAAAATGTTGATTCATTTCCATTTTCGCAAGACTTTGGCATTTTACAAAGGTCCTAATTTTAGGATAGGTCATGCCAAAATTTTCTATCGACCATTGCATGCATGCATTCATTATGTGGTTCTAATAGACTTCTAATTGTACCGTACACCATGCGTGCAAAAATGGTCGCATAAGCGAAGGCATTGTGGCTAGATTTTTGAAATGTGACGGCGGCATGATACGAAATAACAAGACGGATATAAGATGTCCGTGCGTAAGATGCAAACTCAACTGGTGATCGACCCGATTCCGGGAATCTACATGCGCACTGCTCCGCCATGGTTTCATGGATGGATACACTCGTTGGATAAGCGATGGCGACGATGGAGACGGTGAAGGTGGCCAACATGATGATCATCATCACGGCGAGCAGGCGAGATGATGAAGAGTCTCCGGAGATGGTGAAGGTGCGAGCGATCGGGATGATGATGATCTATGCTCGAGGAGCGGGCGACGATGGAACAACGTCGGTGGGTGCGGGACCCTTATGTGAAAGAGCTTCTTCTCAAGCGCATTTAGTAACGCCAGGCTGCCGCTAGAGAAAGTCAAGCTTGCAACTTGAGAAAGACGGTTACTCCATTGTATGAAGGATGCAGGCCCGATGATACCGGTTGAATGTAACGCTCAAGGCTATGGAGATGAAGGCAAAACACAAATTGAGCGACGCAAGCTTCGACGATATGATGGCATTACGCACGATCGTCTCACGGAGGGAACACATGTCCAACTAGTATCGAGGACGCCAAAAAATCGTCATCCTCTTGATCTACCGCACGTTAGATATCACGTATGCATCAACGATTGCATCATTTATCGGCGAGGCGGAGAAAACCACATGTCGGTGTGCGGTGTGAGTCGATACAAGAAAGGGAAGAAAGCACCTCAAAAGTGGTATGCTACTTTCCTATCACTCCTCGTCTGCGGCGCTATTTCGCGGACCCTAAAGCGAAGCTCATGCAATGGCATGCGGAAAGGAAGAAGCCAGGAGATGATGATGACCCGAAAAGGATGAGCTGCTGACGCACCCGGATGCTAGCGGTGGAAAGCATTGGACCTCGAATTCCCGAGTCGGTGGAGATTCGAGGAATATCGGGCTTGGCGCGAGCCGATGGACTCAATCCGTTCGGTAGCCGTGAGCAGACGCACAACACTTGGCCCGTGTTTGTATGGATGTACAACCTCCCTCCATGGTTATGCATGAAGAAGAAGTACATACAAATGAGTATGCTAATTCAAGGGCCGAAACAACCTGGTACCGACATCAATCTGTATCTCGGGCTGTTGAAAGAGGAGCTAGCCACGTTATGGGAATCTGGAGCCAATACTTACGACACCGTCGCACAAGATTATTTCACTATGAGAGCCGCGTTGGTCACTACGGTGCAAGACTATCCAGGTTACGGGTATATCTCGGGGCAGGTTATCCAAGGATTCTGCGCATGCGTTAGGTGCATGGATAACACAAGATAAGTATCAGAACACAAATAGCCGTGGCGCACTAGCAGGTACGCTACGCCTATCTCGACACAACCGTGGCGCACTATGCAGTGCGCCACGGCTAGGAGATAGCCGTAGCGCAAGGCCCGTGGCGCACTGCTAGTGCGCCACAGATGCTCTTTTCAGGTGCGCCACCAATGGCCATTTCCCTAGTAGTGATCGAAGGACAGTCGTGGCCCGATAGATAACTTTCAAGGGAGAAGATACAACATTATTAAATATCTTGTCATTTCTACATAGCCAAAGCAACCAAATAATGGCAAGCGCTCCCACCCTAAATAAAGACCCATATTTATCCTCAATCCCATTCATCCAGTGGCCAAAAACATTAACTACCGATCGAGGAGGAGATAAACCAGAGGCTATTTGGATGATTGACCATATAACACGAGCAAATTTACAATGGAAGAATAAATGACGTATTGTCTCATTATGGTGACAATATACGCATTCAGTGCTACCATGCCAATTCCTCCTAACAAGATTATCTTTTGTGAGAATCACCCCTTCACGGAGATACCAAGCGAATATCTTCGCTTTAAGGGGTATCCTCAACTTCCAAATTTTACTATTATCATCGATTGGAATATTGTAACATCCCAAAAATATTAAACTAGAATCATCAAAATTTAGGATTAACAAAAACTTTTCTAAATAAAAATATGAAGGCATGCATATGTTTAAGCATGACAATTTGGATTCTTTGAATTGCACCCCTTGATAGTACTCATAACAAAGTATCAAGGCCCACCTTGTGATCATCTAGTTTAAATGATAGTTTAAAATTGAATCTATATCATATGGGAAGATCCCACTTTTTCAAAAACCACTCAAACAAGCTCAACTTTCAAAACCCAAGCATCTACAGACTCACCAGCACATGCCTAGCACACCCACCAAAAATCTTTTCAAAATTCAAAACTTGAATTCATGCGGCCATTTTATCAAACACCTTGTAGATTCAAATCAAACAAAATCAAAACACTATAGTGTGCAGTGATTCTAGCCTAACTTGTTCCCTCTCTGGACACCACTAGCCTTAGTAGATCATCTAACAATCTAAACTAATCTCTAGCACCACTGTAAACTGGCCATTGTCATCAATGGTGAGCAGACCGAGCCTCACCTTGCCACCCACATGTCGACAGCGAGCTAGGAGAAGCACCAAGCCTAGCCAACATGTATGGGAGCAATCCAGCACCCCCACCGCCACTCCATGTCCCAGCCGCGAGTGATTCCAGCCCTTGGACCACACGCACAGACCTTGCCAACCTTCTCTGCAACCATGCCGAGAGCTCGCCCCGTGCGCCACGCTCGACAGATGCCCACAGACCGCGCGCCGCCCTTGCCGTGTGCATACGTGATCACCACCGTCCCAGCAACCCTGCAGACACGCCCGTTAGCCGCCGCGCGGACCATGCACGTTGTGCGCCATAAAAACTTCCGTCGGGCACGCGCAGAGCACCGCAGCGTTCCGACCAATCCGCACCGCCCCACGCCTCGCCACCACGTCGTTGAGCTTCGCCAGGGAGCACAGCACCGCCCCCTACCGTCGCCCACGCCGATAGCCCTCTGTGCCGTCGACCACGACGAGCTCAGCTTGCGCCCGTCGGTCCCCTCTCGCCACTATAAATAGAGGCCACCCCCAGCCGAATTGAGCACACCATCTCACTCCCCTCTCCTTACTGATCGTTCCACCCCGTTCGGCAAGCAAGCAGCGGATCGCGAATTTGGCGAGCCCGCTGCTGGAGAAGAAGGGAGCCAGCGATTGGAGCCGCCCCAAGAGAAGCTGCCGGTACCAGGAGGTTCGCCGTCGTCGACTTCGTCGTTCTCCCGCCTCGCCGACCCTCGCCTGAGCCCCGGTGAGCCCCCGACGACCCCCACCTGCCGCGTTAGGTTTCTGTCTCGCCGGCGCCGCCCGACATGGACGATGAGTAGCAGCCGTTCGATTATACTTAGATCGTGCGGATGAGATTGCCCCGTCAACCGGCGTTTAAAGAGCCACCGATCGGTGGAACCCCTGTCGAGTTGAGCCCAAGCCGTGAGTGACACTGGGCCGGCCCATTAGCAGTTCCCGCGTAGCCCAGTCGTTTGAATTTGGATTTTTCCATTTTCATTCAAACACAGTTATGTACCTAGTTTCAAAAATCAACCCAGCTCGATTCAGTGAACCAAATTGAATGAAACCAATTTTGTTAGAAAGGTCTGGAAATCTTGAATCCAAGCCCGTTGGATTCAAATCATTTGAATCTATAGATCAACCTTGGTAAAAATAACAAGTCAGAACCTTTTCTGCATTCAAACATTTTTCAAATTTAAACCATAATAGCTTTTGAGTAGATTCCAACTCTAAAAAATCACATTTGATCATACCTTTCAGAATATATAAAAATATATGGGTTTACTTACAGAAATAATGTTCAAGTCATAAAAGGATGCCACATAGGCATTTCTAGTCACTTTATTTAATTAAAATAAAAGGTTAAACCATATTAAATTGTGACACCACTTTAAATCACATTCCCATGTACTGAAATGTGTGGTGATGACATGTATCAACATGATCCCATGTTTGGTTTGGAGAATATTAAATCTTAAGTAGTTTTTCAATGAGTAGAAATTACTTTTCTAAAATAAAAGAAATTAAACCAAGCTTTAATCTTGTAATGTTAGTGATGATGCTAGATCATCTATAGGACCCTTTTTTGTGTGATGATTGAAAATAGTTAAGTATTGTTTGGTGATTGTGTACCTCGTATTTATTTATAGACGCTAGTACCGACCAAGGATACGAGGAAGAAGGAGGTGTTGGAATTATGCCCTAGAGGCAATAATAAAGATGTTATTATTATAATTCTTGTTCATGATAATGTTTATATTCCATGCTAGAATTGTATTAAGCGGAAACTTTAATACTTGTGTGGTTTGTGAACAACACGTGTCCTAAATGCGCCTCTGGACTAGCTCATTGATTAATGATGGTTAAGGTTTCCTAACCATGGACATGATTTGTCAATTAATAATGAGATCATATCATTGGGAGAATGATGTGATGGACAGACCCAAACTAAGCGAAGCAATTAGATCGTGTCATCGTGTTCGTCTTTGCGAAGCTTTTCTAATGTCAAATATTGTATTCCTTAGACCATGAGATAATACAACTCCCTGGTATCGGAAGAAAGATTTGAGGTCATCAAACGTCATCCTATGAGAGGGTGATCATAAAGGTGTCTCTTAGGTGATCGGAAAGTATCTGTTGGGTTGTATGTATCGAGATGGGATTTGTCCCTCCCAAGTCGGAGAGATATACTTCGGGCCCACTCGGTAATTGATATCAACACCGCTTGCAAGCATGTGGTTAAGGAGTTAATCACAAAGTGATATCGGATTACGGACGAGTAAAGTACTTGCCGTGAGCGAGATTGAACTAGGTATGACTGCAGCGATCAAATCTCGGGCAAGTAAAATATCGCGAGACGAAGGGAATATATATATGGGATTGATTGAATCACATCGTGGTTCATCCGATATGATCATCGATGAATGTGTGAGTCAATATGGGTTTCGGACCCATTGTTGATTATTGATAGAAGATCATGTCGCATATTCTCGAACCCGCAGGTCACACACTTAACGTGTCTCGGCTATGATAGATTGGATAATTGGTTTATGAGTTTTTGTTGAGTCTCGGATGGGATCCGAGACATAACGAGAGGTTCAAGTGGTCCGGAGAATAAGATTCATATAAGGCGGTGCAGTTTTTGGAGTTGAATTGTTAAGGTTAATCGTATTGTACGGAAGCTTCTAGAACCTTCGAAGGGACCAACGTGGCCCCACCTTCTGGGAGGGGCATGGGCCTATGAGGGAGTGCCTGGCCGCATTGGGCCAGGGGCATAAGCCCCATAGGGCCCAGCCGGCCAAGAGAGGTTTAAACTCTAGTAGAGCTTCTAGAAGGGGGGGTTTCCTTGCCCCCCACTCTTCCTCCTTGGGGCCGCCGGCCTTGGCTTTGGGGAGGGGCTAGGGCTGCGCCCACCCCTCTATATATAGAGGGCTGGGGGCGCACCACCCCCTCACACCTTCCCCTCCAACCCTAGCTGCCCTGCTGCCCTCCTCTCTCCCGATCGCTTGTGTAAGCCCTGCTCTGAAATTTTTCCACCATTGCACCGTCGCGTTGTAGATCCAACCCATCTCTCCACCATACTTGCTGGACCAAGGAAGGAGGAGACGTCGAGGTGCCGCACGTGTGCATCTCACGGAGGCATCGCCACTTGTGGTGCTAGATCGGATCGGATCGCGAGGAGGAGAAGCGAAAGTGCGACTACATCACCCACGTTCCGATTTAACGTTCATTGTCTGAATCTTCAAGGGTATGAAGATCTAATCCAATCTCTCTCGTTGTTTGCATCTCCTAGATTAGATCTTGGCTTCCCTCTGTTCGCATCCATAGAAAATTTTGATTTACTATGCCGCAAAACCCTTCAGTGGTATCAGAGCTAGATCTAAGCATAGATGTGTTTCACGAGTAGAACGCAACATGGTTGTTGCGGGTGTTGATGTTTTCTGTTGGAAGCCTCTTGTTTGTGTTCTTCTTATGACGCAGGATAGTGAGATTGAAGCGGTCACAGGACAACCTTACGCGACGTCGTTCGCGAGACCGGCTCCGCACTTGACGTGTGGCTTGTTCCACACATGCGGCTGGTGGATGTCAGTTTCTCTCACTATAGTTGTCATGGGATTAACACCGGAGTTTGGAAACCATAATATCACCGTTGTGGCTTTCCGTAGGTAAGAATCGTTCTTAGCATCTACTCACATAAGCCACGTAAAACATGCAACAACAAAGTAGAGGCGTCTAACTTGTTTTTGCAGGGAGTGTTTTCTGTGATATGGTATGGCCCAAGATGTGATGTGTATATTGTATGCAATGATCATGTTTTGTATTGTTTCACGACTTGCATGTCGATGAGTACACAACCGGAAGGAGCCATATGGTTGTCTTTATAATTGTGTATGACCTGTGAGTCAACTTCTTATACGCCATGTAATAGCTTTACTTTATAGCTAAGTAGTTAGCAATAGTTGTAGTTGCTATTCGTGGTGGAGGCAATCATGGTGGAGTGATGGAGATCATGCCGGAACGCACAAGATGGGGATCATTGCGCGAAGATTGGCTATACCATGTCACATAAAGTTATATGCATGTGATGTTTATCCTTTTATGTATCTTATTATGCTTAGATCGCGACAGTAGCATTATAAGATGATTCCTCACTTAAAGATCAAGATAAAACGTATTTCTCCCCAAGTATGCACCTGCTAGAAAGTTCGTTGTCCAAGCATCACGTGATGATCGGGTGCTATAGACTCTACGCTCACATACAACGGGTGCAAGCCAGTTTTGCACACGCGGAAATACTTGGGTCTAACTTGACGAGCCTAGCATGTACAGACATGGCCTCGGAACACAAGAACCGAAAGGTTAAGCATGAGTCATATGAATGATATGATTGACACTTCGTTGTCCACCATTGAAACCACATCTCTTCTCGTGATGATCGGATTAGGTGTGGTGAATTTGGATCGTGTTCACTAAACAACTTGAGGGATGTTGAATTTAGTGGGAGTTCATCTAGTAATTTGATTAAGTTGAACTATTTATCATGAACATAGTCTAAATTGTACTTGCAAATACTGTAGATCACATGGCTAAGTCCAACTTCAACGTTTTCGCTGAGAAGAAAAAGCTTAGAAACAATGGTTCTAACTTCACCAATTGGTTCCGCAATCTAAGAATCATTCTCTCTGGCGGTTAAAAGGACTATGTCCTTGGGAAAGCGTTAGGTGACCCCCTAAATGCTAGCTTGGTGATGAAAACCGCATCTATCAGCAAAGATGATTATGGAGTGATTAAGAGCACCATGTTGTTTGCTATGGAACCGGAACTTCAAAATCGTTTTGAAGACTATCCCGGGCCCTTTGAGATTCTCGAAAAGCTGAAAACCATGTTTCGACTCAGCCCTCCGAGAGATATGAGATCTCTGAGAAGTTCTTTAACTGCAAGATGGAGGAAGGGAGTTCCGTTAGTGAGAACGCCATTAAGATGACGGGCTACACTCAACGCCTTGAGCAACTGGAATGCACGATTCTAGAGGAGCTCAAGATTGACAGGGTTCTGCAATCACTCCCTCCCAGCTACAAAAGTTTTGTAGTGACTCATAATCAGATTGGTTCCACTGATACGATCACCAGCTCTTCGCAAAGTCAAGGCGGAAGTGGACATCAAAAAGGATAATCATGCGTTGATGGTCAACAAGCCCACCTTTAAGAAAGGTAAGGGAGAAAAGAATCCCTTCAAGAAGGGCGGCGGCAAGCGCACTGCCCCTGGTGAGAAGAAGCTCAAGTCTAGTCCTACGCCGGACACTGAGTGCTTCTATTGCAAGGACAAGGGTCCTTTGGGCAATCGTCAAGTACTTAGGACAAGAAGGATGGCACCATCAAAGGTATATTTGATATACATGTTATTGATGTTTTCCTTACTAGCCCTCGTTGTAGTGCCTGGGTATTTGATACCGGTTCAGTTGCTAATATTTGTAACTCGAAACAGGAGCTACGGAATAGACGGCGGCTTGCGAGGGATGAGGTGATGATGCGCGTTGGCAACGGATCAAGAGTTGATGTGATGGCCGTCGGCACGCTCTCCTTAGTTTTACCTTCGGGATTAGTTTTAAACCTTAATAAGTGTTATTATGTGCCTGCGTTGAGCATGAACATTATTTCTGGATCTTGTTTATTGCAAGACGGTTATTCATTTAAATCGGAGAATAATGGTTGTTCTATCTATATGAGTAACATCTTTTATTGTCATGCACCTATTGTGAATGGTTTATTTCTTCTAAATCTCGAAAGGGATGAAACACACATCCATAACATTGAGGCTAAGAGATGCAAAGTAGATAGTGATAATACTACTTATTTGTGGCACTGTCGTCTAGGTCATATTGGTGTAAAGCGCATGAAGACACTCCATTCTGATGGACTTTTGGAGTCTCTTGATTTTGAATCATTTGACACATGCGAACCATGCCTCATGGGCAAGATGATCAAAACCCCGTTCTCCGGTATGATGGAGCGAGCAATGGACTTGTTGGAAATCATACATACCGATGTATGCGGACCGATGAGTGTTTCGACACGCGGTGGATATCGCTATTTTCTCACTTTTACCGATGACTTAAGTAGATATGGTATATCTATTTAATGAAACATAAATCTGAAACATTTGAAAAGTTCAAGGAATTTCAGAATGAAGTGGAGAACCATCATAACAGAAAGATTAAGTTTCTACGATCCGATCGTGGAGGTGAATATTTGAGTTATGATTTTCTCACGCATCTTAAAGAAAGTGGAATCGTTTCACAACTCGCATACGGAACACCAGTACAATGGTGTGTCTGAGCATGAATCGAACCCTATTAGATATGGTCCGATCAATGATGTCTCTTCTTGATTTGCCGTTATCATTTTGGGGTTATGCATTAGAAACCGCTGCATTCACTTTAAATAGGGCTCCATCTAAATCCGTTGAGACGACACCGTATGAGCGTGGCTTGGTGCTAAACCTAAGTTGTCGTTTCTTAAAGTTTGGGGATGCGAAGCTTCGTCAAGAAGTTGATGCTGACAAGCTCGAACCCAAAGCGAAGAAATGCGTCTTCATCGGTTACCCTAAGGAAAAGCTTGGGTATACCTTCTATCACGCAACCAAGGCAAAGTGTTTATGTCGAAGAACGGTTCCTTTCTTGAGAAGGAGTTTCTCTCGAAATAAGTGAGTGGGAGGAAAGTAGAGCTAGACGAGGTTATTGAACCTTCTCTTGAATTGGAGTAGCGCAGCACTGAAATTGTTCGATGCTTTGCACCAACAATAGAGGAAGCTAATGACAAGGATCATGAAGCTTGGACGATCTCGCATCTTGAGCGTCGCGGTCGACAAGGTCACGTGCCCCTCCCGTGGTACGGCAACCTGTCTTTGTCTTGTTAGTAGAAGACAGTGAACCTACGAACTATGAGGAAGCGATGATGAGCCCAGACTCTGAGAAATGGCTAGAAGCCATGAAATCTGAATTGGGATCCATGAGCGAAAACCAAGTATGGACTTTGGTGGACCCTCCTAGCGACCGAAAGGCCGTTGAGTGCAAATGGATCTTCAAGAAGAAAACGGACGCGGATGGTAATGTTACCGTCTATAAAGCACGACTTTTTGCGAAATTTTTTCGACAAGTTCAAGGTGTTGACTACGATAAGACTTTCTCTCCCGTAGCGATGTTTAAGTCCATTCGGATTTTATTAGCAATTGTTGCGTTTCATGATTATGAAATATGGCAGATGGATGTCAAGACTGCTTTCCTCAATGGCAACATTGATGAAGAGTTGTATATGATGCAACCCGAAGGTTTTGTCCATCCTAAGGATGCTGATAAAGTATGCAAACTTCAGCGTTCCATTTATGGACTGAAGCAAGCATCTCGGAGTTGGAACCTTCGTTTTGATCAAGTGATCACGAGCTTTGGATTTGTTCCAAATTGCTACGAAGCTTGTATCTACAAGAAAGTGAGTGGGAGCTTGGTGACGTTTCTGGTACTATATGTGGATGACATATTGATTATTGGAAATGACATCAACATGCTTAACGATGTGAAGAGTTATTTGAACAAGTGTTTTTTAATGAAAGACCTAGGTGAAGCTGCTTATATATTGGGCATCAAGATATATAGAGATAGACAAAGACGCCTGATAGCTTTAAGCCAGAGTACATACCTAGACAAAGTTCTGAAAAGGTTCAGAATGGATAAGGCAAAGAAAGGTTCGGTGCCTATGTTGTCAGGTAAGATATTGAGCAAGGCTCAGTGTCCAGCTACGGTAAATGATAGGGAAGCTATGATCAAAGTGCCTTATGCCTCGGCCATAGGTTCCATCATGTATGACATGCTGTGTACTAGACCGGATGTGTCCAATGCTCTTAGTTTCCATCATGTACTAGACCGGATGTGTCCAATGCCTCGGCCATAGGTTCCATCATGTATGTCAAATATTGTATTCCTTAGACCATGAGATAATACAACTCCCTGGTATCGGAAGAAAGCTTTGAGGTCATCAAACGTCATCCTATGAGAGGGTGATCATAAAGGTGTCTCTCAGGTGATCGGAAAGTATCTATTGGGTTGTATGTATCGAGATGGGATTTGTCCCTCCCAAGTCGGAGAGATATACTTCGGGCCCACTCAGTAATCGATATCAACACCGCTTGCAAGCATGTGGTTAAGGAGTTAATCACAAAGTGATATCGGATTATGGAGCAGTAAAGTACTTCTGTGAGCGAGATTGAACTAGGTATGATGGCACAGATGATCAAATCTCGCAAGTAAAATATCGCGAGACGAAGGAATATATATATGGGATTGATTGAATCTGGCATCGTGGTTCATCCGATATGATCATCGATGAATGTGTGGAGTCAATATGGGTTTCCACCCATTGTTGATTATTGATAGAAGATCATGTCTCATATTCTTGAACCCGCAGGTCACACATAACGTGTCTCGGCGCTAGGATAGATTGGATAATTGGTTTATGATTTTTTGTTGAGTCTCGGATGGGATCCGGACATCACGAGAGGTTCCGAGTGGTCCGGAGAATAAGATTCATATAAGGCATGCAGTTTTTGAGTTGAATTGTTCGGGTTAATCGGTATTGTACGAAGCTTCTAGAACCTTCTAGAATGGGACCAACGTGGCCCCACCTTCCGTGAGGGGCATGGGCCTATGAGGGAGTGCCTGGCATTGGGCCGGGCACAAGGCCCCATAGGGCCCAGCCGGCCAAGAGAGGTTTAAACTCTAGATAGAGCTTCTAGAAGGGGGGGTTTCCTTGCCCCCCACTCTTCCTCCTTGGGGCCACCGGCCTTGGCTTGGGGGAGGGGCTAGGGCTGCGCCCACCCCTCTATATATAGAGGGCTGGGGGCGCACCAACCCCCCACACCTTCCCCTACAACCCTAGACGCCCTGCTGCCCTCCTTTCTCCCTCCCGACTACTTGTAGGTGAAGCCGTGCTGCAGAAATTCTCCACCAATTGCACCGCGCCGTCGCGTTGTAGATCCAACCCATCTCTCCACCATACTTGCTGGACCAAGGAAGGAGGAGACGTCGAGGTGCCGCACGTGTGCATCTCACGGAGGCATCGCCACTTGTGGTGCTAGATCGGATCGGATCGCGAGGAGGAGAAGCGAGTACGACTACATCACCCACGTTAAACGCGTTCATTTGCGAATCTTCAAGGGTATGAAGATCTAATCCAATCTCTCTTGTTGTTTGCATATCCTAGATTAGATCTTGGATTCCCTCTGTTCGCATCTGTAGAAAATTTTGATTTACTATGCCGCGAAACCCTTCAGGAGGATACTACGAAGAAGAAGCCGAGGAGAACTTCAACCACTGCTCTGCACAAGGCAATCTTATACAGACACTGATGCAAGCCTAATACTACTAGTTGATTGAGCAAGCTAACACTTTCCAGATACTGTACTTTAGCAAGCCTTACTAATCAATTTGACCTATGCAAGCAAATACTTGCTTGTTACCATGGCAACTATATGCCTTAAGCATATGTGATCATACCCATTTGATAACCCCATTCCTAGTTTTACTTACAAGCTTTATACTTTATTTCTTTATCAAAGATAGTACTTAGAGCTTAGTTAAGTGAATTGTAGATTCTAGAGAGATAATTGAAGGTTGCATAAAGAGCATAAAACTTGGCCTAAGCTAGATAATCTTTATGTCATCCTAAGGCATGATATTGAACTTAGTTAAACTCCACTAGTTTACCACCCCTCATTAGTACTTACCCCCACTTGTAGATGCTAGTGCTAAGCATAAAATTTGATCAACTTAGATGGGAATACTTGGTGGCAAAATGGTTATGAAAACCTTGGAATGATGGATCATTCTATTGAGATGTTTTGACATGTGTTTCCGAACACCAGATGATTTTGGTGATGAAAATGTTGAGGCATGAGCCTTAGCCCTTTATAAAACTGATGGTTGTCTGAATGCGATACCATTCCAATTTTACCGTACAACCACAATACCCGAGAATTGGGTAGGGCTTGACTGGAAACTTATATACCTTAGTATTGGTTCCCTCACGACCAAGGTCTGAGCTGAGGCTACCTTGTGAAGATTGTCCACCTGTGCAGTACCCAAGATGACAGTTGGTCATGGTTGGGAGGCCAAACTCACAGGAGAGGTGCTTATACTAGGGCGTGTAATTGAAAGGTTAGGATTGATTATCCGCATACTGAGTATGGTGAATTCAGGATTTGTTACTAATGGATGTATCGAATGTTGTGGTGAAAGTGTACAATCTCTGCAGAGTGTCAAACTATTCGAATAGCCGCGTCATGATTATGGACGATTGGAGTGGCCATCGTTCCCCGTCAGATGTTTTCAAAATGACTTGTGAAATGAATTGAGATTTTGACTTGACCACAACAGAGTTGTGATATGAAATACAAGTTCCCACTTAAGTGTTATAAAACTTCAACTAGCTTTCTTGCTTCTAAACTTAGTAGAGGTAAATCTGTCTTTTTGCAAAACAACCCTAGAGCTTAGTGTCCTACTACAAAAACCCCCTTCACTTGTTAGTATTAGTTTGTGAGTACTTAAAGAGTACTCATGGCTTTGTCCCTGGCTATTCCCGTGGCCAGACTATGAAGAGGAATATCAGGAGGATGGACCCCAGGAAGGTTACGACAACTAGGATCATCTCCCATCATCAGCATTGCCTGTGACCCCGAAGATGGAGCTTCTCCTACACTACCGTTATTATTACGTATTTCCGCTGCTTGAGTTTTATTAAGAACTGGATCATGAGATCGTAAGACCTTATGTATGGTTTGTAATGGATGATGTACTATGGTATCCAATTATGTTATGTCTCGGAAAAATGGTAATCCTGGGATTGCGATGTATGGCATAACAAGCATCTAGGATTAAAAATTCGGGTGTTGACAAGTTGGTATTAGATCCATCCTGACCATAGGAGACCCTAGTTAGACTGGACGTTTGAATCAAAAACTTAGTTTCATAACCAAAGGAAGCAAATATTTACAAAAACTTATTCCCATTCTTATCACTTTGATTCTTTCATGAAAATTCATGTTCCTAAAAAACTCTTGCAAAATACATAAAATTCGACACACTTGATCACTATACTAACTTACTCATCCTATATTCTTATAGATGGACGTGAAGTACAGCAAGTTTTATCAGTTGCGGAATGGAGGAGACCTTATCTTTGAGCGGGATTTGGACCAGCTTTCGGAACTTCTGGAGCATCCGCACCCCGAGTTCTTTGGAGCTCAGCTCAATGATCAAGGAGGAGAAGATCTGCAGTGGCTAATTGTTGCAAGTCTTCGAGGAAAGATTGAACCTCCCACTGTCGAGGGAATTCAATTCACCTTAAGAGAGAACAACTGGCTCGATGGACTTGCCAGGGCCATGCAGGAAGCTCTTGCCCGTCTGTGTGGGAAGAGTATCAACCAGATCAAGGGTACCCGCTTTGAGTTTTGTCCAAGGCGTGATGCTAATGGACAGCCACTGGAAGCCCCATACCACCACGAGCTGAAGACTTAGTTGGACCACCTTAGCTTCATGATGTACGATCGTCAGCAGGAGTTGGATAATTGCCGTGACTACTCCAACCACAAGTCCGCCATCATCAAGACAAAGGATCAGACCATCGACATGCTAGCAAAGGATCGCAAGTCTCGTCGCCGTCAGCTCGATAAGAAGGAGCGCATCATTGCCCGTCTTCGCCACCGTATCTCGGATTTGGAGGAGACCATCCATGAGAGAGACATGCAGTTGGAAGAAAGGGAGAATGCCTGAGAGGATCTTCGTGGAGACCCCTACTCTTATCTCAGCGATGATGATGATTTTCTGGAGGATCAGGCCATGGATTTCTTCATCGACGAGGAGGATTTCGCCTTTATCAATGACAATGAGGATGACGACTACACCGACTCCGAGGAGTAGTAGCACTTGAGCACTAGCGTAGTGAGTAGTATTCGGTCCCACTGTATCGTAGTTTCCAGAATGGTTCTTAAAACCATCTGTTTTTCTTGTTTTGTGGTGTGTGTTGTATCGTGTGAATGAATGAATGAAAATCAAGTTGCTAGAAAATCTGAGTCAAACTTTAAAAACTTTTCAAAGTCCCTGAACCTTAGAAATTTCCCTCTTTTCTCATGATCTATCTCAAATCTTCAGATGCCTCGCGGAGGAAGTGGTTCATCCTCGGACCTGATGTTACAGATCCTGCAAATGTTGGTTTCTGACCGCGAAGCTGAAAGAGCGGAACGTCAAGCCAACCTAGCCACCCTTCAACAGATATCTCAGCTAGCCCACAACAATCAAGGCCACGGAAATCAGGACAACCATGGATCTAAGCTCAAGAATTTCCAGAACACCAACCCACCTATCTTCACTAAGTCATAAGAGCCCCTAGATGCCTATGATTGGCTGCAAACCATGGAAAACAACCTAGAAGTCGCCGGAGTGGAAGCTAACAAGAAAGTTCTGTTCGCCACCCACTATCTAGCCGGAGATGCCAGAGCATGGTGGAACAGCGTTCGTGCGATGACCGGAGGACAGATGATGACCTAGGAGGAATTCAAGGTCAAGTTCAGCAGAACCCATGTGCCACCAGGTTTGATCAAGAGAATGAGAGATGAGTTCAGAGAACTGAAGCAAGGACGGATGACTGTAGTGGAATACCGTGACAAATTCTTGTCATTAGCTAGGTATTTCCCGGATGAGATCGACACCGAGGCCAAGAAGAAGGAGAGATTCTTTAATGGTCTACACGATGAGATGCAGACTGTGTTAGTCAATATCCCCTTTGCTGATATTGAAGCCCTGGTCGACTCTGCCATCCAGATGGAAGGAAAGATCAACCAAGCCAATCAGAACCGCAAGTGTCGCATGATGCATCAACCAGGAACCCATCAGACCCCGAAGTACCGCCCCAACCCATCTCCAGGATTTGCCCCGAGAACCAACAGAACCCCGATGAACCGTTCGACCTATCCCAACCGTGGAAACCCTAGGCCCGGAGGAAATCACAACAACCCCGGCAACTCTAACAATTTCAACCGTGCCCCACCCAAGTTCAACAACAACAATGCTACCGCCAACACCAACACTGCCCCGAGGAAGCAATCTTTGTACTGTTGCAGAAAGGACAAGTCACAAGTGACTTGTTATGATGTGGAAATAAGGGTCACTACTCCAACGAGTGCCCCAACAAGAAGAATGCAGCCCCAATGCAAATGCCCGGCTGACAGCGTGTTCAGCCTGGAAGAAGATTTGCCCCAGGGAATTCGCTCAACCGCAATGGCCGTCTTTTTCTCATGCATGTTGAAGAAGCTCAGGAAGCACCAGATGTCGTACTGGGTATGTTTTCTGTTAATTCAGTACTTGCTCGAGTGTTGTTTGATTCTGGTGCATCGCACTCATTTGTCACCAAAGAATTTGCATGCACTAGTAAAATTCAACCAACCAAATTGAAGCATGTTATGCTCGTCCAAATTCCCGGTTCAACCACCAAGGCTAGGAAAATTTGCAAAGCCATCCCTATCTGAATCCATGGCATAGACTTTTATGCTAATCTGATAGTACTCGGAACTAAAGGTTTGGAAGTAGTACTAGGAATGGATTGGATGTCCAAACATAAAGGATTGATTGACTGTGCCAAGAAAGCCATCACCATGACCCGATCTGATAGGAATATCAGTCGAGCATATAGCTGAAACCTTACCTCGTCAATTCAAGTGCAACAAGAGTATAGCCCAACCTACCATTGACCAAGTCCGGATAGTCTGTGAATACCCCAATGTATTTCCAGATGTTTTTCTCGGTATGCCCCCAAATCGGGATATCGAGTTTATCATTGAACTAATCCCCCGAACATGACCCATAGCCCAGAGACCCTATAGTATGAACCCGTCTGAACTAGCAGAACTGAAGAAGCAACTGGATTCCATGTTGGAAATTGGATTAATTCAACCAAGTGTGTCACCATGGAGATCACCTGTCTTATTTGTGGACAAGAAGGATTGAGGTAACCGTTTGTGTACGGATTATCGGAAGTTGAATGATGTCACCATCAAGAACAAGTACCCCTTGCCCATGATAGAAGATTTGTTTGATCAGTTGACCGGTGCCAAAGTGTTTTCTAAGATTGATCTTAGAACAGGCTATCATCAACTCAAGATTCACACAGAGGATATTCCAAAGACTGCCTTTACCACCAGATATGGATTATACGAGTATACCGTCATGTATTTTGGATTAACCAATGCCCCCACTTATTTCATGAATCTCATGATTAAGATTTTTATCGACTTCCTGGATAAGTTTGTCGTTGTCTTCATCGATGACATTCTGATTTATTCCAAATCAGAAGAAGAACATGAGCTACACCTAAGGACCATTCTTGGAACCCTTAGAGAGCATCAGTTGTATGCAAAGTTTAGCAAATGTGAATTCTGGTTACAGGAGGTAGGATTTCTCGGTCACATTGTATCAGCCGGAGGAATTGCCGTTGACCCTACCAAAGTGAAAGATGTAGAAGATTGGCAAGCCCCAACCACTCAAACCCAAGTTCGTGCATTTCTCGGATTGGCGGGATATTACCGCAAATTTGTAGAAGGATTCTCGAGTATCGCCAGACCCATGACCCAATTGCTGAAGAAGGACAAGAAGTTTGAATGGACCGACAAGTGTGAAGCGAGTTTTCAAGAACTCAAGAGGAGATTGATTTCAGCCCCAATCTTGATCATGCCAGATATCGAGAAGCCCTTCGACGTGTATTGTGACGCATCCAAGATCGGTCTCGGATGTGAGCTAATGCAAGAAGGCAAAGTTATCTCTTATCTATCTCGACAATTGAAACAACATGAGAAAAATTACCCAACCCATGACCTCGAACTCGCAGCCGTAGTTCTAGCCCTGAAGACATGGAGGCACTACCTGATGGGAAACCGTTGTGAGATTTATTCGGATCACAAGAGCCTGAAGTATATATTCACTCAGAAGGAGATGAATATGAGGAAGAGAAGATGGATTGAGTTAATCAAGGATTACGATCTGGACATTCACTATCACCTTGGTAAAGCCAATGTGGTAGCAGATGCCCTTAGCAGATTGTCGTGCCACTTGAACTCCATGATTTTGAAGGAGAAACCAAGCTTGCACAAAGAGATGGAAGATTTTCGAATGGAACTAGTGAGTGAAGAATTTTTGGCTATCATAGAAAGTCAACCCACTTTGATCAGCCAGATAAAAGAGGCGCAGAAAGGAAATGCTAGTATTGACGGAATCAAGCGTCGTATCGGTACAGGAAAATTACCTGGATTCACCGAAGACGAAGAAGGAGTTTTGTGGTACAAAGGACGCCTTTGTGTACCAGCAGATTCTGAGTTGAAAGAAGTTATTCTGAAGGAAGCTCATGATACTCTTTATTCTATCCACCCCGGAGGAACGAAGATGTATCAAGATTTGAAGGAACAATTTTGGTGGCATAAGATGAAGAGATAAATCGGAAGCTATATCGCCAAGTGTGATATATGTCAGCGAGTCAAGTCAGGACACCAAAGACCCGCTGGATTGTTGCAACCATTGCAGATTTCAGAATGGAAATGGGATTCCGTTGGAATGGACTTTATCACCGGATTGCCTACTTCTAGTAGGGGAAATGACTCTATTTGGGTCATAGTGGACAGAGTGTCCAAAGTCGCCCATTTCTTACCCATCAAGACCACATATCAGAGTTCGAAGCTAGCGCAGTTATACATCGCTAGAATCGTCAGTTTTCATGGAGTCCCCAAGAACATCGTATCTGATCGAGGAACTTAATTAACCTCGAGATTCTGGAAGAAAGTCCAGGAAGGTTTAGGAACCCGACTAGATTTCAGTATCGCTTATCACCCCAGACCGACGGAAAAACGAAGCGAGTAAATCAAATACTCGAAGATATGCTGAGAGCATGTGTGTTAGAATATGAATCTAAGTGGGAAGACTGTCTGCCGTTTGCAGAATTTTCGTACAACAACAGTTATCAAGCTAGTTTGCAACTGGCCCCATTTGAATTCATGTATGGAAGGAAGTTCCGCACCCCTTTGAATTGGTCGGAAGTAGGAGAGAGTCAGATTTTCGGACCCGATATCCTACGAGAAGCAGAAGAGAAGGTTCACAAGATTCATGAGCACCTCAAGACAGCCCGGTCCCGACAGAAGAGTTACGCTGACAAGAGACGTCGAGATCTCGCCTTCAACGTAGGAGATTTTTTGTATCTGAAAGTGTCGCCATTGAAAGGAATGCAGCGTTTCCAACTCAAAGGAAAGTTAGCCCCCAGATATATCGGCCCCTTCAAGATTCTGAACCATCGAGGAGAAGTGTCGTATCAATTGGAACTACCCGAAGAGATGTCAGCCGTGCACAATGTGTTCCATATCTCATTACTTCGTAAGTGCCTCGAAGTCCCGGAGAAGACTGAAGTATTCAAGAATATTGATCATTGGAATATAGAGATCAACGATGACTTGACCTATCCTGAAGTACCCATCCGTATTTTGGAAGAAGCTTTCCGAACTACTAGAACCCAAAGCATCAAGTTTCTCAAGATTCAGTGGAGCAACCACACAGAAGAGGAAGCTACCTGGGAGCGCGAAGATCACATCAGGACGGAGTTTCTCGATCTCTTCAAATCCTAGGTAATCTTTTCGTCCTTTTTCAAATCTCGGGACGAGATTTTGTTTAAGGGGGGAAGGTTTGTAACATCCCAAAAATATTAAACTAGAATCATCAAACTCTAACCATCAATATTTAGGATTAACAAAAACTTTTCTAAATAAAAATATGAAGGCATGCATATGTGTAAGCATGACAATTTGGATTCTTTTGAATTGCCATGATTGTGTGTTCCTTGCTTGTAAAAGGATGCTTAGGTGAAATAAACATCATCTAAACAATCCCCACACTTTAATAAGGGAATGGTCACTTTGGACAATTTAACTCCCATGCCTACTTTGGCTGTCTCTAACTTTCAGAACTTAACAAAAACTTGTTTGGATCTTTGCACCCCTTGATAGTACTCATAACGAAGTATCAAGGCCCACCTTGTGATCATGCAGAAACATTCAAATGCATAGTTTAAATGACAGTTTAGAATTGAATCTATATCATATGGGAAGATCCCACTTCTTCAAAAACCACTCAAACAAGCTCAACTTTCAAAACCCAAGCATCTACACACTCACCAGCAAATGCCTAGCACACCCACCAAAAATATTTTCAAAATTCAAAACTTGAATTCATGCGGCCATTTCATCAAACACCTTGTAGATTCAAATTAAACAAAATCAAAACACTATAGTGTGCAGTGATTCTAGCCTAACTTGTTCCCTCTCTGGACACCACTAGCCTTAGTAGATCATCTAACAACCTAAACTAATCTCTAGCACCAATGTAAGCTGTCCATTGTCATCAATGGTGAGCAGGCCGAGCCTCACCTTTCCACCCACATGTCGACAGCAAGCTAGGAGAAGCACCAAGCCTAGCCAACATGTTTGGGAGCAAGCCAGCACCCCACCGCCACTCCCTGTCCCAGCCGCGATCGATGCCAGCCCCTGGACCACACGCACAGACCTTGCCAACCTTCTCTGCAACCATGCCGAGAGCGCGCCCCGTGCGCCACGCCGACAGACGCCACGACTGCGCCTCCCTCGTGCGCCACGTGATCACCACCGTCCCAGCAACCCCTTCAGACACGCTGTCGCCGCCCATGCCACGCACGCTATGCGCCATAAAACTTCCGCCGCCTTAGCACCGCTGCGTTCCGACCAATCCGCACCGCCTAACGCCGCCACCACGTCTTTGAGCTTCGCCAGAGCATAACCGCCCCTCTACCGCCCACACCGATAGCCCTCTGTGCCGTCGACCACGACGAGCTCAGCTTGCGCCCGTCGGTCCCCTCTCGCCACTATAAATAGAGGCCACCCCCAGCCGAATTAAGCACACCATCTCACTCCCCTCTCCTCACTGATCGTTCCACCCCGTTCCCGGAGCAAGGCAAGCAGCGCATCGCTGGAATTTGGCGGAGCCGCCATTGGAGAAGAAGGAGGCAGCGATTGAGCCGCCAGAGAAGGCAGCGGTACTAGGAGGTTCGCCGTCGTCGACTTTCATTCGCCTCGCCGACCCTCTTTGAGCCCCGTGAGCCCCGACCCCCATCTGCGCGTTAGGTTTTGTCACCATGCGCCGCCGACGTGGACGATGAGTAGCAGCCTTGATTAGACTTAGATCGTGCGGATGAGATTGCCCGTCGCTTCGTTTAAAGAGCCACCGGGTGGAACCCCTGTCGATTGAGCCCAGCCACAGTGACACGGCGGCTCATTAGCAGTTCCTCAGCCTCGTTTGAATTTGGATTTTTCCATTTTCATTCAAACACAGTTCTGTACCTAGTTTAAAAAATCAACCCAGCTCGATTCAGTGAACCAAATTGAATGAAACCAATTTTGTTAGAAAGGTCTGGAAATGCTGAATCCAAGCACGTTGGATTCAAATCATTTGAATCTATAGATAAACCTTGGTAAAAATAACAAGGCAGAACCTTTTCTGCATTCAAATATTTTTCAAATTTAAACCATAATAACTTTTGAGTTGATTCCATCTCTCAAAAATCACATTTGATCATATCTTTCAGAATATATAAAAATATATGGGTTTACTTACAGAAATAATGTTCAAGTCATAAAAGGATGCCACATAGGCATTTCTAGTCACTTTATTTAATTAAAATAAAAGGTTAAACCTTACTAAATTGTGACACCACATTAAATCACATTCCCATGTACTGAAATGTGTGGTGATGACATGTGTCAACATGATCCCATGTTTGGTTTGGAGAATATTAAATCTTAAGTAGTTTTTCAATGAGTAGAAATTACTTTTCTAAAATAAAAGAAATTAAACCAAGCTTTAATCTTGTAATGTTAGTGATGATGCTAGATCATCTATAGGACCCTTTTTTGTGTGATGATTGAAAATAGTTAAGTATTGTTTGGTGATTGTGTACCTCGTATTTATTTATAGACGCTAGTACCGACCAAGGATACGAGGAAGAAGGAGGATACTACGGAGAAGAAGCCGAGGAGAACTTCAACCACTACTCTGCACAAGGCAAGCTTATACTGACACTGATGCAAGCCTAATACTACTAGTTGATTGAGCAAGCTAACACTTGCAAGATACTCTAGTTTAGCAAGCCTTACTAATCAAGTTGACCTATGCAAGCAAATACTTGCTTGTTACCATGCCAACTATATGCCTTAAGCATATGTGATCATACCCATTTGATAACCCCATTCCTAGTTTTACTTACAAGCTTTATACTTTATTTCTTTATCAAAGCTAGTACTTAGAGCTTACTTAAGTGAATTGTAGATTCTAGAGAGATAATTGAAGGTTGCATAAAGAGCATAAAACTTGGCCTAAGCTAGATAATCTTTATGTCATCCTAAGGCATGAGATTGAACTTAGTTAAACTCCACTAGTTTACCACCCCTAGTTAGTACTTACCCCCACTTGTAGATGCTAGTGCTAAGAATAAAACTTGATCAACTTAGATGGGAATACTTGGTGGCAAAATAGTTATGAAAACCTTGGAATGATGGATCATTCTATTGAGATGTTTTGACATGTGTTTCCGAACACCAGATGATTTTGGTGATGAAAATGTTGAGGCATGAGCCTTAGCCCTTTATAAAACTGATGGTTGTCTGAATGCGATACCATTCCAATTTTACCGTACAACCACAATACCCGAGAATTGGGTAGGGCTTGACTGGAAACTTATATACCTTAGTATTGGTTCCCTCACGACCAAGGTCTGAGCTGAGGCTACCTTGTGAAGATTGTCCACCTGTGCAGTACCCAAGATGACAGTTGGTCATGGTTGGGAGGCCAAACTCACAGGAGAGGTGCTTATACTAGGGCGTGTAATTGAAAGGTTAGGATTGATTATACACATACTGAGTATGGTGAATTCAGGATTTGTTCCTGACGGATGTATCGAATGTTGTGGTAAAAGTGTACAATCTCTGCAGAGTGTCAAACTATTCGAATAGCCGCGTCCGCGGTTATGGACAGTTAGAGTGGCCATACTGTTCCCCCGTCAGATGTTTTCAAAATAACTTGTGAAATGAATTGAGATTTTGACTTGACCACAACAGAGTTGTGATATGAAATACAAGTTCCCACTTAAGTGTTATAAAACTTCAACTAGCTTTCTTGCTTCTGAACTTAGTAGAGGTAAATCTGGCTTTTTGCAAAACAACCCTAGAGCTTAGTGTCCTACTACAAAAACCCCCTTCACTTGTTAGTATTAGTTTGCGAGTACTTAAAAAGTACTCATGGCTTTGTCCCTGGCTATTCCCGTGGCCAGACTATGAAGAGGAATATCAGGAGGATGGACCCTAGGAAGGTTACGACAACTAGGATCATCTCCCATCGTTAGCACTTCCTGTGACCCCGAAGATGGAGCTCCGCCTACGCTACCGTTATTACTACGTATTTCCGCTGCTTGAGTTGTATTAAGAACTGGATCATGAGATCCTTATTTATGTAAGACCTTATGTATGGTTTGTAATGGATGATGTACTATGGTATCCAATTCTGTTATGTCTCACAAAAATGGTAATCCTGGGATTGCGATGTATGGCATAACAGGCATCTAGGATTAAAAATCCGGGTGTTGACAAATATTAGGTTGGAACAAAGCTCTATAAAATGAATCAACAAAAAAATTGTGTGGATTACCTAGATCTTGCATATATTTTATGGCCCGACAAGAGCAAAAAAGTCAGTGATGCAAAATATTATTTCGTACATGGGCATGGCTGATTCTATTTTTGGAAAGTTTCCGTATTTATTTCTCAAACAATTTATTTCTCACCTTTCATGTCTACTCCATTTCCAAAGAAAAAAATCTTTCCTGTCTACTGCCTTCCCGAAATCTTTGTTTCTAGTACTCCCTCCGACCCATATTACTTGACTTGATTTATCAAAATTTGGACGAACCTATATACTAAATAGTGTCTAGATTCATTCAAATTTAGAAAAATTTGAGTCAACTAATATAGGTCGGAGGGAGTAATAAAATCTCCTTTTACCATAATAATAAAAAAAGGATCGATCACTTTTTTTACTTTTACCATAATAATATGGGCCGTACTAAGGAGTAATAAAATATCTTTTTACCTTAAGAGAAACTAGTAGCTATGAACGCGCACGCCCGTCTCAAGTAATCAATTCTACGCTCTATCCACGGAATAACATAGTTTATAATATGTCAAAAAGTTTCTTGGAACACTTCAAATCCATTTGACTTTGAGCAAAGATGATATGTAATATGTGCAAGAGTTTCACTTGTTTGGCTACACCACTATATGTCGAGATCTCTTTTTCCATCTTATAAAGAACTCTAATTTCTCCCATTTCTTTTCATGACAACTAGCTCATAAAAGTCTTTGTGCCCTTGTGCCCTTGTTGGTGCTGCTGCTGATTTTGGGACGTTTTGTCCTATTCAAATTTCTGATAACACAATGCAGAAGCCAATATTTACTTTATAAATCACACATATTAAATATGTAAATCAAAAAATGAAATCAAGAAGAATATTGAAGCTTAGAAATCACAATTCACATAACAAGGAAGGGCCCTATACAAAAAATAACAAATAGATGACAAATTATATGGATGTTCCAAGGACCTAAGTTGCTCTAGAGTGCACTATGCATCATTGCAATTTGACCAAGGATATCCCAAAATTTACACTTACATGGAAGACAAATAATTAAATAAATGCCTCATAGTCTATAAATTTCCAAATAAATGTACCCACGATGCTATCGATTGACATAATAAATAGAAAACTCATGTGAAAACTCAGTGGCATCATCCAATACATGCACCAGTTGAACAAGCCATCTGGTGCTAGTATTATATGAAGGAACAACATTAACAACAATTTTATAACGGTTATAGATTGATTCGGTACAATATACTAACCAAAATTTCTCACTAATCTCTTGTGAGTCATCTTCATCTTCATCTTTTGATACATGCACAATCAGTCTGTCTTCATTGTACTCTAGGTTTGTCTGACATTGCAAATTCTATTCTATCTTCCAATATCTGCACCAAGCCACCAAGTTAATCAAAAGTTGATACATTAACTAATTTTCTTCTAGAATAATTTCACATTTGTAAGTCAAAGCAATATGAGTGTTCGTCAATTGATCAGCAAAAGTTTTGGACATGCTGACTTCTGCATCAGTGAAATACTAATATGGCGACATCTGATATACTTACATCAAAGAGAGAGAAGCATGGACGGGGCTATATAACAAATCAAGAGAGTGAGAGTGATGAAAGAACATTTCAACCTTAGAAGTCCCACAAAAAATTAGGGCATTTATTCTCTAGGTATACTATTTCACAACAACTTCGTCATTAATAAATCAATGATACAATGATCACTGAAGCAAGAGTCTCGGTTTACCTGAACATATAGAAGTACATACAAAACTTCAAACATATGAAAAAGGCATAATCCTAGAAAGAAGGCAAATATAAGCAATTGCATGAGACCGAACAAAGTTGTTGTGTTGCAAAATAAAGCGATGTTCATGTTCATGTCCTGAACAAAAGTCATATGTAGGCAAAAGGAAAGGCACCAAATCAGCATGTTTATATAAAGTCTTTGAAGTTTTGCGCAAAAGAAAACTCAAATCAAAAGTGTTTGCAATGCTGACCTCACCTCAAATATTGCATGTGTAATCAGAACATATAGAAGCCACATGTAGCTCTTCGATAGTATCCCCTTTATTGGGTAAACTAATTGTCTCAACTCAGTAGTTAGCACATTCAAGACAACTTTTCAAACTTGATTGGTGGAAAAGACACAATGTACCTCAGATTATAAGACAGCTGAAAAAATTACTGCAGCATATATTATTATACCAAATTAGATAAATCGTCAAATGACCATGTAAATTATGAGGTTAATTGCAAAGTGAAGAAGGAGATGCATTGTGTGCTTTACCCGATGGTTTTGCCAATTGTGCTTGTATGTGTTAATTTCCTATGCTGCTACATGCATGACCGGAGGTAAGACGAACTGCAAGCAAAAGATGTGTTAAAACCAAAAAATAGGGGAAAAGATCACAATGTAATGTCTTGCAACATTTCTGATAGGGCCTTAGTGGCAGCTTCTATGCGGTCCTCGGCGGTGGCATCAGCGGCAGTAGTTGTATGGCCGTGTACCGCTAGGCAGCGGTCATGCATCCGGCTGGGCCTCAACGACGGCGTGCCTCGGTGGCGTCGAGACAGTGGATGATAAGGCATCTGGTGGAGATTTTGCGGTGGTGGAAATTCGTGTCCATGCGGACCAAGGCGTCATCCCCTGGTCCAAGGCCGAGGCCTTGTGGTACCGCCATCTTGCACTCCATGGAACTCGATGAAGCTGGGCAGACACGGATCAGGGCGCAGGACGGTAGGAAATAAAGCCGACGTTGTGGCATCAGCATGAGCTAGGCGAATCATGATGGCAACAACGATATGGGCCACGAAATCTAGAAAGTGGAGAGGATTTGATCCGTTAAATCATACATGCCCTGCTTGACTTTTTTTTGGAAGCGTGAAATTCAGAGTAAATTGTTATCTTGCTAAAAAAATAGATTGAAGTCTCTGCTTATCAATTAATAGATCATAAATAAAGTCATTTATTTGGTTTAGCATCCAAGATTGATTAACACGAGAATACACTCGTTAATTCATTCGTGCAAAAAGGACTATCACATCAGTCACTACACACATGTTTCCTCTCATCATTGTCATCTTCCAAGTCTCTTAAGCACCCAACAGGATTAATAAAATAAGTAGAGACACTTACTCAAATTCGAAAAATATGCTCAAGGGAATGTAAAAGAAATATGCATTTATAGTTCCCTATGTAGACCACGTCATACTATTTATTTCCAACATCATTAGTCAGCCTCTAATTCAAGCAGAAAAGGACAGTTTACATGTAAAAAACAAAATAAAGTGGAATATTGAAACCTAGAAGGCATGCCATTCTAATAAGAAAATTAAGCATCCCATACATATATAACCAAACGACAAAGAGTGAATGAGTATGGAGTCTATAGCACATCTTCCTCTTTTTTCTTGTGGTGCTCCATGGCTATGTTTATGATTCCGTTCAAACCTTCGAAATGCGTGAGAAATTTTAAATCGATGCCTCTCTATATATTAAGGAAAATGATACTACTCCCCCGGGGGATTACGCGCTCGCGTCCCCCGGGTGCGGAGCCGTTGGATGAAAACGACGCGATCCCCCGGTTGCTCGGTTGCTGGTTGTTTCCGTGTCGTACGAGAGACCACGTTTCACCTGGCCACGTTCATGTCACGGAGCGAGTAGAAGCAGGACAACGTGAAGTTTGCTACATGCGCCCGGTCTTGGTACATGTGGCGCAAGCTTTTGCTACCGACCATGTATGGCCTTGCTACCTGCGGTGCCAAGCTTTGCTACCGACCGTGGCCGGCCTTGCTACATGCGGCGATTCGCTACATGCGGCGGTGCCGCTTGCTACAATGGGCCAGCAATGGTGCTACATGTGGCTGATGGTGATGCTACGTGCTGGCTGATGACGGTGCTTGCCGACGGTGCGACGCTACGTGCATCGTCGGCTTTTGCTACGGCAAGCTGGCAGTGCTGCCACGCGGCATCGTGGTTGCTAACGCTTTGGCGGCTGCTGCAACAAAGGCCGAGGTTTGCTATGTGCAGTTATCGACTTGCTACATAGGCATGTCGGCCTCGCTACATAGGCAGCGGGGAGAGGTATAGCGAGCCACTTTTTTGCTACAAGCGGCGTGAAGCTTTGCTACAAAGGCACGGCCTTGCTACAAAGGTATGTCACCCTTTGTACAGATGTATGGCATCGCCTTCTTGGACGATGGCGTTAGCCTGCTATAGAGGAACAACATCACCTTCTCCAAAGGATTTACTTTTTTGCTACAACGGTGTGAAGCCCTCACAGGGCATAACGTCCTTGCTATAGAGGCACGGCGTCTTCTCCGGAACATCTTTTCTTCTCCGTCGACAAAGCGTTTTTGCTACATGCAGCGGCGCATGCTACAAGGGTGCCTTGGATTTTCAAGATATCCCGAATAGGAGTTTGCTACAATATAAGTTTTTTTTTGCTACAACTGTTTTGTGATTTTGCTACAATAGCACAACATTTTTGCTACACGGTCTCCGGTGAGGTCTAACGGCGAAATTCTCCCAGAGTCTCCGGCGAGGTCGGATATGCTACAATAGCACAATTTTTTTGCTACAGGGTCGCCGACGAGGTCTCCGGCGAAATCTCCGGCGAGGTCCAGTCTGTTTTTATTTTTCTAGACCGAACCGTTTTCTGCTACAATGTAGCAAAAGCGGGGCAAATGTATCAAAAACGGGGCAAATGTAGCAAAAGCGAGATTTTGAATTCAAAAAAGGACACGTGGTTGGCTGGGGACCCGGGGGATGAAAACCACAAATTCCCCGGGGGACGCCTAGCACTGTCCATATATTACTAAAATATCTTTAGAATAATCTGATGCGTATTCACCCAGTATTGTGTGGATGGCGTACATAAAGGCGTGCACCTGGTTATTTGTATTTCTTCATAGAATGGTTTCACGATGCATGGGAATGAAAAAGTAAGTTACAGTAATCACAATATACAAGTATTTTTAATTTAAAAATGAGTACGGCTAGATAAAATATAAACAATGTGCATCTCCCATTAACAAGGAGCATAAGATTCAGCTTACTTGTGAGACTGCAATATAGATAAAATATGAGTGGAGAAGAGAAGAGTAAGGGGAACCTGGTGGCAACAAGGAGCTTGGGTGGTTCCATGACGTGGTACTTGTGGAGACGCATGAGATCGGCAAGGACGCACTTGGAGGTGAAGAGAGGGGTGGGCTTGGCGGAGAGAAGCTCGCGTAGGGCGTGGTCGGAGGGGAAGAAGATGTTGACGAACACCTCACAGAGCTCAGGGAAGCTGAAGCCAAGGCATGACGATGCGGCGATACGCGCTACATGCGCGATAGGGTAGGGATGGGAGGTGTCGTTGCCCGTGATGCTGCGGGCCAGTGCGTGGAGGTGTAGCTCGCCGGTCCCGAGGGAGGCAAAATCAAAGGGCAGGGCTGGGATGGGCAGACGGCGGCGGCAGAGTACGATTCGGAATGGCTGATTGAGGATGAAGAATTGACAACGGGTGCTGAATATTTCCTCTGCCGATGAAGTGCGTCAGCTCCAGGCGAATTGATGGGAGGCGCCGCGACGGCGGGGCAGGGGCAGGACAAGCGTGATTGGGGCGATCTGATCCGGAAATTGTGAGTCTTTTTTTTCATTGCTTGGACGAACTGCACGTGCGGGCGTTTTCCTCTGCGAGTGGAGCGGTCAGTCAAAAAAAAAATTGCTAAGTACACCCCAGATCCGATTAGACTAATGATGGCAGTTAGATTGAGATTGATTGGCCTTATCATGCGGTTGTGATTCTTCTGTGTAGATAGACGGGGTGTAATTATAGAAAAGATAATGTTTGACTCTTTAATAGTAGTGGAGAAAAATCGATCACTTAAGCCGTAATAAGTGTTGGGAAACCGGGCCGGTAGAGGCACATTCGGTGGCTCTACCAAAGGTTGGCCGTGTATGATCGTATCCCCTTTTATAAATAGAGAACAACCTTTGTACATGAGTTACCGAGAAGATATCAATAAAAGTTTCCTTTTCATCTACTTGTCTTGTGTGCCTTTCTCCTAGTCTTCTCCTTCGACGTGGAACAGCCCCGGGACCGGTCAGTCGGCAGGGGGTGTTCCAACACGTTATCAGCACGAGTCCCTCCGTCGAGCCTCCGTCAAGCCACCGTCGAGCCTGCATCACGCAGGCTTTCGTTGAAGGTAACACAACTGACCGCAAAATGGATTCGTCGCGTTTTCCTTTCAAGATTTGCGTTCGGATCTTAGATCGAATCCCATCTTAGGTGCGGATTTTTTCTTCCGGAGTCGAGCTGATTGCCGCCGACCAATGTCGATCTAATCACTCCCGATTAGAAACTTGTTGACTGTACGTCGATCGTGCACCAAATTGCCGCTCGATTTTTTTCTTAGCAGATCGGGCTGATCTTGACTGTTTTAATCAAATAGATCTATTTTTTATGAACTGTACTTACGCGTTGCATACAAGAGGCCATGGCTACTGAGCTCCTCGCGCGCGCCGCTTCCCGCAGGCCCTGCTGGCCGCCGAACGCGACGCCGCCCGCCAGTAGCCCAGCCCGCCGCTGCTGGACGCAGCCGATCGCGCCGTGCCGAGCTCGCTGGCCCGCCGCCGCGCCACCGCTGGCCGCCGCCTAGGCCCCGCTGGTCGACGTGTTCTCCACGCGGCCGCCCATGGCCCTGCTGACCACGCTCACGTATGAAGGGCGCGACCAGACCATCGTGCACGCGCCGTATGTCTGCTGGCCGCCGTGCCGCATGTCCATGTACGCCGTCACGAGCCGCCGGCCGCGCCGCTGGTCGTGTTGCCGTCGTGCATGGCTGGGCGCACGCGTCTGGCGTTGCCGCCGTCGAGCTGGCGCATCGCTCGTCTGCACGCACACCACAGCTCCGCCCGCGCGCAACCCTTCGGCGTCGTCCTGCTGGCCGCCCGTCTCGCGTACAGCCCGCACACTGCTGCTAGCCTTGCATGCAATGCGAGCTGCTGGCTTTGCATGTGCTGCGCACATTGCCTGTCCTAGTGTTGCCCCTTGCACGCTCATACCAGGAACATGTGCTGCGCGCTGTGCTATGCTGCTGTGCTGTTGCTAGCTTCTTGCATGCGCTGCTACCGCCCGTCTCGCAGCCCGCTGCTGCTGGCCGCCCCGCCACCACACCTCTGTCGCCGGCGCGGCCAGATGCCGCCGCCACCCCACTAGGGAGCTAGGGAAAACCTAGCTCTGTTCCCCCGCACGGGCAGGGACGTGGTGGGATGGGCCGGCCCATGCGGAGCCTGAGTGGATGGACTGTTTTCGGTCCACACGGAGTAAATTAAAAAAAAAACAGGAACGTATGTACAAACATAAAAATAGCCTCGAAAATTTATTTTTAGGACCGTTTTTTGTTTCGTTCGCGACCTTCGCCGGTCACGCCCACACGCCAATCGCGCCGCCGGTCCGGCCGCACACCGCCGCCGAGCTAGCTACGCTAGTTCGCCTCCGCTTAGCGGGCAGGGACGGTCTGGAGCGGGCCGGCCGCGCAAAGGCGAGGGTAGCTTGGCCGTTTGGTAGCACGCGATCGCGGGCGGTTGGACCGTTTTTGGCTTTGTTTTCGGTCTGTTTTTACACAAGCTTTTTGAACTATGTTTTACTACAGTTATTAATTATCGCATGTCTTTAATACTTTGTATCTCATAGATAGCTTGCACCGTTTTTAAATTGAATTTTGGAACGCCGTCATATTTGAATCATTGTATCGATTATCGCATTTATGCAACTGATTACCTGCTGTAATCTTACACACTTTGCATAAATTGCAGATGACCGGAATCGCCACCGCGAAGTTCCGGAGTTGACCGTGATGGGCTTAACTACGACTTGGGCCTCGGACGTTGAGATCGCCCTTGAGGGCCGATGCATCAAGGATGCGTTGATTGCGGGACCCCGACCCCCAAAGAAACCATCCCGGCGGATAACGCCAAAGCTCTGCACTTCCTCCGCCATCACATGTGTGAGACCCTCAAGAATGAGTATATGGCAGAATGGAGTGCTTCTGCCATTTGGACCGCAATCAACAAGCGGTTCTCTAGGCTGAAGTACACCATTCAGCCACAAAGATGATTGATACGTCGAGGTTTGCGGACTTCAAGACGGTGGGAGAGTACAACTCCAGTTGCACCGATTTGTACTATTCTTCACCGTGGGACCAGGACCACCGATCAGCGAAGATAGACAAAACCCTCCACATTCCATCCGGACAACATCCAGTCCTCGCGAAACTTTCGCCAGGAAGGATTCACGGAATATGCAGCGCTTATTGATGCTCTCCAGGTGGCCGAGGCGCAGGATAATGTTCTGAAAAAGAACTTCTCCGCGCAACCCTTCGTAGGGGGCCCAAGTCATGAGGCCAATGCTGGTGCCTACAAGGTGCGCAAGCCCATCCACAAGAAGAGAGGCAAGAAGGGCAAGAAGGGACCCAACTCCTCCAACCCGGCCAAGCAACGCAAGGCGGGCAAGGGAGGCGAGCCCAGGATCGCTTCCGCCGTGGCTCCAAGACTCACTTCTCCAGCAGTGTTTGGCCCCTAAACACGTCGTGAAGACGTTCAAGGCCAACAAGAAGCGCGAGGCGCATCTTGTCCAGTTGAGGCACCAGGCGCCCGCAGCGGCTGTGCGTAACGCCACGCACATAGTGGCGCAGACGGCACAAGTGGCAGCACCTCGGCGGTCCCCACGGACGCCGGGCCCATGGAGGTTGAGCACGTTGTGCCCCCGCCACCTCCAGCCCCTTGTCCATGATGATGGCCACAGCCCCCAACGACCTTGAGATATCGGGTGAGCTTGGTGATTTCCTCAGAATCCACCTGAGCTCCATTTTGTTGTGATGATTCCTTTTCTGCAATAATCAGATACAATTACTCGATATGGTTGTAAGCTCTATGAGAGCATAACATTTATTTGTTTCCTGGCGATTGGATGGCATTTATTCATTTATTCCATTATTTGATTATGTGATGTTCTGAAATGCTTCTGTGTTTTACTTACTTGATGTAGCATCTTCCTCGCTCCATTATATTAATTAGGCACTATATTTTAGAACGCGTGTGGCGCCCAAATGGAGGAAACGTGCCTTGCTGATAGTGGCACCACCAATACCATCTTGAGAGAAACAAAGTATTTTGAGTCAATTACCAAAAACCCTGGTAACATAATGACGATCGCCGGCTGCGGTCCGAATGTAGTTGGCTCCGGAAGAGCAACTATCATACTCCCAAACGGAACAACTCTGATCATTGAAGAGGCATTGTTGTATCCGGAGTCGACTCGTACCCTCTTAAGTTTTAGAGACATCCGCGCAAATGGTTTCCATGTCGAAACCGATGATGATGATTGATGAGAATGGAAAGGAGTTCCTACTCATTACCAAGCGCGACGAAAATGGTAAACATGTTGTCGAAAGACTCCCTTCATTAGCTACTGGGCTGTACTACACTAAGATAGTAGCACCACCTATTTACACTACCCTTAAGACTGTCTTTAGAAGCTCCGAACTATTCTGCCTTTGGCATGATAGGTTAGGCCACCCCGGCCTTAGGATGATGAGAAACATAATTAACAACTCGAACGGTCATAATGTTAATGTGAAAAATTTCCCGAATCCCGATGATTTCGTGTTCGCATGCGCCACGGGAAATTTATCATTAAACCATCCCCTAAAGGTGAAGGATGAACTCCCCGCGTTCTTGGAACGCATTCAAGGATATATGTGGTCCAATTCAGCCCCTCTCGGGCCGTTTCGGTACTTCATGGTGCTCATCGATGCTTCCTCTAAATGGTCCAATGTTTGCCTGCTGTCAACAAGGAACCATGCTTTTGCAAAGTTGATCTCTCAGATCATACAAATAAGGAATAAATCCCTGATTATCGTTTAAAGTCTATTCGAATGGACAATGCCGGAGAATTTACTTCAAAGGCATTCGATGATTATTGCATGGCAACTGAATCAAACTTGAGCACTGCATCCGCATGTCCACACTCAAAATGGACTCATGGAGGCATTGATTAAAAGGATTAAATTCATTGCACCACTCCTTCGTGGTTGTAATTTACCAACTACATGTTGGGGACACGCGTGTTACACGCCGCTAATCTCATCAACTTTCGACCATCGCCTACAACATCCACTCTCCCATCCAACTGCGCAAGGGTCGGCACGAAAATTTCCCACCTACGTAGGTTCGGCCGCTGTATATGTACCTATACCACCACCCCAGCGATTAGCTATGGGACCGCTCCGTAAGTCAGGGATATACGTTGGTTATGAGACTGTGTCCATAATCAGGTTCTTGGACCCTTGACAGTGGTGTCACACGCCCGCTTTTGTCGACTGCATTTTTGACGAGGATCTTTTCCTGACTTTGGGGGGAGGAAATCAACCCCTGGATGACAAAGTCGAGAAATCACGTGAAAAGCCACGGGGATCCACGCTCATGACCCGCGCACTGTTGAGACTAATAGAGAAGTCCAAAAGATACTAGATTTGCACTCCCTAGCGAATCAACTGCCCGATCATTTTAGTGATTTAAAGACTGTAACAAAGTCGCATGTGCATGCACGCAATGCACCGGAAAGGGTTGAAATACCAAAGAAAAATGATGGTATACCCGCTCCTGCTCCAAGGCCTAAGAGGACGCGGATTCCGGTTTCTCAAATCCCAAGTACCCGGGGACGCCCGAAGAAAAAGGATAAGAGAGATTTATTACAGACTACCCCTGTTGAGGGGAGCCAGTTGAGACCTGGCACGAGTACGGATATTTCAGTGCACGAAATTCCGGACTTGAACTTTCCTATATCGGAAATACCCAGCGAAGTTGTGTGCGCACACATCGAAGCGGGAAAGCTAAAGGACCTAGCTCCTGGATTGGGAAATCCGGTGGAGCAAGAGGATGTGCCTGATGCACTCCATGACGAAATGGCCATTAACTATGTTAATTCGGGCGAGTCATACAACCGAGCCATGGCAAATGTCGACGTTAATTTTGCCAAGAAAATTGCCTCAATCATAGATCTTGACCCTGAGCCTAACACGCTCGCTGATTGCAAGAAAAGGTCGGATTGGAAAGATTGGCAGAAGGCAATTACTGCTGAATTATTATCGTTAAACAAAAGAGAGGTATTTGGACCTGTTTGTCTAACTCCTCCCCACATTCGCCCCGTTGGCCATAAGTGGGTTTTTGTTCGAAAGAGAAACGAGAATAATGAAGTAGTAAGGTACAAAGCAAGGCTCGTTGCTCAAGGTTTCACTCAGCGACCAGGTGTCGACTTTGAGGAAACTTACTCCCCGGTCATGGATGGAATTACCTTTAGATACTTGATCTCAATGGCAGTAAACATGGACTTAAAAATGAAACTAATGGATGTTGTCACCGCTTACCTATATGGTAACTTGGATTCGGACATATACATGAAAGTACCAGAAGGTATCCCTGTCCCGAACCAGGATAGAGCAAACAGGAGCTTATACAGTGTTCAGCTTAAGAAGTCATTGTATGGACTAAAACAGTCAGGTAGGATGTGGTATAATCGTTTAAGCGATTTCCTTCATCAGAAGGGCTACGCGAGCAATGAAGATTGCCCATGTGTTTTTATACGGAGATCCCAGGATGGTTTCTGTATTATCTCGGTGTACGTAGACGATTTGAATATAATCGGTACACCTGACGATATTGAGGAAGCGAGTTCCTACCTGATGTCGGAATTCGAGATGAAAGACTTAGGCAAAACCAAGTTCTGCCTCGGTCTGCAACTTGAGCATTCCCCTGCTGGGATTCTAGTTCACCAGTCGGCCTACACCCAGAAGGTGTTGGAACGATTTGGGTTTGAAAAGGCATATCCTTCTAAGACCCTGATGGTCGGAAGATCTTTGCAGCAAGACAAGGACCCGTTCAGGCCTAAAGAAGAGGGGGAGGAAATTCTGGGACCGGAATTCCCCTACTTAAGCGCTTGATGACTTATGTACCTCAAATTGTACACGCCGAATATTGCATTCGCCATCAATTTGCTTGCAAGGTATGCCTGAGCCTACCAAGAGGCATTGGAAAGGCGTTAAAGACATCTTTAGGTACATACAAGGGACAAAGGACCTTGGCTTGTTTTACCAAAAGAACCAAGACCTATCTGTTGTAGGCTATGCAGATGCTGGGTACCTTTCGGACCCGCATACATCCAAGTCGCAGACTGGATATGTTTTCCTTTGTGGTGGAACAGCTATTTCCTGGAAATCGTCTAAGCAAACTCTTGTGTCGACTTCGACGAACCACTCGGAAATCATAGCATTATATGAAGCATCACGAGAATGTGTATGGCTTCGACGCGTAGTCAGTCACATCCAGATGTCATGTGGACTGAATACCGTACAAACCCCAACAATTATCTATGAAGATAATGCCGCTTGTGTTGCACAAGTCCAGACGGGTTACGTGAAGAGCAATCTCACAAAGCATATAAACCCCAAGTTCTTCTATGCACATGAGTTGCAAAAGATGAACGAAGTGAAAGTCTTGCATACTAAGTCGTGTGAAAATCTCGCTGATTTGTTCACTAAATCATTGCCAGCGTCTTCTTTCGAGAGATGTGTCCGAAGGATCAGCATGATGAGACTTAGGGAGATGCAAGGTTCAGGGGGAGAATCTTCACAAACTCATCGCTGAAATCTTGATCCCGATGATTGAGTACTTAACTTTATAGTTAAGTGAATTGTACTCTTTTTTTTCCTTAGTGAGTTTTTATGAAGTTTCTCACATGAGGTTTTTAATGAGGCAATTCGTGCAACATAGCAAGAAGTATACCGTGTGCATTTCTCCATATTTTCCCACTGGGTTTTTCGGAGTTTTAAGCCATGGTTATACAGATAAGATACCCAGGGGGAGTGTTGGGAAACTGGGCCGGTAGAGGCCCACTCAGTGTGGCCTCTACCAGTAGGGTTGGCCCATGCAGTATCGTATCCCCTTTGTCTATAAATAGAGGAACAACCTTCAGACGTGAGTTCGGAAGATATCAATAAAAGTTCCCTGTTTCATCTACTTGTACTGTGTGTGCCTTTCTCCTAGTCTTCTCCTTCGACGTGGAACAACCCCGGGACCGGTCAGTCGGCAGGGGGTGTTCCAACAATAAGGAAGAATCGGGAGCTAGACCGGCCTTCCCGCGCGCGTTGATGGTTGTTGGGTGCTGCTAAAAATTAGGAACAGAGACAACATGCTGTGGAACTGATGTACGGTGGGGGTGAATCCGGTGACTGGCGAACTGATGAACTGATGTTGTGGAACAGATCGATCCAGTCTTTGTTTGACTCTATCTACTCTCCCGGCCGGCGACGGAGGCCAATCGGTCTGTTTATTCCTCGACGCCACCAGGCCCACCACGCACGCACGGTCGAGATGGGAGGAGGAGGAGGAGTCCCGCCGTGGCTGGTCACTACGCAGTGCTCGCCGCCGTCGTCTGCCGACGCCCTCGCGTTCATCTTCCTCTCGCCGTGCCCGCCGCGCGCGCTACTCGGAGCCATCGACCTCCTCTTCCTCATCGCCTCGATCGTCCTCGCCCTCGTCCGACTCCGTGGCGCCGATGACGGCACGTCTCCCGAACATGAGCATCTGCTCTCGTCGACGACGCCAACGTTCCGACCCTCCGGCCGCTACGCCGTCGCGCTCGGCGCGTCGGCGGTCACGGCCGCATTGTCCGCCGTCCTCCTCGCGCTCGCGGTCTTCCTCCCGCCGGCAACAGCAGGCACAACGTCGTGGCGCGTCGCGGCGGATTCCGCCTTCCTCGCCGTCCACTCCGCCGTGCACGCCGTGGCTGCGTGGACCCTGGTCGCCTCGGCCAAACGCACCGCTCAGCCTCCGCCGCACCTCCGCGTCTTCTGGATCGCCACTGCCCTCGTCACCGCGCTGCTCTCCACCTCGGCTGCGATCCGTTTGTCCGTCGGCTCACCGCTCTTCCCCGACGACGTCGTCGCCTTCACCGCCCTCCTCATATCACTCCCCCTCGCGTACATTGCAGTCACCACCTGCTCGCCACGTAATGACGACGAGGAACAGAATCCCAGAGCGGCCACGGCAACGCCGTATGTCGCCGCGTCGTTCCTCTCGCGCGCAGCGTTCACCTGGATCAACCCCTTGGTCTCCAAGGCGCACGCCAGCGGCTCCCTCGCCGCGGACGACGTCCCGCCGGTATCACCCGCCCACCGCGCCGAGGCGGCGCACGCTCTGTTCGCGTCCAACTGGCCGCAGGCGGCTTCGGAGGCATCGCGGAGCCCCGTGGGCGTCGCAGTCTGGCTCTCCTTCTGGCCGCAGCTCCTGCTCACCGCGGCGCTCGGCCTCGCGCAGCTCGCCGCCATGTACGTCGGTCCGTGCCTCATCGACCGCTTCGTCGCGCTCATCCGCCGCGGCGCCACGCCATGGGAGGGCCTCCAGCTAGTCCTCACCCTGCTCGTCGGCAAGGCGGTCGAGACGCTGGCTTCGCACCACTACAACTTCCAGGGCCAGCTCCTGTGCATGCGCATCCGGGGCGCGCTGCTCACGGCGCTCTACGGCAAGTCGCTGCGCCTCTCCGCGGGCGCGCGCCGCGCGCACGGCGCCGGTGCCATCGTGAACTACATGCAGGTGGACGCCTGGATCGTGTCCGGCGCCATGCACAGGCTTCACGACCTCTGGCTAATGCCGCTGCAGATCGTCGTGGCGCTGCTCCTCCTATACTCCTACCTCGGCCCCGCCGTGCTCATGACGCTCGCCGTCATCGCGGCGGTCACCGTGGTCACCGCCTTCGCGAACAAGCTCAACATGACGTACCAGCTCGGGTTCGTCGGCGTCCGCGACAGCCGCGTCAAGGCGCTCGCGGAGATGCTCAGCCACATGCGCGTCATCAAGATGCAGGCGTGGGAGGAGACCTTCGGCGGCAGGGTGCGGGAGCTCAGGCGGGAGGAGGTGGGGTGGCTGAAGAAGATGATACTCTTCGAGTGCGCCAGCACCGTGGTGTTCTCGAGCGGACCAGTCGCCATGACGGTGCTGGTGTTCGGGACGTACCTCGCCGCCGGAGGGGAGCTCGATGCCGGCAAGGTGTTCACCGCCGCCGCCTTCTTCCGCATGCTCGAAGGCCCCATGAGCAGCTTCCCGCAGACGATCGCCATGTCCGTACAGGCGTTCGTGTCGCTCGGCAGGCTGGACAAGTTCCTGTCGGACGCCGAGATAGACAGCGCGGCGGTGGAGCGTCTCGGCAGTAGCGGCGCCTGGGAGGGTGATGCCACTGTGGCCGTGAAGGTGCAAGGCGGAGTGTTTGCATGGGACGGCGTCCAGGGCGGCGGCGAGGTGAAGGACGGTGGGGGAGAGGAGCCGGTGCTGAAAGGGATCGAGATGAAGGTGAGGAAGGGCGAGCTAGCGGCGGTGGTCGGCACGGTTGGCTCCGGCAAGTCGTCGCTGCTGTCATGCATCATGGGAGACATGCACAAGGTCTCCGGGAAGGTGAGTGTACTCATTTCATATTTCTAGTACTCTATGATGAAATGGAATTACTACAAAAGGAATTTTAAATCACAGTTTTGAAAAGCCACATAAATCTTTGGATTCGAAGAATTCGGACGCATTATTTAAAAATTGTCAAACATTACGGACTAATTTCAGAACACTAATACCACATGTGCCTCTCATGTCACACAAAATGAATATGTAGTTTGATTAATAAAAGGAACTAACTACTATTCATGGCAATATTTATGTTTTTTATTTCAATAGCTACCTTTTGAATTTGGATTTCAATATTCACATGATGTTACATATTGTGTTTACATGATCATTTCCTGTTTTTTTGTATCTATATCAATCCAGTGAAAGTTTCAAGTTGTACCTCTCTAGAAAATTTACAAGTTGAACTTTCTACTAAACCAAAGTTGTACCTTAGAGAAATCAATTTAGATATCGATATCTACAAGGTGACCTTGAATACCAAACCATTTCTTATATCCAGGTAGATAACATATGCATGTCTTTATACAACAAGCTTTGCCCAGATCCGGTGTTGGAGGTGTGAGAATGGTGGCATGCCTTTGCCTCGCGCTAGTATTTGTAGTCGTAGCTAGGTGGTCCTTTGATTTATTTATATTTTTTATTACTTTTAGCCTTCTTTATACTCCTACCGTTGATAATTATTAATGAGATCAGTGGAATTTTTGAAAAAAATTATTTCAAAATCGAGAAATCATAAATAAAATATTAAAATAAAGAAAAACAGAAAAAGAAAAGAAAACAGAAACGAAAAAAAAACTTGTACGTGGAAATGGGCCGGCCCACCTTCGGATCCCTTTCTGCGGCGTCCCCGGTTTCGCCCGCAGAACACCGGCAGTGGTGTTACTGCCGTTTTGCCTCTACTACGGCGGCGCGGTGCACGTCGGCAACGGAGTAAGGTAATCCGATCTGACATCGATGCAGCAGGGAGCTTTAGTACTTACTTCGATCTGACACCCTCCCCTCCCTGCTCCCTGCACATTGTAATGCCACCTTCTCGCGGGATCCGACCCATTTACATGCGGCGTGGATTCACCTGTTCGTAATCTACCCCGTTATCCTCTTCGTGTGCTAACCTGATATGGATACTAGTTGTAACCAATCACCTAAACGAAGGGCTAATTCATACTGTATTAGGCTAATTCATACTGTAGTTTGTTTATTTTTTCCCCTTTTACAGTGGTAGCCTACTATTTCCTGGTCTACCTCAATAGTTCTCAGCATATGTGGTCTAGAACCTGAATGGTTTCTAATATTATACTCCTCATAGGACAAATCATCATATGGATAAGTTAGCTCTACTACGAGGGCCAGTCTCTCTCTTCGCACTTAGTCATGCTCTGCAGACGATTATATTGTGATTCAGATGAAATACATCATGGAATTTATACGTTGACATTGTAGAGCTCATCTAATTTCTAGAACTAGGCCACCGACAATAATAGCCTTTATGTGCTTCTTGTATTGTATCATGAATGTATACGCCTAGCAACGTCACAATGTTTTTCAAATCAGTTATTTTTCTGCCTTGCCAACATCAGTCATATTTCGCAAATCACTTTACTTTTCTGCCTTTGTTTTTTCTTTGATATAGGTTAGCATATGTGGGACCACGGCATGTGTTACTCAGACAGCTTGGATCCAGAATGGAACTATTCAAGAAAACATTTTATTTGGGCAGCCGATGCATCCAGAGAAATACAGGGAGGTTGTGCATGCCTGTTGCTTAGAGAAAGATTTAGAGATGATGGAGTTCGGCGACCAGACTGAAATAGGAGAGCGAGGGATCAACCTCAGTGGCGGCCAGAAACAACGCATCCAGCTAGCCAGGGCAGTTTATCAAGATTGTGATATATATCTCCTTGATGACATATTTAGTGCAGTCGATGCCCATACTGGCTCGACTATCTTTAAGGTAAAATCTTGTTGATGACCTCTTTTTCTCATCTACTGTTTGGCAGTTCATATAATTTATTAAATTTAGAATATTTGCAACAGAAACATAATTTTAAATGCGCAAGGAAGGCGCCTGGCATAAAGATTTTCTGAGTGATAAAATGTGATGCCAGCTGCCACAATAAGTACATGATTATGCTAGTATTTTAGCCAATTATTTTGCATCACTCTAACAGTTAGCCTTGTTCTGCAGGAGTGCCTCAAGGGCATACTCAAGAATAAGACTATTTTGCTTGTTACTCACCAAGTGGATTTCTTACGAAATGTGGATACTGTATTCGTAAGTTCCATTTTCAATTGTGTGCATTACTTTTGGAGGAAAAGTAGACTTATATTCTTCCTTCAGAAAAGAAGAAGCGAATAACTCAATGTTTTATTTTGCTTTAGGTATTAGGGGAAGAAGTGATTCAATGTTCATACCTATGGTCCCTATAAACTTTCTATCGATTTTGTTCAAATCTAATTTTCCTTTACATGTGAGAATATGCCATACTTCATATACTATGTGGAAGATACCATGCTGATAGAGATAAAATTGGATGTGAACATGCAGGTAATGAAAAATGGTGGGATCATTCAGTCAGGGAACTACGGTGACTTACTAGATTCATGTTCAGATTTTTTAGCTCTTGTTGCTGCTCACAGTTCCATGGAAGCACCACGGGTGCAAGGCCACCATGTTCAGAATACTGAGAATTCTCAGCCACCACGGTATTACCAGAGACCCTTCAATTAGCTCCAAATCTAGTAATGAAAACAGTGATGAATGATGCTTCATCGAGCAAAGAAGCAGGTTCTTCTAAGCTGATCGATGAAGAGGAAAAGGAGTGTGGAAGTAAGTTGGAATGTATACAAGCTATACATCACAGGCTTGGGGCTGGTTGGGAGTTATGCTCATTTTAGCTATATCTGTTTTGTCGAGGGCTCCGTAATGGCTAGTAACTCTGGCTGTCATCTGAAACATCGGAAGCACCATATTTGACAGTTCCATGTTTCTTGGTGTCTATGTTTTGATAGTTGCTGCTTCGGTTGTATTTGAATTTATCACCGTTCTTTTCCAAGCATTTTTGGGACTTAAATCTGCCCAGGCCTTTTTCAGTAAGATGTTTAACAGCATTCTACGAGCTCCAGTGTCATTTTTTGACACCACTCCTTCGGGAAGGATCCTAAGCCGGGTATGTCTTATGAAGCCACAAATTTAGTTTGTTACAAGTCATGCTAACAATTATGTATACAATCATTTGTTTAAGTACTATTACCCTTGTGTATTCTTTCTTCAGGCATCGTCTGATCAAACTAAAATAGACACTGCCCTTTTATTCCAAACGGGTGCCGGCATATCCATATGCATTTCAGTGGTTTGCAGCATTGCAGTTACCTGCCAAGTAGCATGGCCGTCTGTCATAGCAGTGCTTCCCCTACTGCTTCTGAACATTTGGTACCGGGTATAATCCAGCTAACATATACAATACATGTTAGGACTGAAACCATTCTTCATGTCACCATATCCTAAGGGAATCCTTGCAAAGCTGAAATTTGACATTTCTTTATATCTTTCAGAATCGTTATATTGCGATATCTCGAGAGCTAACTCGTCTCCAAGGAGTAACAAGAGCACCGGTTATTGATCACCTCACCGAGACATTTTTGGGCTCTCCAACTATTAGATGCTTTGGGAAAGAGGATGAATTTTACCGAACAAACTTGGACAGAATTAATTCGAATTTGCGCATGTCTTTCCATAACTATGCAGCTAATCGGTGGTTTGGGTTTCGCCTGGAGCTAATTGGCACACTTGTGTTGTCTATAACTGCGTTTCTCATGATCAGTTTGCCTAACAATTTTGTCAAGAAAGGTATTATTAAATCCCCATCAATCAGTATTTATAAATTGCATTTCATCGGACAAAGTAAACTTCATGCTGAGTGAACTTGGCAGTCTGTTGATGTAATTAATTTTGATCAATTTAAGTCTTGGGCTTCTGTCAAAATTACCGGGAATTTACAAGGGAGTTCCTATTGTAAGTAGGATATTGATCAAGTACAAATATAGAAGAACCAATCTTCTGTCTTGAACAGCTATAGTGGAGGAACCCTGAGGAGTGCATGATGATGATTATGCTCGACGACATCATGTGTTTGACGTCAAGCAAGAGATAAAATAAACTAAGGTTTCTTTGTTAGCAAAAGATATCAACTGACCAAATAAATTATTTCTGCACATTTGTATTTTTAGCTCTGCCTTGCGTGAGTTGAAATTATAAACTCCAGCACGACATAGGAAGTAGTGGCATAGTGCCTTCACTTGCTCAACGATCATGGCCTTGTCCACTAATGCTCCATTTAGCAAATGCGGCAAATTTAATCTCTATTCTAGATAGGTAACTATAGTTTATCTTAAAGTGATGTAGTGAGGTACGTAGTATGCTTGTTGCTGGCAGTTGAAAAGTTGATTAATACATTATGTTCTACTAGTCAATTCGTGCTATCTTTGGCCTTTTGGCACTAGTGATGATGAGTTCATTTTCTTATGTTGAATCCAGATGAGGTCACAAATTGACAGCCGTGGTCGTAAATCATAATTATGGAACCCAAACCATCAGGTTCGCAAATAGAGAAATTCAATTCGCAAGTCGAAGTCACTGAATCAGAATGACTAGATTCTTGAATTTTTGTTGCCGGATTCGCAAACCAGAGGCTTCCTGTCCAACTAGGTTTTTATAAAGTGACGGACCATGAACTGAGTGAACTCCGAATTTGGTAACTCTTATGTTATGAACAAGTAAACTTATTTAGCACAAAAACTAACTCCACTAATCGCATATAAAAAAGGGTTAGTTTGATTTATGAAATGTTAATTCAGGCATTGCAATTGTAGCACTGTAATAAACTAGCCCGTACAGTTCCTCTGTTTATTGACTAGTTGGCAAGACTTACTAATTGAGATATAAAACCAGCCTAATACTTCACGATTGCCACACACAATCAGTGATAGGGCTAAACCTTCTATGGTCTACTTGAAGCCTTGAACCAATTGCTCATAAAAAAATTCTTGAACCAACAAGACAAGTTCGGTGCTAGATGTGCAGTTCACTATAAAGAAGTGAAGAAGTGTGTGCATGGTGCAGTGGCAAGGTTTTTGGACTGGTGAACATAGGAACCACACATTTTTTTGTCTTTCCAGCTCTTCATAATTCTTTATAACCTGCAAAAGAAGTAGGTCACCCTGACATTGATATTATTGTTTTGGATGTAGAATTTGTCGGCATGTCTCTGTCCTACGGTCTTTCTCTCAATTCCTTGGTGTACTATGCAATTTCCATAAGCTGTATGATAGAGAATGACATGGTCTCTGTGGAGAGGGTGAATCAGTATAGCAGTCTTCCTTCTGAGGCAGCATGGACAGTGGCAGATTGTCTTCCCTCACCAAATTGGCTCCAAAGAGGAGATATAAACATAACGGATCTAGAGGTGAGCATTTCTTCTCCTCTTTTGCTGATTCTTCCTTTGGTAACCTTTTTTTTACCATGTTATTCTCTAGGTGATTGATAGGTAACTGAGCCGTAGAGTATTGTTTTTTTTTTCAGGTCAGGTATCGGTCAAACACACCTCTAATCTTAAAAGGCATTACAATGAGCATCAGCAGTGGAGAAAAGATTGGCGTTGTGGGGAGGACCGGCAGTGGCAAGTCAACTTTAATACAGGCATTGTTCAGGCTTGTGGAGCCTGCGAAAGGCCAGATCATCATCGACGGAGTAGATATTTGCACTTTGGGCCTTCATGATCTGAGGTCTCAATTCGGTGTGATTCCTCAAGATCCTGCACTCTTCGAAGGAACCGTAAGAAGCAACATTGACCCAATTGGGCAGTATTCTGAAGCCGAGATATGGCAGGTACGGTCCGTAGCCGCTTTGTGTTCCAACACACTAACTTCCTCGTTGATAAGCAGAGTGTTTCATTGTGCCTGTTGATCTTAATATATGTTCCTACACATGTAGGCCCTCGTGCGTTGCCAATTAAAAGATACAGTAGCTGCAAAACCTGAAAAGCTTGATGCACTAGGTATGCTTTATAATATGGTATTCTTGGTCCCTATGTAGAGTAGAATCACAACCATCCAGACACAAGTACGTAGCAGATGGATGAATTCTTTTGCAGGAAATACAATACTAAAGATGATCTTTACTGCAATGTATGCATTCACTTCCTATTCTTTAGTAGACAACAGAAAGATACTCATTCCTTTGTTTATAGTTGCCGACATGGGGGAGAACTTGAGCGTGGGACAGAGGCAGCTCCTCTGCTTCGGCGCGTCACTGAAGCGGAGCCGGATCCTGTTCATGGACGAGGCGACTGCCTCCGTCGACTCCCAGACGGACGCGGCCATCCAGATGATCATCCGGGAGGAGTTCCGTGAGTGCACCGTCATCAGCATTGCGCATCGTGTCCCGACCGTCATGGATAGTGATAGGGTTCTGGTTCTAGATGCAGGTATGATGTGGCTTACAGAAATCCTATGTGTTTTCTGGTGTCCTTCAGACTCAAAGAAAAGCTCGCTTTTATTTGAATTTTGTGTCTTCCGGTTGTTTCAGGGTTGATGGTAGAGTTTGATGCTCCTTCCAAGCTGTTGGGAAGGCCGTCGGTTTTTGGGGCGATGGTCCAGGAGTACGCGAGCCGCTCATCTAACTGGTAGGCAGCCGACAGATGATGTGAACCTGGCAAAGCCAAGTAGTTCAGGTGAAGATTCAACGAGAACAAGTTTGGAAATAGAAGTAGTGGTAGGAAAAGATGAATTCTAGAATGAAATCTGTAAATTTGAAACCATTACGCATCGAATTCCTCTCATGAAAGTACAAACCATGCCTCTTGCTTACTTGCCCTTCTCCGTACACCACGGAGATCGGCAGGAGCCCCCAGTCTACAATTTCCAGAGCTCTTTTGTTTTCAGTGAGCATATCTTAATGGAGGAGGCCTTACAGTTACAGATACCTAGAGGGTATTTCTGAACGTTTCTGCAGCTCTCTTATCCAACAGAATGATGAACCTGATCAGTGCACTTTTTTGCACATATAGTTGGAACTCCAACAATCTCCCATGAAGTTTTCACAAGCCATTTGATGCGCCAGGGTCAGATGTCGGCCGTCTCAATTTCATTTTCATGAGAGAAAGAGGAAAGTTACGATGACTAGGTTGATTCCTGTGCGTTGCTATGGCCACCAAATTTTCTCACAACATATATCAATATAATACATGTAGAAATTCACATGTATTAATTAAACAGCCACAAGGAATTCCAAAACCCACAAGAATCCACATGTTTGAATAATTAACTAATATATGCAGGATGGTTTTGTTTCTTTGTTTAGTTTGTTCTTCCATTTTTTTCGGGATGCTGAGACGACGCCTACATCCTAAAGTCAGAATAATATACTTCCCGTCCTATCCTTGCTCCGGTGGTGCTGCATCTAGTGAACGGAGAGCTCGTGGAAATGTGTATCTGGTGGATCTCCTGGGATCTGGTCCGTTTTTTGTTGTTGGTGTAGTTTCAGGCCATTCTCTTCTGATCTACGGTTGTCATCATTTACGATGAATGTTGTTGTTTTGCGCTGGTATTTTGGGGTCTTAGCACGACGATTTTCCGCTAGGTGGTCCATGGATCTATTTGTAATTTTTATTATTTTAGGCCTTTTATACTGTTTTTAATGATTATTAATTTCCAAAAAAAGAGAGAGAAGGTCTTGTAATGATGGCAACAGCTAACAGCTACGAGAGTTTCACATGAGAAAGAGATGTGATACCGTGATGGCTTAGTGATCCGCTGACGATTTTATGCATCGCTTCCAGTTTAAGATAGTACTATAGGAAGATTGCCGGTTTGCTTTTCAAAGCAATTACGATAAAGCATTAGTTTGCGTAAACCGTTTTCATTGGACAGGAAAGGGTCTTGCAATGATCGCAACAGCTAACAGCAACGAGTTTCGCATGAGAGAGATGTGATACAGGATCGCGTGAGAGAAATGGTGGTTTGTTGTATCTGTCATAACTTTAAATTTGTTACCCTTTATGTGCATCGATTCCATCGAGATTGTACACTGCAATAATTTGGGGTTGCTTTTCAAAGCGATTACGACAAACATTAGTTTGCATAAACCATTTTCATAGGACAGAAAAGTAAAAAACGAATAAACATTTTTTTGGGTCCTGAAACTATTCGGCTAAGAATTGAGGCACAATGGAGCATATATATAGCTGCAGGGTCTTGAAACATTTTGCAGAATTTCAAATAGACAGAACAACTAGCCAGATTATGATTTGTTTCTGATTTTGTAGAGAACTAATGAAGCGAGGGCTCCAAGATTTTAAAATTTGATCTGACTGGAGCTTGAGAGAAGGCATTTTCGTTGTAATAGATAGACATCTACAAGTTCTGCATAAAATAGAGCTAGAGGTGATAGTGGACGGATCGCAACAGCTAACAGCATTCACGTGAGAAATACTAAGAGTGTACGATTGGAACAGCTAACAAGTTTTTTGTTTGTCTGTGTGTGTGTGAGAGAGAGCAACAGTTAACAAACTTCATGAAGGTGAGAGCAACACAGAGAGAGGGAGAGAGCTAGGAAAAAACCCATCTAAATAAATTTAAGTCCTGAAGCTGCTATATGCCTATATATACTGGTGCTACCCCTATCCGAGAGCCAGGCAATCAATCCATCGCACAAACCCATCGCCGTAGCGTTTCTCCTCTCCACGGTCGCCTGTGCGGCCACTGCTCCAATGAATATGCCCAACGAAGCTGCCCAGGTATACTGGGACAAGACCCTTTCGAATATTACCATCCCGACTGCCATCGCCAACATGATCAAGAAAGGTATGTCCATACCTTAACGTCTTTCAACTGCTACGCTGCAGCAAACTAGACATGGATCGATAATGAGAGTGAAGTATTGCTTCTTAATGTTGACGGTTATCACGCTTTTGTCTCTCGGGCACTCGAACACGTGCCGACGATGAATCAAACCAGTCCTTGAGCTGCTGGTTTTTCTATTCAACCAAGTGTAGTGGATCCCCCACCAAGCACGCCGACTGCGGTGGCCAGTCTCTTCTTTAGAGTAGGACATAAAGGTGGGCAAAGTGATGTTGACGGTAGGGTCGCTAGTACCGGAAGGATCACTTTGCCAACCTTTATGTCCCTTTCTCTAAAGAAGAGACTGACCATGGCTGATGGCGCGCTCGGTGGGGATCCATTACACTTCGTTGAGTAGAAAAACAAGCAGCTCAAGGACTGGTTTGATTCATCGTTAACGCCGTTGAGTGTCCTGAGAGACAAAAGCGTGAGAACCACCGTTAACATTAGGAAGCAACACTTCATTCTCCTTATCAATCCATGTCTAATTTACTGTAGTGTAGCAGTTGGAAGACGATAAGGTATAGACATACCCTTTCTTCATCATGTTGGCGATGGCAGTCGGGATGGTACCGTGCGGAATGGTCCTCTCCCAGAATTCCTGGGCAGCTTCATTGGGGAGGTTGATTGGAGGTTGAAAATCGGGACTAGAACCCATTACGGCCCGGGACTATAGACACGTTTTTCACTGCTGTTTCTTTTTTGCTGGTGTGGTTCCAGGCTATTCTCTTTCGATCTACGATTGTCATCATTTGCGATGAATGTTGTTGTTGTGCGCTGGTATTTTGGAGTCTTAGCACGACGATTTTTCGTCTATTTAGTATAACAAACTATACTAGGAAAAGCTTTGTCCGATTTCGGTAATGGACGGGCGAGGGCGGCCGCGTCTTCAGCCTAGGGTTAGTGTCTATAGTAGTCGCTAGGTGGTGCATGGACCTATTTGTAATTTTTATTATTTTAAAGCTTTTTATACTGTTCTTAATGATTATTAATAGATCGTTGGATTTTTCCAAAAAAAAAGAGAGAGAAGGTCTTGTAATGATGGCAACAGCTAACAGCTACGAGAGTTTCACATGAGAAAGAGATGTGATACCGTGGTGACTTAGTGATCCGCTGACGATTTTGTGCATCGCTTCCAGTTTGAGATAGTATGAAGATTGCCGGTTTGCTTTTCAAAGCGATTACGATAAGGCGAGTGCTAGGCGTCCCCCGGAGGATTGGGGTTTCCGATCCCCCGTCTCCCCCGCTCGACACGTGTCCATCTGGACTACCCACTCGCGTACATGTAAAAAAAAAGCAGGCAACGTCCTTGTATCCTTGCTCGATTGCATGCGGTTCCTTTTCCCGTCGCTATGGAGCAGATTGGCTCTGACTAATATCCACTGCCGGCAAAGCGTCTAGCTCAGGCAAGCGGCGGCGTCCATCTCAGGCGACGTCCACAGTCCCCTAGGAAGCACGTCGCTCACAGCGCCTCCACCTTTCTATGGCAGCACGGCCTCCCTCCCCTTGGCACCGCAGCATCCTGCTCGCCTCCCATGGAAGCATTCCGTCGTCGCCGGAGAATAAGCCAGCGTGGTCGCTCGCTGCAACGCCGGTGGCAAGAGGCGTTGGCCTCGCAGCAACACTGTTACCCCCCTTGTAGCAGTGGTACCTGGCCCTTGTAGCAGCGGCGCCTTGCCGATGTAGCAGCGGCAACGGCCGCATGTAGCAAAGATGGTGCGGCGGTGATCCTTGTAGAAGCACAGCCTTGCCCATGTAGCAGAGGCTCCTCGCCCATGTAGCAGAGACGCCTCGCCGATGTAGCAACGGCGGTACCCCTTATAGCAGCGGCACCTCGCCCATGTAGCAGCGCGACCTCGCCCATGTAGCAGAGGTGCTTCGCCGGTGAAGCAGCGCGGCCTCGCCCATGTAGCAGAGACGCGTCGCGGAGTGTAGCAGCCGCCACACAGCCGCCGTAGCCGCGGGTAGCAGCGGACGCCACTGCCTGTGCAGCCGCCTCCCCTGCATGTAGCAGCCTCCGCCGCCGCCGCGTGTAGCAGCGGACGCCACTGCCTGTGCAGCCTCCGCCGCCGCCGCCGCATGTACCGGACGTTGCCCTTTCGTGTAGCAGCCTCCACCGCCGCGTGTAGAAGCGGCCGCCACCGTGCGTAGCAGCGTTTGTCGTCGATGCCGCCGTCGGCGCCTTGCAGCAGCACGCGCAGCAGATTTACGGGAGTTCTTGACGGGCGGCGCGCCGAGGGAGGAGTAGGGCGGGGCACAGAGGGAGGAGCAGGGGCATCACGCAGGGGGGCGCGTGGAGTGAGGAGCAGGGCGGGGCACCGAGGGAGGAGCAGGGGCATCGCAGGGGGAGAAACGGTCAGACACGCCATGGACTTTGGTTTAGGAACGATGGAAGAGCCCATCCTAGGGATAAGATTGCGGTTGTGGACCCCCCAGACGTTGGGGTCTCGTGCGTGGCCGGACACGCGTTAGCACCAGGAACCGGGAATTTACCCTTTTAACCATATGTATTCTTTGTGGAGCAGTATGGGCTAATGAGGCGTGGGGATCCTATTGGAATTGGGATCCTAAGGAAACTTGGGATGCGGGTCACGCGATACCCCGGGTGAACGCTATCATTTTCCTTACGACAAAGCATTAGTTTGCGTAAACCGTTTTCATTGGACAGGAAAGGGTCTTGCAATGATCGCAACAGCTAACAGCAACGAGTTTCGCATGAGAGAAATGGTGGTTTGTTGTATCTGTCATAACTTTAAATTTGTTACTCTTTATGTGCATCGATTCCAGTTCGAGATTGTACACTGCAATAATACGGGGTTGCTTTTCAAAGCGATTACGGCAAACATTAGTTTGCATAAACCATTTTCATAGGATAGAAAAGTACAAAAACGAATAAACATTTTTTTTGGTCCTGTACGTAGGAAGTACGTGCTCGGCTAAGAGTCGAGCCACGAAAGTTCCTTGCTCCCCATGGAGCATATATATAGCTGCAGGGTCTTGAAACATTTTGCGGAATCTATTATATACTAAAAGCAATATAAAGTTGTTTTTCCAGACTCCATATTGATCCACATCATCAAAATTATTTTAGCTATTAGATTAATAATTAACGGTGTAGATGTAACTGAGATAAAAAGATAAGTAGTAGTTACGTAAAAATAAACGTATACAAAAGGAAGTGTTATGTCACGATAGTTGTTATGGTCAGAGTCACTACAGGAGAAGCTGAATACACCGATGGCCGGGTCCCGTCGGCATAGGCCCTAAATGCCGTCGGCGTATGACCGTCGGCGTACTGCCCCGTAGGCGTAGCCTCTTCTCCCGTCAGCGTAGAAAAGCCGTCGGTGTATATAGCTACGCCGACGAAAAAGCCGTCGGCGTAGACCATATGGGGCCCACCTAGATAACTAACGGCCGTTTGGCTACGCCGACGGCTTTACCGTCGGCCTAGATTTTTCCAATTCTTTTTTCAATTTTTTTTTCAACTTTTTTTAACATTTTTGTATTGTTTAACTTGTTAATCTCACATGGACATTTTTAATTCTAAATATACTTAGTCTCAAGTCAAATTGCACAATTAGTCAAACTTCCCAACCGATCACCCATCCTAATACTACTCCAGCCCCAGCACGCTTAACTTCTTCGTTCCTTCCACGTGAGCTTCCGACAAACAAACTAGAACTTGTTGTGAATATTATCATATCAAACATATTAACCATTAGACTATAATGTTAGACATATTTGTTTTTTTACATTCCATACAATTTTTTGAGTAAACAACAATAAATAAGTAATAATAATCTTGAATTCAAATAAAAATAAAATAAATTTTATTTATTTTGCTTTTTTTATTTAAATTTGAATAATTCATATCTACAAATCCGTAAATCACAATTCGACAAATAATATATCCAAATCGATCATAAAAATGAGAGGAATCCAAATATGACATCCCTATCATCTATTTAATTATATATCATAAATTTTAAATAATAGACCAACTGAAACTATGTCAAGATTCATGAAACACCCCGTTTTTGGCACTCGAAAAATAAAAAATGGCTTTTTGGTGGGACGAAAAGGAAAACTTCCTCCTGCAACATTGTTCTCCATCCCATGATATACACGAGTGCATAATATGGGCACATTAGCGCAAACTATATCGCGATTCTAGCAATAATATTGGTCATTTGACCTGAAATCCAGAAAACCTCGATTGAGATAGGTCATTTTGTGAAGGGTTTTTTGAGACACGATCAATATATCAAGTTTTATATTTTTCCATGCAAATATGTCACATAATATGACACCACACGAAGGTTTTGCATTGTTTCGATCGTTTTTGAATTTTTTATGCCCGTTTCAAACTATCGTCAAACTTTCTAAATCGAGGGGCATGAAAATTCTTAGCTCGGGGCTGAGCCTCACTAAACTTGCATTAAATCTCTGATGAAATAGCATATTTTTGAACCTAAAAATGATTTTTGCAAAAAATCATGAGCATCATATCATGTACATGTAGTTCAAATCTAACTCATTTCCTGCTGATTCGGCAGGAATTTGTCTTTTTCACGAGAGGTGAACGGAAAGGTTTGAGATTCCTAGGTTGGGAAATTTTCCATTCAATATGGTCTAGTATTTTTGAAAAATATGATATTATCATTTTGAAACTTTCTTTTGGTGGTTGCTTCACAAAACACCCCGTTTTTTGCACTTGGAAAATGAAAAATATGTTATACGAAAGTATTTGTATTTTTATGTATTTTTTTGAATAAAAATATATAATATTTGAGTTTATATAGATATATCTTATTTTTCTGCAAATTTTTATATATTATATGTATTTTTTTGAATTTAAATGATTTAGTTATGATTTTTCTAAGATTAATATGGCAAAAAAAAGAAAAATAGCTACGCCGACGGCAAAGCCATCGGCATAGGTCTGAAACCTACGCCGACGGACTTGACGCCGTTGCTCTGCCGTTAGCCCAATGGGCTACGCCGACGGTCATGTTTACGCCGACGGCGGCCGTCGGCCTATTTATTCTACGCCGACGGCAAAACTGGGCCGACGGCCCGTCAAGCTACGCCGACGGCCCCGACATTTTGCCGTCGGCGTATAAAAAGGCCGTCGGCCTATTTAGTTATTCCCGTAGTGAGTCCGTCTCAAACAACCCGCTAAAAAAAGAGTCCGCCTCAAACTAAAATTACTTTATATACGTGACAATCCAGTTCGATTGGCCTTTTAGAAAAAATCTCTACCCCTCTTTCAAGAAAAAAACTCTTCGGTTGAGACGTTGGAGTTAAGATTACCAGACCTAGATACGAACTGATATGTGTCTACGGGACGAGTGTGCGCACCAAAACTATGGATCAGTTAATTCCATCTACATCAAGCTAGCTGCTTTGTATGGTCAGCGAACCAAATCGATCGGCTACTCCCTCCATTCAGAAATAACAAAAATAATTGACTACTCCTTCCGTTCACAAATAACTAAATTAAATTTATTTAGATTTGAATATATCTAGCTAGACATAGAAAAAACTTAATTCAGTTATTTCTGAGGAGGGAGTAGCATGTTAGAAGAAAAATATCGATCTGCTAGCTAGGTTATTAGTACGTGTGTTCGGTGGAGCGCTCTCGCGACTGATTTGGACAACTTATTTCAATATAAACGTAAAGCCCATCGCATGACCGTGCTAACAAATCATTTTTTTTTGTCCTTTTGAAGACACGAACATAGAACAATCATGCTAGAACTTGGAGGGAGTATAATCTTGCACTATAAACGGTAGTCGATTTAGTATCTCGCAGGCAAAATACATGCAAGGCTGCTTACAATATTAAACTTATTTTCTTATAGTAACAAATTGATTATAGGAAAATAATCAAAAGACACGCTAATTAGAGTATCAACATAATATTCTCTCTCCATTTGAAATTAGTGAGTAGATTTGTCTAGATTCATATGTATCTAGATGTGTTTTCATGTATACATACATATGAATCTAGCCAAATCCAAATCACTTATTTTCGGATAGAGAGAGTATATGTCTTGCAAAGACTATTTCCGACTACAACTATTTATGACTCTCTTAGCACATATATTAGCGGTTTCCAGCCACTTGGATAGAGTACCCGCCAAATTATTTATGGAGAGAGTATCCGGAAATAAGTGATTTGGAAATAAGTTGCAATCTAGCCAAATCCAAATCACTTGATAGTTCAGCTACTAAGAATTATTTATGACTCGCTCGACACATATATTGGTGGTTTCCGACTGCAAAAGGTTAGGTTATATAGTAAAACTAATGCCTAATAAATCTAGAACTATGCCATCCAATCTGTTGTAGTCAGGTTACAACAAAACAGATTCATGTGAGTGAGCGTATAACATGACCAGATTCAAAAATGGGATATGGTCAAGAAAGATTAGATATGGAAAGATAAAAATAACATCACATCCTTTTCAAAAAGTATGATACTTACCTAACATTGATTGTCAACACCGGTGGAAAAAGGGGCTCTAGTCCCGGGCCACAACGGGCTCTAGTCCCGGTTTTGGGCCCGGGACTGCGAAAACGGGACTAGAGGCCCCGCCTCTAGTCCCGGCTCGCAAAGGCCCGCGACTGATAACAGCCACGTGGCTGTTTCAGCGCCGCGGGGGGGCGGAACCCTCTAGTCCCGGGCTGTAACACCACCCGGGACTAAAAGGTTTCCTGCCGCGGCAGAGAAACACCACATTTCTCTGCCGCGACAGAGATTGTGTATTTCCTTTTTTTTTGCCATTTTGTTCCTTTTTCGTTTTGTGTTTTACTATAACAAACATATATTTCAGTAGACATAGTATACGATACTACATACACACTACACGTCGATGCATTTATATAAGATCGATCCCTTGCAAGCATACATATAATCAATCATATCAAAAGGAAGAAATGTTTTGAAAATTACATGGTCATTGATGAATATATATATCATATGAGCTACATGGAGATGACTAAGGCAAATCGAGTTCCACGTCATCCGCATAATGCTCTCCATGTACATCAAGGACTTCCTTAATCATAAATCCCGCCAGCTCCTCTTGAATTGCTTTTATGCGCTGGTCTGGCTCTAGTGTCTCCCGCAAATCATAAATATAATATGAGTCAACTTTCTGCTCACTGGTCAACTCGCGGATGTACTCGCAGACGTAGTATCCACATAAATGAGTTCCTGGTGGCTGCTGTAAACTCTTCGCCATTTTATAAGTTAGCTCCTCTTTGAATGGACCTGGTATTTTCTGTCTGAACCGTGTCCAACACCTGCTCGGCAAAGAAAATGAACAAAGGAGTTATTAGTTACTTGATATCAGGCAATGAATGAAAGAGGACGATATAATGCGATAATGATTGAAATTACTTATGGAGCATTGCTTTCATGTCGCTCCACTTCTCTTGGTCCCAACTTAATGAGTCATGGACTTCGACTAGGGACTTGTCAACTTGAATGTTTAGCAAGATCCAGTGGAATCTGCGGACATTTACATAAGCATACATGCATAGCTCATCCAGTAAGCAAAAATAAAATGTGTACAAGATATAAACACTCACTTGAAGCTGTAAGGAAATAGTATTTCCTTAACAAAATTATGCTTGGTTAAGAACCTGGACAGGTCTTCCTCCACGTCTTTGGGGTGATTCTTTAACGTATATTCATTAATGATATATGGGTCAATGAACCCAACGTCGTATCTTCTAGCTCTTTTGCATTCAAGCATCTTCATTCTGCGGAATATAATATCATCATACAAAAGGATATATAGTTAGGATAATATATTAAATGCAATGAACGAGCTAAAGCTACAAACTTAATTATAGAAATAAATAACTTACAGACAGTAGCAACCAATGATAGATTTGTCGAGGGCGCGCTGGTTGTATAACTGAAACAGTTCGATCATTTGAACCTGTATCGAGTATGGTTTGAAGTGATGCTCCTTTCTAACGTCCACCGGAAACCAATCTTTATGATGCTTTTTTTCTGCTTGCGACATGTACCATTCATGCAGATTTCGCATATGTGTGGATAGACGCGCGAGCTCCTCATTACTGACTAGAGGCTACCCTTGGACATACTGCCGTACTATCTGACCCACTGGCGTATCTTCATAGCCTAAATATTGACCAAGAGACATGTTTGCTTCGTTAGCAAGTGCTTTGGCCTCCGATACAGTGATTCCCATAAGTGCAACATTATTACGGGCTCTAGGGTCCATTATTTGCATGTCCATATCCATTTCATCTCTGAAGGCCTTGTCGAGGTCTGAAATGACTTTGAGCGGGGCGACCGATTGATTCTTCTGTGCTCCAAGCTAGGCAACTTGCTTCCCGCTTTTTGCACTTGTGATTTTTTTCTTCTGTGCTTGCTTAATAATCTCCCGGTCATAGTCTGATTCCAGATTCATCGATATCTGGGATGGTTGCTCAAGAAAGGACTTAGCCCACTTTTTTGTTTTTTCGTTATATACCGGCTTTGGCTCAGGCTTTTTGGGTGCAAAATGCGCCTTAATTTGGGCAGCCACATCCGCGTTAGTTTCCTCGTCGGTCTTGTCATAAGGTCTCTTTGGAAGAGCCATGGATATCGACTATCTTGCGTTTGACCTTTCTTTGATGTGGGCGGGGGACCGTCGAACTTCCGTTCTTCGACGAGGTAGTAGTATTGCACGCGGAGGCGGAGATCGAGTTGATGTACTCTGTTGTGGCGATCGTCGTAGGGAGGTGGACTTGGAGGTTGGCGATAATCGGGTTGGAGTGGACTTGGAGGTTGGCGATAATCAGGTTGGGGTGGACTTGGAGGTTGACGATATTCGATGCGGGGTGGATTTGGATTCCTTGGAGTCGGTGGCCTTGGCGCGAGCCGAAACTTGATGTACTTCTTATTCCATAGAATGATGTTGCGCTGACATCTCCTAGTTTCGTTAAGGCCTTGGTAGCGATTTCAATCTCTAGGTCCGCAAAATCCTCCACTATGTCATCCACCGTGACACGAGCATAGCCTGGTGGAATCGGAAGTGAATGGTGGAGTGCTCTAGGTAGACAAGGTAAAGCAGTGCCGATCGCCACCTTGAAGGACAGGTTGTTCATTGGTTGATGTAGCTCACATTGTGCCATCTCTCTGACATCATCCACGGGGTAGTGAGGAGCCGGTGCATCATCCAGCAGTGCTTGATCATCAACACGGACCTCCGTGGAAGCCACACTGCTTCTCCGTTGGCTAAGATCCAATGCAGGATCATCAGACCGCGGGTGAGTTGACGACGGCGGCCTTTGGCTAATTTCATGCATGAGGTTCTTCAGATCAGCTAGGTCCTTCTCTACCCTGGATATCCGTCGCCTCCGGTCCTTCTTTCTCGGCGGCTTCATGGCGGCATCGTCGGAGAAACCCTTTCTTCCACGAGACATCGGCGCCTTTGCCTCGTGTTCGTCCTCCCTTTTCAGGATTCCCTAGGGCGCGTGTCAGCTCGTCGTTCTCTCTCTCGGGACGGAACAATCCCAATTGAGCATCGTTCATTGCTTGAATAAGGTCTTGGGAGGGTTTTAGAATTTTATCATGAAATAATGTCTTCCCTGTTTCTGGGTCCAAGGATCCCCCGTGCCCGTACCACTAGTGCTTTGACCTCTCGGGCCATCCATCTGTACCAGGAGTGATGCTTCTAGCCCTCATATCCTTCTCCATAGTTTCCCACTTAGGGATGGCACTCTTGTAGCCACCTGTCCCCATTTTATGATGGTATTTCTTGTTGGCAGCATTTAACGCGTTCTTTGTAGACTTTTCCTTTGCTTTATCAGATTGCTTGTACTGTACAAAATCGGGCCACTGTTCTCTCAACTTCTCGTTTACTCCTGTGAAGTCTGGAGTTTTCTTTTTCGTGACATATTTCGCGTATAAATTTTTCTTGTGGTTCCGGTACAGTTCAGCCATCTTGCTTAGTGCCCACTCCTTGACTTTCGCTCTATTTTCAAGCCCAACCGGCCTTGGGGTAATACCATCTACCTCAAATTCCTCATACTCTGGAGGTAGTATGAAATGCGCTATAAGCTTCTGCCAAAGGTCATCTTTGGCATCATCGGTGACATAGCTGTTGGATTCTTCACCGGGTTTCTTTGACTTACTCCATTCTTGGATGGTGATCGGCAGGTTGTCCCTAACCAGCACCCCGCATTGATTTATAAAAATCCTCCGGTGCTTCTCTGGAGCAATCGGTTCACCATCATCATCTATTTCTTCGATGGTGAACCTCTGATTACCATCCAAATTTTTGTTCGGCCCTCCTTTCGTTCGAGCTATCGATTGCTTCGATCAGGTGGGCTAAAAGAAGAAGAGAGAGTGATTAACATATATCTTGATCAGTTAATGAATAGAGGTAACACGAGACTTTATATATATATGTACCTCGCCGGATCCTGTCGAGGGGCCATCATTATTGTTGTCATTTGTTTGCCCTTCGTCCATCTGGTCTTCCCCTTGGTTTTCCTCTAGTCCATCACCGGATGGATTCAGATATGAGTATATCTCTTCCTCGAGCAAAATATCTTCGGCCGTGCCCGTAATAAGAGGAATTTCACCTCTTATCATGCCCTGAAGAAAACCTTAACCGATGCGACCAGGATCTTTGGATGCATCCATGACTTAATTATCTATAACAAAAAGAGAGTTAAACAGGTTAGAAAAAACAATAATCCTAATAACTAAAACAATATAATCCTAATTATAATAACTTAGACAAAAAAATAACCCTAATCCTAAAGGTCTTCGATCTCGATCTCGATCTCGATATCGTATTCTACCGAGAAGCACCAAACACCCGAAAAAAATAAAGGGGAAACAATCAACACATGGCATCGATGCAATGCTCAAGCAAGTATGATGATATGACAAGTTGAATTGCATTGAATTGAAACCCTAAAACATGCTCGGCAAATTAATCGGGGTTCCGAGGGGTGAAAACCCTAACTCGGGAAAACTCTGAAACATATGAGAGGGGTGCATTTGTTCTTCTAATTATAATTATCATTTAAGTTGTTGAACAATTCATGATTATAGGTTAAATATATAGGTTTCAATTTTCTGAACATTTTGATATATTATTTGTATTTTTCTGACTTATAAATTAAAAGTTATTGAATTTACAATATTTAATCAAATTCTGGAATTACTAAAAAGGGTTATTTCATCATTATGACATCAGCAGAGGGGGTTAAACTTTTGTACCGCTACTAAGCCTAGCCACTATGACTGACCAGTGGGCCGGGGTACTGGCCACCTCAGCATGCCACGCAAGGAAGAGGGACCGGGAGGGGTGATTATTTTCACGAGCCAGTGATGGCGGCGCGCGCGGGACGACGATTGACGACGGCGCAGGACGGCAAACTGTCCTGGGAAGAGGTAGGAAGCAGGAGGGTGCCTGAGGTCAGCGAGGCCGAGGGAGGTCGAGGGAGGTCGAGGGTGCAGTGGCCGGAATCGGCGACGGACGCGGCGGCCGGAGAAGGAGGCGGACGGGGAGCTCGGCTGAGGCGCGGGCATTCTTCGGTGAAGCTCATGATGACGCGTGGCGGCACGGCGGGGTGGTGGCCGAAGACGAGGGCGGCGGCGCGGTGGAATCCGGCAGCACCTCCCCTGCGTCGAGCTCTTGCCATCGTTTGCGCGCGTCTCCTCGTCGATTTCGCCAAGTGCTGGGTGGGGGAGGCCAGGGGTGGGCGCAAGTTACTTATACCCCCACCCCTTTAGTCCGGCTAAGCCACCCGCCCGACTAAAGGTCTTTAGTCATGGTAGTGGCTTAACCCGCGACTAAAGACCCCTCTTTAGTCGCTAAGCCACGACCAGGACTAAAGGTCTTTTCCGTTCGTTTTGCCACAAGATCGACCCTTTAGTCCCGGGTCCATCCACGACCCGCGACTGTTTGTTTTTTTGTAAATTTTCTTTTTTAATTCAAAACTAATATAAAAACTTTGAAAAATCATATCTTTTATTGTAATAATCCAAATAAAACAAATAATATGTCTATTATTATCAGAAAAATAAAAAGAATTTTAATATAATATCGATTTATCTGTTTGCATCATTTATAAATTATTTCATTTGTAAATTTTCTTTTTTAATTCAAAACTAATATAAAAACTTTGAAAAATCATATCTTTTATTGTAATAATCCAAATAAAACAAATAATATGTCTATTATTATCAGAAAAATATAAAGAATTTTAATATAATATCCATTTATCTGTTTGCATCATTTATAAATTATTTCATTTGTAATTTTCTTTTTTAATTCAAAACTAATATAAAAACTTTGAAAATCATATTTTTATTGTAATAATCCAAATAAAACAAATAATATGTCTATTATTATCAGAAAAATATAAAGAATTTTAATATAATATCCATTTATCTGTTTGCATCATTTATAAATTATTTCATTTGTAAATTTTCTTTTTTAATTCAAAAATAATATAAAAACTTTGGAAAATCATATCTTTTATTGTAATAATCCAAATAAAACAAATAATATGTCTATTATTATCAGAAAAATATAATGAATCTTAATATAATATCCATTTAGTCTCGGATGTAGTCACAAACCGGGACTAAAGATATTTCCTCATTTCCACCTCTTCCCGCCAAGTTTTCCCGCCCTTTCCTTTCTCACGAGAGCTTTTAGTCCGGATGTAGTCACTAACCGACTAAAGATATTTCCGCCATTTCCCAAAGCTTCACGCCAAGTTTTCCCGCCCTTTCCTCTATATTTAGGGTGATCGTGCCATGGCTATCCACACATCCACACCTTCCTCTCTTAGAACAATGGACAACGCCCTCGGGCCATTCGACCCTCGAGAGACCGCCAGGTGCGCCTCAACTACCCTTGTCCTCCGGGCTACGACCGCCCACGGCTAGATCTTGGCCCGGAGGGTTCCTCCTCTGTCCCTCAAGGTTCCCACGCAGTGCCATCACAAACCACTTCTACCACGAGCTCACGCCGGAGCAGCGGATGGATCCCCAGTGGGATCACGACAACTACGACACCTGGAATGCCTTCTTCGCTAATAGGCGGGAAAGGGAGCTCGCTAGGTACGAGGGTGATGGCCCGCCACCGGTGAACCACAACGAACCCGGCCGTCGTCTGTGGTGGGCGAATCGTACTATCATCGGAGTGATGCGCTACATCGCCGGGGGAGACCATCCTCGCCTCTGGTGCCCACGAGTCCACCCGCCACAGGCCCCACACCGTCCCGGCGGTAGCGGCATCGTCTTCCAGGAGACCCCTCTCCTGCCCGCCGTGAATCCCAGGATGGAATGGCCCCTGGTATATGACATGGATGGGCTGAGGATCCCCGGAGTGGCAGGTGATGATGACGATGACGATGACGATGACGATGAAGACCCTGAAGCTGCGTACTATAGGACTAGGCATGATTATGACTAAAGGGGTGGATTTAGTCCTGAGTGTTAGCTAGTCCCGGTTTGTCCAGGTTTTTAATATTAATAAATGTCTTGAGTGTTACCTAATAAATAGAGGGAAATGCCTATATAAAGAGAGGGTTCATCTTTAGTCCCGGTTGGAGAAACCAACCGCGACTGAAGGGATTGCGGCAGACTGGGCCAGGCAACACTAATAATAGGGGTGAGTGTCGACATTATGTCGTGCGGCTTGTACCTTGTCCCGGTTGGTGTCTCCAACCGGGACTAAAGATGTAATAGGGGTGAGTGTCGACATTATGTCGTGAGTGTCGACATTATGCCGAGCTGCTTGTACTATAAATATGCATCCTTGTGAGTCCAGTCCTCCAGCCAGTTTGAGGCATCTCTAAGATGGTTTTAGAGAGCAGGGACACCACTACGACCGATTCGAGGAGATGCCGGGATCGATCCTCCGGCATCTCCGAGAAACTGTTCATAGAGGCACTCCCTAATATGTGAAATTAGTTAGCTCCCAGGCGTATTGATCTAGTTAGAGAAGTTACAAGCTGCAAGATGGTTTTCGAGAGCAGGGACACCATTACGGCCAGTTTCAGGGAGATGCTGACGGAGCCCAGTCCTCCGACATCTCCGAGAAACTGGTCATGGAGGCACTCCCTAATATGTGACATCACGCTTTTGGAGATCAGATCTTAATGGTAAGTATGAATCGGTACTAAAGTCGTCCCGATCCAGCCACAAAACGGGACTAACACACTCAAGATTGTTTGCAGACAACATCACTATAAAAATGGACACATGCATGGAACATCTTAACTCATAAAATGTTACAATTATTACATATCATTTCTTCGGTTGTGTTCCTTTCTGACCCCGTCGTATCCATGGAGCATCTTCCTTCATTAACATGATGGTTGGGTCATCCTTCACCGCGAAGGGCGGAATTTCATGGAACTTATCACAATCTTCTGACATGTCTGTCTTGTCCTCCACTCCCACGATGTTTCTTTTTCATGAAAGAACTATGTGGCGCTTTGGCTCATCGTCTGATGTATTCTTTTTCTTATTTTTTTGTTTTCTAGGTTTGGTAGACATGTCCTTCACATAGAAAACCTGGGCCACATCATTGGCTAGGACGAATGGTTCGTCTAAGTACCCAAGATTGTTGAGATCTAACGATGTCATTCCGTATTTCTTGTCTACCTCAACCCCTCCTCCCGTCAGCTTGAGCCATTTGCACTGAAACAAGGGGACCTTAAAAGTAGGTCCATAGTCAAGTTCCCATATCTCCTCTATGTAACCATAATATGTGGTCTTTGACCCATTGTTGTCTGTTGCATCAAAGTGGACACCACTGTTTTGGTTGGTGCTCTTTTTATCTTGGGCTATCGTGTAAAATGTATACCCATTTATCTCGTACCCTTGGAAAGTCGATATAGTCGAAGATGGTGACCTAGACAACAAGTATAGCTGATCTCCAAGAGTATTGTTTTTGATGAGATGTTGCAACCAACCGCCGAAACTCTTCATGTGTTCATCTCTAATCCAAGAGTCATGCTTTCCAGGGTTGTTGGAGCGTAAGATTTTCTTGTGTTCCTCGATATATGGGGCTGCCAAGATAAAATTCTGTAGAACGGTGTAATGTGCTTCGGTGTAAGAATGTACGTCTCTACATATTATTGATTTCCTTCCTAGAGTACCCTTTCCACTCAGTCTCCCCTCATACCGCGATTGCGGAAGACCAATTGGCTTAAGGTCAGGAACAAAGTCAACACAAAATTCAATGACCTCCTCTATTCCATAGCCCTTGGAGATGCTTCCTTACGGCCCTATGCAGTTCTGAACATATTTCTTTAAGATTCCATGAACCTCTCAAAGGAAACATATTGTGTATAAATAAATACTGGGACCGAGAATGGAAATCTCTTCGACTAGGTGAACCAGTGCGTCATAATATTGAAAAGGATGGTGGGAACACCAACTCAAAACTGACAAGACATTGGACCACATCATTCATGGCGTGGTAGATCTTGAGATTGATTATCTTACGAGATTGCATTGAGAAATGCACATAGCTTCACAATGGGTACTCGAACATTATCTGGTAGAAGCCCCCTCAATGCAATCGGAAGCATTTGCGTCATAATCACGTGGCAGTCATGAGACTTTATGTTTTGGAACTTTTTTTCTGCCATATTTATTATCCCCTTTATATTCGACGAGAAGCCAGACGGAACCTTAATACTGCTTAGGCATTCAAAAAATATTTCCTTCTCTTGTTTGGTAAGAGCGTAGCTGGCATGACCTTGAAACCATTCTGGATGTAGGCCATCTGGGTCTTCCATACGTTGATGGTCCTTTCGTGCTTCCGGTGTATCTTTTGTCTGCCCATACACGCCCAAGAAGCCTAGCACGTTCACGCAAAGATTCTTTGTCACATGCATCACATCAATTGCAGAGCGGACCTCTAAGAATTTCCAATATGGTAGCTCCCAAAATATAGATTTCTTCTTCCACATGGGTGCGTGTCCTTCAGCGTCTTTCGGAACAGATTTTCCTCCAGGACCTTTTCCAAAGGTTACTAGTTGATCCAAATCTTTGACCATATCAAATATATCAGCACCAGTACGCTCCTTAGGCTTCGTCTGGTGACATGCCAGACCGTTGAAATGCTTGCCTTTCTTTCTTAAGGGATTCTTGGCCAAAAGAAATCGACGATGCTCATTGTATACATTCTTCTTACAATGTTCCAAATATATACTTGCAGTCTCATCTAAACAGTGTGTGCATGCATTGTATCCCTTGTTTGACTGTCCTGAAAGGTTACTAAGAGCAGGCCAATCATTGATTGGCACGAAAAGCAATGCTCGGAGGTTAAATTCTTCCCGCTTGTGCTCATCCCAATCGCGTATCCCGGGTTCGTGCCACAACTGTAAAAGTTCTTCCACTAATGGCCTTAGGTACACATCAATGTCGTTGACGGGTTGCTTCGGACCTTGGATCAACACTGGCATCATAATGAACTTCCGCTTCATGCACAACCAAGGAGGAAGGTTATAGATGCATAGAGTCACGGGCCAGGTGCTATGACTGGAGCTCTGCTCCCCAAAGGGATTCATGCCATCTGTACTTAGACCATACCTTAAACTCCTTGCGTCATCTGTAAAGTCTGGGTACTTTCTATTGATTTTTCTCCATTGCGACCCATCAGCGGGGTGTCTCAACATCCCGTCTGACTTACGTTCCTCTTTATGCCATCGCAACAACTTGGCATGCTCTTTGTTTCTGAATAAGCGTTTCAACCGTGGTATTATAGGAGCATACCACATCACCTTCCCAGGAACCCTCTTCCGGGGCGCCCTCAACGTCACCAGGTCATCTCGTCTAATCTTATACCAAGTGAAGTGCATACCGGGCATGCATCTAAATTCTCATACTCCTCACCGCGTAGAGGATGCAGTCATTAGGGCATGCATGTATCTTGAACCTCTAAACCTAGAGGCGCATAACCTTTTGCTTCGTATGTCTTGGCGGGCAATACATTATCTTTTGGAAGCATATTCTTCATCATTTTCAGCAACTTTTCAAATGAGGAGTCAAGTATAGCACACTCAGCCTTCCATCGCAGCAATTCGATGTCTTGCCCATCTTTTTCGAGACCATTTTACAATTTGGGTACAACAACTTTTTGTGATCCTCTAGCATGTGATTGAACTTCTCCCTATCCTTTTCAGTTTCGCAATCTCTTCGTGCATCGGCAATGGTCCGACCAAGATCATCAGCGGGTTCATCATGTGTCTCTTCTTCATCATCCCCTTTAGCATCCCCCATGGAAGTATCTCCGTACTCAGGGAAACCATGATAGTTGCCATCCTCCTCCTCTTCTTCATTGTCTTCCATTATAACCCCTCTCTCTCTCCGTGCTTGGTCCAACAATTATAACTGGGCATGAAGCCGGACTTCAACAGGTAGCTGTGAAGGGTTTTTGAGTCAGAATAATCCTTCTGGTTCCTACATCCATTACATGGACAGAATACAAAACCACTGTGCTTGTTTGCATCAGCAACACGGATGAATTCATGCACGCCATTAATGAACTCGCGGGCGTCAAGATGATTACATCCATTCCCGGACCATCTGTATTATAGTAAAAGTATATCAGAAACCATTACACAACATGATAAAATTATTACAAGTTATATTGAGAGCTTCTAGAGCATTAATTTTGAATTTTGAAAAATTTACATGCACCAATTTGTGAATTGGAGAAAACAATCAACATGATAAATGTGGAGTTTTTTATTATTGTTCCATCAGTGAAAACCTCATTCCATTCTAAGCTCAGAAACTCTAAAATTACACATTTCAATTTTCAGTAACTATGTGCCTAATCACACTACTAGGAAAACAGCTATAGGTAATCAGCACATCCGTGGCTCACATGGTTGAAGTGCCCCACGGCTAAAACAGGCGTGGCTCACCCGTGGCTCTCCGCAGCATGATGGCGTTCGAAAGGATGAACAGACACATCAAAGGATACGTTCGCAACAGGTGCCGTCCAGATGGAAGCATAGCCAAGGGCTTTCTGGCCGAAGAGTGCATCTCTTTCTGCACGAATTATCTAGACATCGAGAACCATCGGTCTTCCGTCAGAGACACCTTGGCAAGCTCGGCGGATCTGGTCACCGAGGGTCGCCGCATACTACATGCGGACTTCGATTTTCGACGCAGACTTTGATCGAGCAAACCTCGTCGCGCTTCAGCATTTAGAACTGGTCGATCCTTGGGCAAGCACAAAAGGTTAATCGAGAAGAAATGTGACGGGGCATACAGAGGGACGAGGAGAAATAATCAAAGAGCACAACTCAGATTTCACGCGTTGGTTTAAGACGCTCCTTGATAATCCGCTCGCATTCTTATGACACGAAAAGATCATATTCACCTTGTCGCGAGGACCGATGCAAAACCTGGTGACCTATCGGTATGATATCAACGGCTACACATTCTACGGAGGAAAAGGACAACAAGTGTGATTATCGAACTCGCGTACGCGTGAATTCTACACCGATGACAACGTGAAGGAAAGATTCTCGGAAGAATCGAGGAGATCCGGGAGCTCGACTCTTTGTGGAGAAAAGGTGCGATGTTCCGTGTCGGATGGGCAAAGAGCGTCGAAGAGAAGACCGGTATTTCACAACCATGGTTATACCCGGCAGCCAAATCCAAGGCCGCGGTGCAAAGCGTGGCGCGAAAAATGAACCGTGGGTCTTGGCTACCAAAGTGGAACAATGTTTTTCATTACCGACCCGACAAAGCCTAGCCGTGTTTAGTCGTGAGGAGAAAAGAAACATCATCGGAATGGATGGAGTCGTAACGAGCAAGACTTGACCGATCTGGCGATCCAAAGATTGAAGATATGACGACTACGATGCGAACATACATCACAAGAAGAAAAGGACAACCCTACCCAAAAAGGTAGCCGTTCGAAAGAAGAAATATTAAAGTGCGGGCTAAATTATTCAACGCGACAAAGAAGGGAAAAAAAGATTGTAAAAGCTAGCTCAAAAAATATTGTAAACGCGTGGTCAAAAAGATTGTAATATTCATGAACAAAGTATTATGAAATTTAGTTATACTTTAAATCTGGGCATTTTGGAATATTATTACTTTTGGGCATTTTGGAATATTTAAAAGTATTTTAAAATCAAAATAAAACTTCTATGGCATATATCACCACTTTTGGGCATTTTGGAATATTTAAAAGTGTTTTAAAATCAAAACAAAAATTGGGGCACCAGGATTGAACCTGGGTGCTCTCGGTTTAGAATAGAGTAGTGGGCAGAACCGTGGGATAGGCTAGTATAGTTGTTAGCTAGTGGGTGCATGGTTCTCTTATCCGATGGTTAGAAGCCGATAGGCGTGGCGCACTAGCCCGTGGTGCGCTACATATATCCGTAGCGCACTATGGCTCGGTCGCTCACGCCTTTATCCACGTGTGGCGCCCGACCCCTCTCTCATCCCCATCTCTCCATCTCTCCGGCCGAAGGACCGCCGCCCGCTCTCGATCCGCCAGCTGCGTGAGGAGGAGGAGGCCTGCCAGCGCCGAGGAGGAGGAGGTCCCCATACGTGTCCGAGGAGGAGGTCGCCCGCGTCTCGGGAGGAGGCCGTGTCAGGGAGGAGCAGCCGCCGCGTCTCAGGAGGTGGAGGCCGCCGTCGTCCGCCCGTCGTCCGCCCGTCGTCCGTCGGTGAGCATCTCCTCCCTCTCTCCCTCTCCCTCTGGTACTAGCTAGCGAGCCCTGCTGATTGCAGACAGCCCGTGGCAGCGCAGCGGCGCCGTAGAAACTAACCTGGCGGTAGAGCATCTTGACCTCGCTGCCACGACCGGTGTGGCGCTACGGTCCTCGCGACAGCCTCCACCGACCGAGAGATGGCGAGGCGTTGCGCGTCTCTCCTCTGCGCTCCACGGTGGCCCACGATGTCCATCATCATGCCGCCTGTCGATTAACAACTGCCTCTGTCGCACTTCTTAAAGAAAAATTCAGTTTAAATGGATAGGACTCACACTCCGCCGGTTTGAGATAGTTAGCAATTTCTTCAGTCAGTCGGTTAGGAATAACCTGAGCTGCGACTCGGTCATTGTTTTTGTTACTAGATACGTAGATTAGATTGACGCGCCCTGGCCCTATGATGATGGGTCTGGCTTTCATGGACGACAGCAAAACATGGCAGGTCTGGCATCATCGATCAACTAGCTGCTGCAAACACGCCATGCAGCTTGCTCTATGATCGACGCGCCCTGGCCCTATGACGATGTAGGTATCACCCCTGTTTTTCGCGGTGTTGAGTAATTAGCTTGTCTCTCTCTGTGATTCTTGATCAGTACTACTGATGGCCAGTGCACTGAAATAATGCTGACTATCCACAACCAGTGATGTGCTATAAGTACAGTACAAAAATGATGATGGGTCGTGCCAGGCAGCAGGCCCAGCTGGACTTCCATGTACAGTCACTTTCAGCATTGTGTGTAGTACTTTTTTTAGAACACAGCAGTAAAGTGGTGATTACATTATGCATTTGTATTGGGTGATGAGCACATGCTCACCAGTATTTCTTGAAATCACTACAAGTTCAAATGGTGTCTGATTCAAGTTGTAAAAAATCTGAGTACTAAACTCTTGTGAAAATCTGAGTACTAAATCATTGCAAGTTCAAATGGTGTCTGATTCTAGCTTAGCTGGTTTCTGTAAGTATGCGTAATAGGTCTTCTGTCAGGGTGAAATATTTGAGAACTAAAGTCTCTTTGTTGGGCATGCTTTACAATACTTGCAAATTGCACAAGTTGCGATAAGAAAATATTCGTGTATCTGATCAACATCTTGCACCCCATATAGGTGGATTATAATACTAATAATGGTTGATAAGTGGTGGAGTAATTAGAAAGAGAGTAGAAGTAGTGGCATGAATTAGCATCTGGGAACTAAAATAATAAGTTATTTTCTCTGTTCAGGTTATTTCCATCATATGAGCACAACTGAATGATATTTTCTTTTTTCAAGAGACCTAGAAGGCTTTAGTTGACAGAAACATGTATCCTTGGGTTTTAGTTGCTGCTGTGTATGCTCATATGTGTTATTTTCTTTTTTCAAGAGACCTAGCAGGCTTTAGTTATTTTCTTTCCATCATATGCTTGGTGCCTGGTGAATCCAGATGATAACTGTAAAATCCCATTGCTTGATGTGGCTGGGCATGTTGATGCATTCTTAACCAATGTGTTTTCTACCTAGATGTTTATGTGTTGGTTGTGTTGGCCAGATTATCCTATGTGACCAGATTATGTGCTGGCTGTGTTGGCCATTTATTGTGTGCTGGTTGTGCTGGCTATGATGGCCATTTATTGTGTGCTAGCTATGCTGGCCATATATATGAGTTCTTGTATGAAATGAGTCCGATTTTTGCGAATGTTGATTAACTTCCGTTTAAATCGGGCACTCAGTTTAAGAAAATTAGCAAAGGTCATGCCGGATTTTTCCGTGCATTTAACCAATTATTTGTTTTTATTAGTGCAAAGATGTGTGACAACGAGGCTGGATGTTCTAAGCGCGCCGGCTGAAGGAGAACTCAGACCTCCGAATAAACAATTGACATTACGAGGCGGCCCAGCTAGAAGGCGATGAAGAATACCATCCTTGAGAGCGAGGATGATGAGATGGAAGACGGAGGAAGAAGCCGAAGGAACGGCGGACGATGAAACCAGATGGCGGCGAGGGCACGGGGAGTGGTAGCAACCCTCCTAAGAAGAAGAAGCCGAAGAACTGGCGCCCGAACGGTCGGCACGGTCGGGAGGAAATTGCAGTGAGCCCAGGGGTTCCTTTGGAGCCGCCCTTGTCGTCAAAAGTGCGGTGGGCAAGTGGCGGCGATCACCGGACAACCATCTCGATCAACACCGAGAATCTCCGGCATAAAGATAATACTTGCGCACACTCCTCTTGAGAAGCACGCAGATACAAGTTCCCGCTAAGTATCGAACACAAATTATCATGGGAGCAAGTAAACAAATCCGCCCTCACAAAGATGAGCACCGCAATGGCGGTGGAGAACCGGATAAAGAAGAAGATCTATAAAGAAGGCAAAAGTCTCGAGGAGATCCGGAAGATTGACCCGAGATCACGAAGATCAGTTCCAGGAGTTCAGGAGAGGTGTGAATCGAAGAGCCACGGCCAATAATCGGGAAAGGCGAGGCGATGAATATAGGTCATCACCATCTCGGATCTGGTGGATCTGAACGGAGGCCAAATGGAATAAGGAGGGAAGAGTATAGATCAAGGATAGAAAACCCTTTGCTAAATTCGAACCGGGCAGGTTGAAACTTCATCGAGGCCGCTACCATGTGGACCCAAAACCAAACAACTCACGGCGGATCTACGGTGAAGGAATTCGAGGAAATTGTGGTAAGTATAATCTAATTACGCGGATCAACACGATTGCAATCTAATCGATGATCTAAATGATTCACTATTACTTCTTCGCAGAGGAGAAATTGTTGCTAGTCATGGATCCTGTGGTTCCTCATCCCGTGGGTCGACGGCCACCGGTGGGATAACCCCTTTTGAGGCGATGAACCGGGCCAAGAAAATAGATCCGATTCTGAAGAAGCCGTCGTCTAGCCGTCTGACCTCGGGGGTAATTGGGTGGATCATTTTGGTCCACCGCCGAGCATGTGGCTCCGTCGGGAAGGGCGAGGAGGAAAATAGAGAGGTTCAAGAACTTAAGGCACAAGTGGCGCGGATCCAGATCGTCCAAGACAACTGGCAATCACCCGCCGTCCTTCCTGCCTACCTTGGTGGAGTCAATAGCGAACTAGAGTGCGGTGGTCGAGTAGGGCCGTGCCGATTCAAGCATGGTCGTGACCACTCGAACAACGCGGCCGACGAATCAGGCGAACTATGTTCGTGACTCCGCCCGCTAGCACCATGGCGCCGCAAGTGTTGGTGACTCCCCGCCATCACCCGGCGCGGAGTACATGTTGGTGCCCCCCCGCCATCGTCAGGCACGGAGCTCAAGCACCGTCGGTAGGGAGAATACACGGCCAGCAGCGCCATCAAGCAGCCTTCCAGGTCTTGCGCCCGTCGCCGTATGCGGTGCGTAGACATTAGCCGATCTCGGCGCCATCACGGTAAACAAATTGCTTTAATTACCGCATTTCATGCCATCTATATATTACTCTTGTGGCATCTCGCTCCGACGGCGCCGTACATGTTTTCTCGCGACGGATGTTCCTTGCACTCTCTTATGCTCGTGAACAACGGTGAGGATGTTGCCAAAGGTACCATCGTTCAACCCTTGCAGCGCCGTTCCACTCAAAACCGATGCGGATAAGCGTGCACGGGGGTTAAAATTAGTCGGTGCTAAGGGGCTGCGGCGACACTGGAACCTCCCATTCAACCCCGAGGCGGATGAAGAAGAGTACATCCTCGAAGTTGCTTCGCTTGTTCTTGCTATGGCCAAAACATGATCCGTTTGGGGGCGGGGCCATCACGCCGACATGACCGCATGTCGTGCAGCGACAAGCGGTGGCAAACCTCGCCCTGGGTCACCTCCACGCGGTGGGTCGGATGATCATGTTGATGATATGCACATGGCGCGAGATCCGGCGAGGACTTCAAGGAATGATCACTTCTTCAGACTCGGTTTGTAGCGAAGACCTAGCTGGTGGCCCCACGAGAAACACTATCACCAAGCGTCATTTGGTTCTCGAGAGCGCCTCCGGCTTGCGCCTTCTGAGCCGGTGATACAACCAACCGGCCCTTTATTCTAAGCCTGACACACTACATAGGGGCGTGCGGTTAGATTGCCTCGCCCGCTCTCCAAAAGGAAAAAGGGCAGGAAAGAAAATCTAGCAGCTCGAGCCAGCGGTGGCGTCAACAAGCTGAATCCGATCAGGTTTGGACGGGCCACCACCGAGGGTATTATGTGGAGGATTCATGTGGCGGTGAGCCCATGCTACCTAAGAATTTGCGGAAGATCGCCATTTGGAACTGCGAGTGTGCATGGCGTCTTGGCGATAGAGACGCCTTCTATCGGAGAAAGATCCCTCGCACCGGTATTCGTGGTTAAGGTGCCACCGGGCTTGGGCTTCGTTGACACGCCCAGCGGATCTGTTCTTCCTGCGGTTCGAGGACATCTTCAATATGTTCCACCTATACCCATTGCACTATACCATGGTCCGTCTCTTTTCTCTCGGCTGCCCACGCAGATCATTAGAAGAACACACGGGCATCGCTATAGTGGACCCCTACTACATGCGTGTGCTGCTTGGGTTCCCCATGAGCGGCGTATTGGCCTCGTACCTAAAAAGAATCCTCGTGGCGAACAAGACAAAGGAATACATTCGTGCCTTACTTTCCGAGTAAGTCGTTATTCAATCGCCACCGTCGATTGGCTTTATTAGATCATCATCATTCTTTTTCAACACATTCCATTTGAATTTTTGCAGAGATGAACCTTTGCGCTCATCTCCTTATCGCCGAAGCATTCCCACGCCACGTATTTCGACTCGGGAGTCTAGAAAAGAAGAAAAACTACGACAAGATCAAGGAAGTTACGGATGATGCTCTCACGGCTTTGCCTCGGAAGGCACCGGCTTCGTGCGTAAGAAGGTCAAGTTCGGCGAACGCGTCTTCAACCACGTAGAGTTCCCTGCGTGAAGCGGCGGAAAAGCTTGATGAAGGAAGCCTACTCGCACTCCATCACATGAGGCGTTCCTATGACCAGCAATTCTCGTTGCGGATCATCTCAAGCAGTGGGCGAAGCAAAGGCCAAGATCAATGATTCGGATATTAGACAAGAGATGTATCGCATCCAGCGATTTGGGGCAATCATCTTTCGTGATGTCATGACTTGAGGATCTTCTGGAGAAATATCGAATAACGTGACATAGAAGATCGCCTAGAGATGCGGTGACTATAGGAAGTTCATGGCGAGGCGTCCTCCGTTCCCTAAGGCGAGCGAAGGCTTGATGTTAGCT